>VXBR01007133.1:59029-197675 GCA_013400215.1 Cisticola juncidis | reverse complement strand
GGGACCGGCCGCTCGGTATTGATCCCCGGGGAGATACCGTGGCCGGGCAGGAAGCGGCTCGGCCATTCCCGGGGGCGCGGGGGAGAGGGATGAGTAACTTGCCGCAGCCGTGATTCCTTTCAGCGGTTCCCACGTGAGCTGATTTTTCGTCGGAAATCGCGATGCCGAGCGCTTTGCGGTGGTGGTGCGGGAGGGTCCTCCCAGCCGCTGGCAGCCCGCAGTTGCGTCGCGATTCACTCGCTGAGGGGTCGGGAGGGCTCAAAAGGCAGCGGCTCCACCACAGCCCAGCGCCCCTGGCACTCACACCTCTGGTTCTGTCTTTCAGAAAATGGCAGTGAATGTGTATTCTACTTCAGTGACCAGCGATAACTTGAGCCGACATGACATGCTGGCGTGGATCAATGAGTCTCTGCAGCTGACGCTGACGAAGATCGAACAGCTGTGCTCAGGTGAGGGGGTTCACCCCGAGGGCAGTTCCACACGGGATGTGCACACTGGTTCTGTGGAGGTGCAGCTGCACCCTCTGTGCTGCCCTGCTGTAGCTGTGCTCTTGGCTTCATTCCTGGTGTGAACAGATCTGTGGTCGGTGTTATGATCCAGTTATGGTCAGAGTGTTATTGAAGTGGTTGTTAATAATGTCAGTGTAATGAAAAGGCACGTTCTCATGACTCACTACAGTATAGGTGCTGCAAGAAATGTGTGTTAATGTGAAAAAAAGACTCTGAGGAAGAGGGTGTTTTCCCATGAGGAATTAAGTGTTTAGTCTTCATGGATAGTCTTATGAGTGTAACTAGCAAAAACAGTTGTGATTTGTTCTGGAAGAGTTCAGGAGTGTGAGGAAGGCAAAGCAGTGACTTGTGGGGTCACCTGCAGGACTTTAGAACTCCTCTTGGTCCTGGAGCACGTCCAGTCTGTGTCAGCCCAGCTTACCTGGGCTTGAACCGACTTCAGCACAGCTGAATCTCTTGTACAGTTGTAGGCAGGAAAGGGGAAGTGTCTGTGGTGCAGAAATGGAGTCAAGTGTCATCACAGGGAGGAGTGTGTGGGAGGAGGAGACTTGTAAGAATGAATAAAAGATAATAGTCTCTGGAATAAGAGCTGAAAAAAATCCCAAGGCTAAAAATGCAGCCTGGGTACAAGATAATTTGTATAACTACAACAGGCTCTCTGTGAAAAGTGGAAGTGTGGCTCATACAGTGACTTTAAGATAGGTGTTGCTCATGGAAGAGGAGATGTGGAAATTGGAGCTGGAATAAAAGGAGGAATTAATTATAAATGAGTTTTTGCACTGTCAGTACAGGCTGTTTCTGAGTATATGGAAGAAACAATCTCAAAAAATACAGAGAAGCAAGGGACTCAAAATGGGCATTTGACAGGTATTGGTAGTGTCTTTTTTCTAGTGAGATGATGGACAAGAACTGTAAGAGTGAGGGAACTAAAGATCTACGACCACATAAGGAAGAGAAGTGATAAGCACTGTCTGCTTTCAGATAGGCAGGTTAAACCCTGTCGTGTGCAGGGCTGATTTGCATGGGATTGGTGTGAGTCTTGAATGCTGTGGGAGCTCTGTGTTGAAGTGAGGATAATTAGTACTGGCTCTGCAGAATTCCAGCTCACCTGTTTTTGGAAAAAGACTGGGAGCTGTTGATGTGGTAAGTCCTGAGTAACGTCCCTTTTCTGCGTCTGCTTCGTGCCTTGGCAGGGATGAAGTGGCTTTTGCTGTCAGAGTCCTGTGGAAGCTGGAGCTCCCAGGCTTGTTTTGCTGTCTTTGGCAAGGGGAGCAGTGACAGCAGCAGTTTGAGGTTGCATAAATGCACAAAAATTGCCCTTTGACTTACGCTGTGATCCCTCTGTTTTTATCACACTTATCGCTCCAACTGCCAACAGTGAGCAAACCCCTGGTGTCTGGCAAGCCCTCTGTGTTTGAGTTGGGATTGGTGTTCTGCAGCAAGTGAACTGAGACACAGTGGAGAGCAAACAGCTAGAGCTGGTTTGTTGGTTTTATTTTTGATTTGTGCCAGTGGATGACATCAGTCTTCTGGTGGCAGGTGAAAGTGGGAGTGTCTGCAAAGTATCTCGATAAGAGTGTGAACAGTTATTGGATGTGGTTGAGATGAACAGAGTAGTTGAGGGCAATGCTCTTCTATATTCCTTCTTGGCCTTTAGATAGCTCCCAAAAGCTTGTTGTGTTGGATAGTTCACGTTAGGGTTCCCGTTACTCCTTAATTCATTCATGTTGGTGTGGGAATAATGCTCTGAATATTTTGCTTGTGCTTTTAATGGTTGTGTATCATCATTGCAGAGTGAGGATCTAGTTTAAAACCACTTATTTTTTTTTTTTACTGTGTGTGTATATTCTGCAGATATGGAGGTGGTTGTCCACTCTGTGGCTGAACTGAATCTCTTTTCCTCTTACTGCAGCAAGTGCTGAATTGGAAGACATGAAGGATTTAAATTAATAGGAAGAAACACTTACTTTGGTTCTTTGATTAAGGCCTGCTTAAATATAATTCATCTTAATTAGCCTCTTATCTTGGAGAGCACCTTGAATTGTGTATAGGTTCTGTTTGTAGGAGGTAAATGTATTAAGATTTCAATAATGGGTAAATACAATTTTTAGGATAATGCCTTTTCTGATTTAGTTCTATTAGTATTGCTAAGAGAAGATTACATGCCTGTTAGACACATGTAACGTATCAGATCTGTACTGATATCCATGAAGAAAGGAAAGTCAAGTTAGTTATTCGTTTTTTTTTTTTTCCCTTGGAATTATGGAGGCAGGTTTGTTCTTATTCATAAGCGTTCAAGTCATGAGCCTAAAAGTTTGATTCTCCAGCTACTTTAAGCTTTTTTATGGCCATGCTGCACCAAAAAGGAGACCAAAGGTTCCTGTTTTCTTTGCCTTTGTTGCCTTTAAAGGGCTTGTGTGACTGAGGAGTGAGTCAGGTCAGTTTGCTGACCTGACTGGAAAGAAACTCACGAAGGTTAGTGAGCTGAGCTGACTTAATTCATCCCAGGATTTGTGTTCTCTTGCTTTTGGCAGGTGCTGCATACTGTCAGTTCATGGACATGCTCTTCCCAGGTTCTGTAGCACTCAAGAAAGTCAAGTTTCAAGCAAAATTGGAACATGAGTACATTCAAAACTTCAAGGTTCTACAAGCAGGTTTTAAACGAATGGGTGTTGACAAAGTAAGCTGGGCTATAACTGACTCTCTCCTTTTAATGTTAATGTAGATGGGATGAACTTTCAGATTTAAAACTGAATAAATCTGGGAACAGAGTTTGATTTTGGTTTGTAAATCTCCAAACTTTTTGTTTTGCTTTGCCTCGGGGTCCTCATGTCAGTTAGGATACATCTTGCTTTACTCCAGCCAAGGTCATGTTTCCAGTTCTTAAAGATAGAAAGAATGTTACCCTTTTATTTCTGTGCAACTTCTGTGGCACAAAATAATACTGAAATTTCTATGAGACAAGGTTTGCTTGAGCTTCCTCTTTGGACCATTTTTGTAGGAGGTTTGTTCCCATAACCTACTGCTGTGATAGTCCTAAGGATTCCAAATTCCTCTTTACAAGTACGTAGAATTACATAATTAAGGTTAGAAAATCTTTCTGAGACCATTAAATCCAACTGTTCCCCGAGCACAGCCAAGCCCACCCCTAAACTGTGTCCCCAAGTGCCACATCTGCATGGCTTTTAAATGCCTCCAGGTATTAAAATATGTGATTTTTAGTTAGAAATTTCAAAAAGGTTGTTCAGATGGAATGACAGTTCTGCTGATGGAAGGGGCATTTATTCAGGTAATAGTTAGAAGCTGTAGTCTGCTGTAACAGTGGTGTTTAGCTCTTGTATCAGTTCTGGAGTTGGTCTTCATTTCAAATTCATCAGAGCCAGCTTCATATGGACGGAAAGAAGTTTTGTCTGTAAACTTGGTCTAGCAGAATCTTTGCTGCAGAATTACGTAAAATTATTTGGACCCTCAAAGGCAATGCATGATTGGTTTTTCATTCCAATATTTACAAAATTCCTGTTATTTGACAGAGTTATGGTCAAGGGGGATTTTCCCTCTACTGGACAAGAATTAAATTTGCATATCTTTTGAGTGCATTAACTTTAAAACTTTATGTAAAAACACAGGTTCTTTACTCCTAGTATCAGTCTGACTACTTTTTTTTTTCTTTTTTCCCCCTATTCAGATCATTCCTGTGGACAAACTAGTGAAAGGAAAGTTTCAGGACAACTTTGAATTTGTTCAGTGGTTCAAAAAATTTTTTGATGCAAACTATGACGGGAAGGAATATGACCCTGTTGCTGCTCGACAAGGCCAGGACACAATAGCACCCAACCTTGTTACTCCAGTTGTGAACAAAACCAGGAAATCTCTCGGTACTGGCAGTGCAGGTAGAGAAAATAGTTATAAGATGATCTAGATCATTAAAGCTCTGGGGAAATGAAGACTGGGTTGCTATTTAAAATCGCTGTATGGGATTCTAGTATTTTGCATCTTGTTTCAGAGATGCCAGGCTTAAAGACTGAGGCTGCTGTAGTTCCCAATTGTTTGGAGGCTACAGAAAGAACAGTCTTGTATAAAAGAGAAAATGGCAAGGTTTGGTGCCAAGTGTGCCAAAAAGAAAGGACATGTTACATGGAGTTAAGGAAGGAACATATCTTCAGACTCTTTCATGCCTAAGCATGTTTGGAGGGGGGTAGTACCTTTATAGGCGGGCAAATTGGAGTTAATTTGAATTCAATTGATCTTGCAGCCCCACAGAGGCCCATTGTTGCACAGAGGACCCCAGCAGGTCCCAAAGCTGGGCCTGGGATGGGCAAAAAGGGCGGAGGAGACGATGAATCGGCGGGATTGATCGAGCAGGTGTGTACAGGACAGCCCTGTGACTGACCTCTGCTTGGTAGAGTTACGTGCAGGTTTGTTTTTCCAACACCATGGAATGTCTGAGTTTGGCAGATGCAAGAAACTATCTGAATCAGCTCATTTAAAATCACTTAATTAGAACCCTTTATTGTAATGGTCTTGCTCTCCTGATGGAAGCAAAACCCCTCCTGTACCACATGAATGCCCAGACATTTCACCCCAGTGTGGGCTGTGTCACACATAGCAGGGTTTGTAAGTGTTCCCACAGCTGTGTTGCAGCTCTCCCAGCATTCCAACAGAGCTATGAGCAGCTGCTCCTTCACAGAGATCCGGAGTGCAACACAACTGAACCTGCTGTCAGCAGGAGAGCTGTCGTGAAAGAATGTGTGAGCAGAGAGCTCTGCAGGCAGCCAGTGCTTTACCAATTTCATGGAATCAGCCTTTAGCCTTTCCCAGTGGATTTGTGTGTGTTGGACTGGATGTTTGTTGTGTCAGTGATATGAAAATTTGAGGAATGGCCCTTTTCCTCCTCTCACAGTTTCCCCTCCCCCCATATCTTGGTTACTGCTGAAGTGCTTTGCATATCAACACCCTTCTGAAAACATTTGAGATGTCCCTTTTGCATAGATCCTACTGAATTCTGTCTCTGGTGGATATAATTATTATTGATGCCCCTTGGCAGATCAACGTATTGAAACTTACTGTTGAAGATCTGGAGAAGGAGAGAGACTTCTACTTTGGCAAATTGAGGAACATTGAATTGATCTGCCAGGAGAATGAAGGGGAGAATGATCCAGTGTTGCAGAGGATTGTGGAAATTCTTTATGCCACAGATGTAAGTAATCTGTTATGGACTGGGTTGCACAGTTCTTCCTGCCTTGTAATTGGAAGCTGGTTTGCTTTCCAGGGCTCCCTTTAGTTCTAACTTCTTTTTTTTTTTTTTTGATGTTTATGGCCTAGCTTTTTCCTGTAATAAAGGATCTGATAACTTAATTATAGTCAGACAGCAAACAAGGTAGATCTTCATAAGTACTATGTAACAAATAGATCAAAGATGAGGTAAATACTTCTGGTAAAACATCTTGACACTGTAAACAGTGACTTAAGGGTGTCTTACCTGAAGTAAGAGGAAAAAAAAATTACCTACAGAGTAGCCAGGAACTGGTTTGACATCAGATTTCCATTAAAGCCCTTGTTTTCTTCCCCTTCAGGAAGGCTTTGTGATACCTGACGAAGGAGCACCGCAGGAGGAACAAGAAGAGTATTAACAGACCACATACTGTACCAGCAGAGCAGCAACATCAGAATTCTTTGCCCCAGATCATGTGCTTAACTGTAAAATACTCCACTTTATTCTTAGAGGACTCACTGGTTTCTTTTCATAAGCAAAAAGTACCTCTTCTTAAAGTGCACTTTGCGGAAGTTTCACTTGTACAGTGGGTTTGAGTTAGGAGCTCTTCTCACGCTGTAGCAGAGCAGTATTCACATCGAGGTGGTATATTTAGGGAGCAAGAGGCTGAATATTTGGAACTCGTTGCAGAATGGTTTGCTGGTAAAACACTGGTTTGTGGGAAGACTCTTTTTGTATCTAAGGCGGTGTGCAGTAGAGAAATTAAAGACTGACTCGCAGAAAGATTGAGTTAATGTGAAATTGCAGAACAGAAATTATAATAAATGCCTTAAGAGTATTTAAAATATGCTTCCATATGCCAAATTGAAGTAATGTGATGGGAGATTTTATGTGCTTCATATTGGGGTAGACGTTTGTTTAACTCCATTCACTGCTGTCCGAGAGGCCTTGCGTGGCAGTCTCACTGTGTCAGCAAGTGCTCAAAAGGGGCAATTAAAACAAAACTCCATTCCTATGTAAAGCTGCTTACTAAGTGATTAGTTCTCTATGAAATGGGCCTTAAAGTTGCCTGTCACAAGATTAGAGGGAGTATGAACAGCTGAGACACATAAATTACCTTGAAGAGTGCTGAAGCCTTTTTCTGTGGCATTGTGGCTTTGCCAAAACGTACTGTGTTTTCTGTAAGAAAAGCAAAACAAAGCAAAGGGCACACAGTCTTACTGCCTATAATGTCCTTCAGAAGTGATTTTTCTTCCCTGGCTCTTGCTTTTATTTGTTCTGTTTATTTTCATTTCTGTTGGAATCCCTTCTGTTCTCTCAGTTTTCCCTTTCCCATCCCAAGGAATACTGAACACGCCCAGTAGTTGTAACAGGACTTGCACTGTACAACTGGCTTTGAATGAAAGTGAATTGAGCATATGAGGATGATATTTTTGTCTGCTTTTTTTTTTTCCCTTTGAACCAGGGCATACTAGTAATAACACTTGCCAGTTCAGTAGTCTTCTGGGGTAAAAACTAAAAGATGCTGGCTAACAGAGCTAATGTTATTGCAGAAAATACAGTACTGAGACTAACTTAAATATTAATATTTAAAATACTTTCCTTAACTGTCCTTTTTTGCTATCATGCCCCTCATTACTGTTGTGTTTGGCAAGATCCTGCAAGACTTCTGACCCCCTTCACTACTGAGATTGATCAGTCCTGTTGTGCTTGTATTCATTTGTTTCTGGTGGTAGCTTGTCCTAAAATGTGTGTAGGAGAGCATTTTATGGTAACTGTGTAGTGCATGAATCTTTGTGAAGTTCAGAGAAAAACCCAAATTCAGTGAATGCCAAAAATGCAAGTATCTAGCCATTGTTTAAAATTGCAGTGGTGCTATTTCTCTTGTGGCCTTTTAGACTTTTGTTGCCCTAAAATTCCATTTTACTGAGAAACCATATTTGACTTGGATTTTTCTTGACAGGGTTTTTCTATTTTAAGCAGTTTCTAAATAAAGTTCTGTATTTCAAGAGTGTCATGTCTGTTGGAGTCTCTCATGCTTTCAGATACGATTAGGCAGAGCTGAAGCCCATGGTAGTTTCATGGTGAAGCTTGCAGGACCTGGAATTTCAGCTTCCATTCCCCAGCCCCAGGCATTGCTAACCTCAGTAGCAGTAGTGTTGGAGCTTTGTTTGGAGTGTGCTGGCATAAATGGTTGTTTTATTTGTTGGGTTTTCTTTTTCTTTCTGTTTTCCCTGCCACAAGTCTATGGGATGTGAGTGTTGTGTTGACTTCCTCCTCCTCTTGGTGTGGGAATAGGGATGTGTTACAGGAATGCTGTCACGTGACTTTACGTGTGTTTAATGTGTTTTGAAACTGCTAAAAAACTGGTTATGAGTTACAGACAAACGAGATGTTATTTGTTTCTGTCACAAGGCTCTGTGAGCAGACTAACTGTAAACTGAGTTGATTTGTTTGATTTGAGTTGTGTTTCCTAGATGAGCCTAAATGTTCCTGTCACAGCTGTGTGCACAGACCAGCATCTGCAGAGTTGTGCTCCTGGGATGTATCTGACCTTGGAATGGGGAGTGATCCCTGCAGGGCTGCCCCTGTGCTGGGCTCACCCTCCCTGCCCCTGAGGGCTCTGGGGGTGCCTTACTGTGGACAACAGGCACTGCTGGCACTGCCTGCTGGTGTGGCACAGCTGGGGCTGGACTGCAGAAGTGTGGATGTGGACCAGGGGTTTGATGCACATAAAATCTTCTTTCCCATTACTTCCTTGCTTTGAAGTCGGAAGCATATTTTTTTTTTCGACTCTAAATATTCCATTATTCCAGCAACACAAAGCAAAAGGTGGCAGCAGGATGTGACTGAAGGTGAAGATGAATTTTGGGAAGTCAGAAGTTGTGCACTGGGACCTGGTTGCTTCAAGTCTGTTTCCAAGTGGATTGCATGTGTGGAACTGGGAAGCAACAGGTCATCAGATGGGTTGATTTTGGTCCAAGCAAGTAAACGGCCTTTCCTGCTAAGACAAGGCTGAGTCAGAATTGCTGCTGGTGTGCCTTGGGAGGCCGATGGATGTGTGGACATACTGGATGTGCATTATAAAGCTGAATGGCAATCTGGTCAGCCACACACTGCTCAGATTTCTGGTGCTTACATCTCTCCTTTGCTACCAAGATGAGTCATAAATAGAATGGGGACAAACTCATGGAACCAACTTACGGCTCCATTATAATATCTTGGTTTTTAATGTCCTTTTTTGGGAAGCAAATTACAACATGCTCAACTCAAACCCATAGACTTAACATAGCTTCTCTGTTACCCTGGTACAGTATATGCTGTTAAATGCTCACCTGCTGGAATGATTCTGATAGCATCCAACCTTTCCTAGTATCTTAGTTCTATCAGTTCTTTGAAAAACAAGCAGAATGGAAGAAGCAAAAGCTCATGTCTCCTTTCTGTACCAACATGTCTTACTTGCAGGTGGACTCGTGGATGTTTTTTTTAACTTTTATTATTCATTTTTTTAAAAATTCCTGGTTTGCAATGACAATTCTTACTGTAACTGGTAAAAAGCCTTCAAATAAAGGCCAGAAACTTTCTTGTTGTCATATCCTGTCACGGTTGAATGTGGCTTTTTGAGCAGTCATTTTGTAGGCTGTCTGGTGGAATGTCCTTTCACAGGAACAGGCTCAGGTGGGAGTTCATGGCATCTTGTCAAGGATAAGGCTGGAATCTGCTGCTCACAAGGGAAAGGTATTTTTTGCAAGATGGAGTGTAAACTCAAAGGGCTGTGCCACAGATTTCAGGCCAGTCTGATGGTACACACCCCCTGTGCCTCTAATCCTGTACTAATACAAGAAAAAGGGGAATAATGATGAGGGCTGTTACTGCAGGTTACTGACAGAGGAGAGGCAATTTGTGTTGAGACAGCTGAGGAATTACTGATCTCCTGATGTGGAGAGTATGAGGTGAGATGGAGCCGTTGCCCATTCATAGTGAGCACTTCTTAATTAAGTTAATTGCAATGTGAACTGGCAGTGGGAGGAGGGAGAGCAGCACTGCTCTGCTGGTGCTCCCAATGCAGGGAGCAAATCCAAAGTGTGATCCCCAGGGAGACCCCAGTGACCTCGTGAGACCACTTGGGGCGAGATCTGGGCCTGTTGGTTCCCCACAGAAATTCCATTTGTAGAGTTAATGGGCCTGGAGTCAGTGGAAGGAGGGATGTTAAAAGTGTGAGCAGAGAACGTGGTGGGTGTGTACGGGAGTAGAAATTCGAGAAGGTTGCAGTGATAACGGAGGAGGATAAATGCAGAAGAACAAAATTGTGTCATGGAGTGGTACAGGGAAAACTGCCAAGGAGTCTGGTGTGGGAAAACAGCTCTAGGGAAAGGAAGGAAGAGCGCCCTGTTCTGTGGCTAGAGGGGAGGGATGGGTGCACAGGGACAGAGTGGTCCTGCTGTGCTGCAGGAAGGGAGCTGTGTTTGATACGGGCAAAGTCCAGCCAAAGAAAGGCAACACAAATGGGGTTTCTCTTTTGAGTAACGCCTGTTAAGCTGAAGAATCTGGCTCTCTGGAAGAAAATGGTCTTTTTGAGGCTGTGCAGACTTAAACTGTCAATAAGACAATCTTCATCTTCCACTTAATCTTTTCCTTTTTAATAGAGAAGGAACAAAGTTAAACTAAACTGAAACTTCTAAGACCAAAAAGGAAGTTTTCAGAAGGGAACCCCAGCTTTGAGGAGGCAAAGGCCACTCTCTGTAAAAATTATTCTTCTCTTTTTCAACACAGCTGGCTGGCTTTATGAACTTGTGGCCTTCATATAATGTATGTTTAACTTTGATATAAATCATTATAGGTATAAATATTTATTTAAACAATATATAAATATTGAAACAGTATGACAACATACATTAATATTAAATATTATATATAGCTATGTTATATACATTTCAATTATCTATGTATAAATAGATATATACATTTATATAAAAAATTCTTTTGTCTGACCTGTCAGAGCTGTAGGACACAGGAACTGGAGTAATTTTTGTTTTCAAGTCCAACAGATGTTTTGCGGACATTTTCCTCTTGAAAATATTTCATGAAATGGTTGCCTGTCAATCTTCTCTGACTCTGATTTTGTCCCCAGGGTATGCATAAGGATGAATGGACATTCAGGAGGCATTAAATCTCAGCAGACAGCATGGATATAAATCTTAACATGTCCAAAGCTCTGCAGGTTGATATTTATGGAGTGATGAGCAGATGAGATTAAAATGAGCGATGGTGGAGGTGGGTCCGTTTCTAAGAGCTGAATATAAACCTGTGTTTAATCTTGGCTTTTCTCTCAAGGAAGGGCTTTCTGGGAGAATGGGGAGGGAAATGACCAGAGAGGTTTGTGACAGTGGCTGTCAGGATGAGGTGGGGCAGCCACTCTGGAGCCTCTCCCTGTGAGCTGGGGATGCACAGGGAGGTGGGAACAGATGGAATGTGCTGCTGCAAGGGTGAGTGGCACCACAGCAAGTGTCAGCCATCTCCCTGTGACACAGCTCAGTGTGGGACATGAAGGGCTGGTGGTGTCTGGTTTCCCTCTGTTTCAGGTAAGGCTGATCTGGGCAAAGCATCTTCACGCTGGCAGGGGTGTGAGGGGTTACTGGGGTGGTAAAGCTTTGTCTGAGGCCTTTCCTCAGAGAGAGTGTCAGAAAGAGTGACCTTGTGAAAATCACTGGATTGTTTGGGTTGAAAAAGCCCTCCAGGATTACTGAGTCCCATTGTCCCCCCCTGTACTGCCAAGGCCACCACCAAATCATGTCCCCAGGTGCTACACCCACACAGCTTTGGAGCTTCTCCAAGGACAGGACTCCACCACTGCTCTGGGCTACCTGTGCCAGTGCTTGGCCACCCTGTCAGGAAGAAATTTCCCGCAATGTCCAACCTAAACCTCCTCTGGCACCATTAGAAGCCATTTCCAGCACATTTACTGTACTGGCCCTGCTCCTCCCTTTCTGCAGGATGTAGTGATGAGATTCTCTGTGCTGTCAAATTCCACATGATCCAACAGGAATTGGACTCAAGGAAACTCTGAGTCAATGACTTTTCACAGGTACCTCTCATGCTCAACAAGAGGAAGATACTGTTTCTGATCACTTACACTAAACAACAAACCAGCTGGGAAACATCCCTGGAAACGCTTGAGGAAATTAATTTCCTCTCCTCCTAATTTATGATATGCTTCTTATGAAAAATGTTCCTTTGCTTCCTCCTTCATACATTCACTATTTAAAGGCAATTTCATTCGGGCTCAAGGCTTCCAGTGGTAAAGGAAGATAACAGCTGCAACCTGTGATTCCCTTTTGACCAATTTAGGAAAGTTTTGATTAGTGAGTGGTAACCACAATGCAAGTTTAATACTTCAGTGTTACATAGTGGTTCATTCTATGTGCAAAATCACTGCAGATAGGTGTGCAAACTGGAAAGCAGCATACCCAAATAGCCAATTTAAAAATAACTGTTTGTCACACCTGTCTAGGTGTGTAATGGCTATGAACTGCACCATTCAGGCTTCTAATAAATGGTTTGGAGACTCTGCAAGTGTGCCGCAGGGTTCTTTTGGGGTTCACTTCTAAAACATCTATTACAGCCTGCCATGTTTATGATCTTTTTTTCTCAGTTATGAATTACCTGGTTAAGTCCAGGTCTGAATTTACAATGCTTGTTTTTACAGGTTTGAATGGGTTCTGCAGGCAGTGAAAGAAATTATAGATAATATTAACAATAGAGACATCGATGACACTTTCTGAAAGCTGACATTGACTGTGATGTTTCACAGCCTGGCTAATGACACTCTCCTCTGGGATGAAAGATGAAGCTGAAGGAGTAGCAGTTGCAAAAGTAATTTCCTGATGTATTAAAAAAAAAGAAAGTAAGAAAAGGAGCACCATTTGTTACTGGTGGTAGGCAGTGTTTATTTTCATGACCATCTTCCATAGTTCCTCCTGACAGCAGCACAGAACCTCAGTAATTAATTCTGCTCCCCTTGGTGCTGTGCACCTGACATCGCTGTCTGTCCTGCACTGAGGGTCTGCACTATTGCACCCCAAATTCAGAAGCAGGGATCCCATGCTGGAAAGCCATTCTGACTCTAGGGTATTTCTGAGGCCCAACCCTGCAGCCAGAGCTGGGATTTGTCTTCCACTTTAACTGGTTCTCTTGTGCTGCCAGGAAATGTGTCTGCTCCTTAAGCATGTGTTTCTCCATCAAACAGAAAACATAAGAATCCTCCCTGATGGAATTGGCTTAATAAACCAGTTCCTCATTTAAGAATGTCTCTTATAAAGTAATAGATTTGGTGATAAATGACTCCTTCAGATGGGTTCTCTTTTGGGTTTAACCAGTCTGGTTAGGTTATTGTACAGGAGACCATGAATGTAGAAGATTGTGCCTGTTGCAAAGGCAAATCAGAATATAAGTTATGACAGCTATTCTCCTTCATGGGGTCTGGATTTAGAGGTAAAATGGCCCATTCAGGAAGATTGAAAGGACTGAGGTTAATCCAGCCTGGAGAGAGATTGCACTGGGGCTGGAGGAGGAGACTGAAGCTTGCAAGAACAGTCTATGTCCATGATGAAATGAACTCATGGAATTAAATTCCACATTGAACAGTTTTTTTCCCTTTCTAATACTAAAGGCAGGGTAGGACTGGAGCATGAATTTCTCAGGAAAGTGCAGAAGTTCGATAGACATTTAGCAGAAGGATAAATATTCCAACTCCACCATAAGTAAGTGTTGGATTGCATCTCCCCTCTGCTGTGAGGTCCCTCCATTTCCATTCTTGATTTTGTACTTCAAAACCCAAACATTTCTTACTCTTTAGGGGTTATAAAGGTTTTCAGTGAAGTGAAACTTTATGATATGAGCTATCCCCTCTCCTACTTCATCCTACTCCCAGCTTTTTCCTTGGCCTTGTACCTCTCTCTATCCAGAGTGGAACCCTCTGAGGAGATTACAGCATTTGCACACCTGGGTGCTGAGATAGCAGGGGCAGGGCAGTGTCACAAGGTGGGAGTGTGCATGGATTGATGGTTGAATATGTTTGAGAGAAATACTTTTTGTTTGTATTGCTGCCTTTTAGAAACTGAGATGGAGAAGAAACAAATTTTTTCATTAATTTCATAGGAGGGTGTTTTTAAGCAGGATCATCTCATCGTCACTTAGGTTCCTGCTGGCTGAGTGAAGCTTTCTAGGCTGAGCACAAGGTCACAAGGTTGGATTCTGGAGAGGTGCAATTGGACCCTTGATTCCTGTTTCTCTCCTTTTGGCATCAGTGAGCTTCAAGCTAACATTGTTTGTGGAGTTTTTCTTGAATTTTCAGTTTGTCTCTAAAGGTTATTGTGGCTGAAAAACACTTGACTTGCAGCTCTTTTGGGACAGAGCTCATCCAAGAACAGAGACATGAGGAAACCTGTTTGTTACTTCAGGTGACAGTGAAGTCTAGAGAGGCAGATGGTGGCAGCCTTTGCCTCAATTCTGAAAACAACCTGTTCTCTGCAGCCTGGGGACATTAATCAAGGGCTACATCAAAAAATGTGAGTCTGAGCAATGTCAGTTTGCTGGGTGGAGCTATTGTCCAGAGAAGCTGTGGCTGCTCCATTCCTGGAAGTGTCCAAGGCCAGGTTGGATGGGGTTTGGAGCAACCTGGGATAGTGGAAGGTGTCCCTGGCCACAGTATGAGGGTTGAAACTAGCTGAGGTTTAAGGTTCCTTCCAACCCAAACCAGACAGTGGTTCTGTGATACAAAAATTTCTGCCTGTTCTGGGGCCATGCAGAGTCCTTTTCTTGGAAGTCAAGGGAATGTTGCCTTTGTCAGCTGGTTTGTGATTTAGGGATGTCACCAGCCCACCCAATACCCTGCATGCTGTGAAAATGGCTGTGGGTGCCTGAGGTTAAAGGGTGTGAGGCCACCGTGGTGTTACTGTTGTGTCATGGGATCTCCCTCTGCAGACCTGGCTCCAAATTCTTTGATATCTGTGACAACAAATGTGTCAGGATCTCCTCCCTCTCTGGAGGGACAGCTGTGCCATGGCCTTGGATTATGGGTGGGATGCTGCTCCAAAGGGGTAAATGCATCCTTTACACCAGGACTTTCGGAGTCTGTGCCTCCCTTTTGGGAAAGGGGTCCCTGGGGGTGCCCTAAGCATTCCCTGGTAAAGCAATTCTGGCAGCTCCTGGGAACTCTGCAAATTTCTTACTCATGGAGTATTTCAGGTCATCACTCATTTCTGATCTGTGCTTTGCAGGTTATAAGTTTATTTAATTTTTTACTATTTTCTGGGAAGTGATATGTGGCGACAATTAAATATGTCTGAAATATATTTATGTTATGCAGAAATTATGTTTATTAACCGTTTGTAGCTTTCTTCCAGGCTTACAGCTTGCATTTATCTCTGGCTAGGAGACAATCTTTCACAGATCCTCTCCAAGAGCTCTGGAAGTTGAAGGCCTCATGTAAGACAGTGTAGCAAACAGTCATTGTGGCTGTGTCTCAGATGGGCTGTGAATCTGGTCCATAAAATGGTCCTTGGATATTTTTATTGCTCAGAAGGTACTGGCATAATATTAATATGCATAGCAGTGGATTAGTGGCACTCCTACTGCTTTCCTTGCCCTGTACCTTCACATATCAAAATGGGAATTGTACTTTCCTGCTGATATTCCTGCACCTTCTGTGTCCCTGGGAGATGGGGGCTGCACCCCAGGCCAGCTCTGGGGAGCAGGGCCTTGGTGATGCTCCCTCTGCAGCCCTGGGCTCTACCCAGCCTTGGCACTGCCCCTGGAGGGATCCTCACTCAGCCTTTGCTCTCTGGGGTGTAGAGGGGAATCCTAGGGGAATGTTGCTGCTCTCATGGCCTTTCTTCAGTGCCAGGGATGCCCCTTCAGCTTCTGTCTGTCCCAAACCTCTGCATGCACAGAAATACTGCAGCTCCTCGATACCCCTTTGGCTCTTTATTGTGCTTTTCCTTTCTCCACCTTCAGTGGTCAGTCCACTCCATTCCCTCCTGTTTTCTGCTTTCCCTCAGACTCACCCTGTATTTTGTGTCCCACTGGACTCTGCTGAGGAAGCAGAAGCAGTGGACTAAACCAAAAGGCCTCCCCTGCCATATCCTCCCCCAAAACCAAGGCACTGAGGCTCCAACCACAACATCATTCCGTGAGATCCTTCCTCTTTTGCGGGCGTTCCCTGGGAACTGGCGCCACCAGATAAAGTTCATTCCTCAGCTTGGCCTTGTCTCCTGCTCAGCCACTGATAAGATCCATGGTGCTTCCTTTGCTCCCATTAAAATCACACAGGCAGGACAGGTCTGTGCCTCAGATCTGGGACCTCTCCATTGCACAGTGGAACCAGGCTGTGCTGCTGGGATTTAACATCATCTTCCTTCCAAGTCGAACATTCTCACACCAAACTTCCCCACCATTTGAACTTCTCTTTTCCTTTTCTTCCCACCTTTTTTTTTTTTTGTTTGTTTTTTTTCACGCTCCTTGATTGTGTCTCTCTTTATTTGCACCTCATTCCTTTTTCTTACTTTTTCCCCCTCTGTCTCTGCATTCTCCCATCCCCCTTCTGTGCTGTTTTCAGCCATCCAGGTCTCAAATGCTGATGAGATCCAGCAAGGAGCCAGCCCCAAGGTTGCTGTTTAAGATGCAGGAAACTGCTCAAACAGGGTTCTGTATCTGGGCTGCCATAAAGTTGGGAGGTATCTGACCTTTTTATATCTACAGCTGTGTTGTTTGTGCTGTTTTCCTTGCTGTTTCCTCCCTGTTTTCCCTCTTTGGGCTGTGCTCTGCTGTTCAGCAGCACAGGCTGAACAATGTGTGCCTGGGAATTGGGGGTCTCTGCAACAGGGGCTTCTACTGTCCAAACAATTTTGCAATAACAAAATATAGGAATGTTAAATCACTGCTTCCAGGAGTCCAAAATCCTGATTGCTGGTACCTGGGCTCCTAAATGGGTTTGATGCTGGTGGAAAGGGTAATACTGAGTCTTCTGTGGCTGTCATGATTTATCCATCTGTAAATTTTGTGTTATCTTACTAAAAAAATCCTTCTTGTGCATCTTCTCTGGCATCTGTATAGATGGACTCCACATGGCCACGTGGAGGCTGCTTTGCGTGTGGGCTTGTTGCATTTCTCGCTGAAAAAGTGATTTTTCTGTGCTGCCAAACTTGTGTTTTTCAAACCCACAGCCCCTGGTGCACTGTGCAGGACTGAGCTCGACGTTGGTGTAACACTGCCACCGTCTAAACCCGGCCTCTTTTACTCTGCTAAATGAATTTAATGATTCTTCTGCTTGTGGCTGTAGCAGAAGAAGATTTCCACCAGGTGGTAATGTTGGGCTTTGGTTTGTGCTCTGACCAGCCTAGAGTTTGCATAAGGTTTACAGTGAAGGGGCTGGGAAATGGGATTATATGGTGGGATTAACCTGGGTCATCTCTGCGGAATTTTTTGGGTTTGTTTTGTTATTTGCACATAAGCTTTGCATATGGGGGAATTTCAGCACGTGAGCAGCTTGCAGATTCTTGACTACTCACAAATATTTAGAATTTGGCTGTTTAAATTGTTTCATTGGGCCCCCGCTGCCGTAGTTAATGTGTACTCCTGGATCTTTTCAAACCAGAGGTCGTTTTGGGTTTTTTAGTAACCGAGCAAACCTGGGAGGATGCTGCTCCTCAGAGCTGCTCCTCAGCCACCCCCACTTTGTGCTCCATGGCAAGGGAATGGAGCAAAGGTCAAAAGAGGTTTCTTTTAGAAATGCCCTTTGTGTTTGCAAAGCAGTTTCCTCTAGAACCGGGAGGCACTAATTTCCAGTTATTTTGGTGCAAGGCTAAGGTGTGAGCTTCTTGCCTGGACCTCTTTTCAAAGCCAAAATTTGATGCTGGTTTTTAATCACTTGTCCTCATGCTTCCTTCTCTCTGCTGTGCTCACAGCATTTACTCCATTTTTCACTGATGGTCTTGTTTTTAGCAGAAACTGCTTCTTCCATGAGAGGAGCAGGTGCTGCTGATCTGGGTATGCAGCACTGCTGGGTGTCTGAGCACCCTGCCCAGGGGGTTGCACAGGACCTGTAAGTCAGAGAAATCCCCCACCCCTCCTGGCAGAACAGCCAGGTTTGCTCCTGGTCATTCCCACTCCTGGTTGTGGTGAGCAGCTGCTCCTGCAGGCTGGCAGGTCTCTGCAAGCACCATCACTTACACTGACAGGCTGTTATTTTTCTATTAGGACTCTCTGATTTTAGGTTGTAAATCACTGACTTGCCAGAGCCCAGGCCTGGCTGCTGTCCTGTCCAAGGGATTGGATCAAGAGCAGCTGCATTTGACTTCTGCTTCCCAGTTTTTCCTGCTTGCAGGAAGAGCACATGGTGCATCCTTCTCCTGAGTGACCCTTTCCAAATCTTGTTTCTCTGCTGCCTTTTCTGTATGGATTACAGGATCATGCATCTTTCTCTTTCCTTCTCCTTGCAGTTTTTAACAGCTCCCAAAATTCTACTGCCTCCCACTTCAAAAGATTTCTTCTTCCTCCCATATTCCTCAGAAAAGAGCACCAGCTCTGTGCCAGATTTCTTTGGTTTTCCTTCTGGAAGCAGAGCAAAGGATTTGCACAGCCCTTGTGTGCAGCACTGGCTTCGCATAGAAGGAAGGCCAGGAATGGCCCTTGCTCTTCTGAGATCTTGTTTAACCTGGATGTGGATCTAATTGATTGAGCTTTATTGTCTAAATCTGTTTAGGTCAGGAATTTGGCTGTGACCACTGCAGAGGTTCAAAGTTTGGATATTTTTATAAATTCCTCACCTCTGTTCCTTTCTTTGACTTGCCTTTTTTTTTTTTTTTTTTTTTTTTTTTTTTTTTTTTTTTTTTTTTTTTTTTTTTTTTTTTTTCCTTTTAATTTATTCTTTTCTCTTTAATATTCTCTGATTTTCTATAACTTTCCCTATTGTGCCCTCTATATTTGCCCTGGAATTCCTCTCCTCCATGCAACCTGTCAGGCACAGGGACCTGTCCCACACAGGCTTGGCTGAGGATCTGCTCTGTGGCTCCTGCCCTGCTGTCATTGTCATGCAGAGCTGGATATTTTCTCTGCTCATGGGCCATCAGTGACTGCTTTGCAGAAAGGCATCCTCTGTTTTGATGGTTCCCCAGAGATGAATTTATTGGCAAGACACCATAAAAGTTCTTTTTTCTCCATTCTGCAGCTGAAACTGAACATGCTCATAGTACCTATTATTTCTGGCACTTGCTGTTTTATTAGTAATACTGAGATTTGTGTCTTAATCAGTCAGTTGGTGCTGGTCAGCATTCATGGCTGTGCTGCTCTAGTAGGAGGGCAGAATTGTGATAAGATTGATAGAATTTCTGCAATGGCTGCTATACTGAGCCCATATTCTGTCAGGCTTCTCTTGTAACCTTAAAAATAATTAAGCAGCCTTCATGCAATTAGTTTTCCTGCCTCCTGATTCCTTGTCTATTTGGCCTCACGATGTTTGTTGCATGTTAATGCAGTTTTTCCTGGGCTGTACTTGATGGATCACTTTTGTCTGCAAATAATTCCTGGCAGGAATACGTTGGATCACTCTCCTGTTGTTGATGCTGGTTCCAGTACAGTGAGCAACTTCATGTGCCCCACCTCCCTGGTGGGAGAGGGACATGGGTGAGAGGAGAAATCCTCCTCAGTGTGTCTGCAAGGAGATAATGATTTAGACTCTGCATGGCCAGGATTTCAGTATGTGCTGGGCTTTGAGGGGCTTTTCCTCCTCACAGACACTACAGATGGCCTTGGGGCATTGTTTCCTTTCTCCTTTAAAATTGTTCCAGAGCTTCCAGTCCCAACAAGCTGCATTTATGGGTCTCCTAATCCGGTTATCATGCCCCTGCACCTGTCTGATGGCTATCACAGCCTGTCTCCAGCAAGAGCCAGAAATGGGTTTGCTCTTTTTGCTCATTTGTGGATTTGTGTAATGAATAGTTCTGAAGTTGTACCTTATAAAGAGTTGGTGTGCAGCTGATGGGATCTGGATGTGCTCCCTCCTCCTGGGGATGGCTCACCTGACCTGTCAGGGATGCCAAGGGATTCTTTGTCCATCCTGGATCAGCTGTGCAGGTTTTCCAGCACTGGAAGCATGAGCTGATCTCCTGCTGGCACCGGGTCTGTGGTGACATCGCTCCAGTCCTGGTGGCTCAGGTTCCTGCTCCCTCCTCTCTGGGCTGTGACATCACAGCTCTGATGGAAGCTTTGGTTGACTCAGACACTCCAGTTACACACTGTCCAGCTCATCTAATCACACTTACACTTAGGGGATTTAAAAAATGTTAAATTTGTTTTTCATCAGGGCTGATTTACACATGGAGATGATCTTTGCTGTGTTATGCTTTATCACTGCTGTGCAGTCCAGGCTGTCTCTGACCTTCTCTGGGCTGGGACCACCAAGGATGTTTGTAGAGGTATTACAGAGTCACAGAATATTTGGATCCACAAGGATCATCGAGCCCAGCTCTTAAGTGAACTGCCCGTGTGGGGGATTATAGTTTTGGAAAAGTGCCCACTAGAAATGAGTTGAAGAGTGATAGGAAGGTATCCAAATAAAAGCAGCATGCATGTTAATAGTGTTGCAGCAGCAAAGAACAAGCAGAATTAAATGGGCTATGTTTTCAAGAAATATTTTGACTTCTAGAAGACTGAAACATGAGCTAAATCTACTCTCACATCAAAACGTAAACAGCTTGGTGTGGAACAAATCTCCTGCCACATCAATGGAACAAATTTAGATTAAAGCTCTGATCATGACTCAATGCTCTGATGTACATGTTCAGAATCTCTTCCAGCTTCCAGAGGCATTGCCAGCACCTGAGTGGGGCTGTTATTTGCAAATGCATCATTCTGTTTGCCATACATTTCCCCAAACAGTTGATTTTGAGGGAAGTAGCAGGGGGAATTTGTATTCTTGGTATTTTAATGAATATTGCTTGGCTGTGGAGCTTATCCTGTGCTGAACTGATGGCTCTGTTCTGTTCCCTGTGGAGCCATTAGAAGCTGACTCCAGTGGAAATGCTGCAGCCATCCTGCCACACATGTCCCTAAGCAAGGGATTTGATTTTTCTGAGTGCTTCTGGTAGTGGATTCTGTTTCTCTTAGTGCTCTTGGAGCCAGTGGGGGTGGTATTAAATGCTTCATGCTGAAAAATAGTAGAAAAAAACAACAGAGGCTTTCATGATGAAACATGACTTATTTCCAGTGCTCAGACAGTTCCTGAGAATCCAGAGGAATCCATGAGAAGTATTCACAAGAAACAGAAAGTTTTTGTGTGAGCTGCAAGTGCTCTGGGTGGGCTCTCACAGCCAGACTCCCATTTCCTGTTTTCCTTCTGCAGACTTGGCTTTCCTCGCCATGAAAAGCCAAAGGAGGACACTGCTCAGGCCAAAAGGCTTTGCCCAGTGTGGGTCTGGGCTCTGGGTAACAGCTGGAGCCAGGACAGGCTCAATCCAAGCCCTGCTCACTGACCCAGCACTATCACTGCTTCTCCATGAATCCTGCTCCAAAGAACAAACCCATTAAGAAGTGAGGAGGCATCACCTCCTGTTGTCCTTGCTTCTCTCCCTGCCTTGTCTTGGACAGCAGTATAACTTTCTAATTCTGGTTATTTTATATCCCAGTAAAGTTGCTGCAGAATCTGTCTTTGTATGACATTCTCTCATGCTTAATCTTGAAAAAGAAGTAATGCCCCATCAGAAGTGCTGTCAGACTTCAAACATTTTGAATGTAGTTCAGATGAAAGCAGGACTGTGATGGTCCATGGGGTGTGATTTGAAGTGTAGGAGCTTTAGGAATGTGATGATGCTTCTGACATTTACAGACAACCCCACCAGCAGAAGGTGAAAATGTCAAGATAAGAGCTGAATCTCTCAAGACCTAGAGAGCTGCTGCTAAAAATTTTAAGTTGTAACAAAACCAAAATGAGCAAAACTGGCAGAAAAGTCTGAGGAGCGAAGCAACAGCTGTACAAAAGGTGGGAAGTGTTGGTTCTGTGCTTCAGCCCACCTGCTGGACACAGAGGAAGGACAGCAGACAGTACATGAGTCACTGCACCCTCCCTTCCAGGGGATTTTACAAAAGACATTTGAGCAGAATCCTGGCATGACCATCCTCATCATCAACACCGAGGAAGGCTCTGGTCCTGCTCCATCAGTGGAGGAGGAAGGGAGAGATCTAATATTTTTGGTCTAATATTTGCTGTGAACTACAACCATTTGATATTGCTGTCCACTGCTGAAGTGACCAAAGTCCTCCTTTTTCTTTTTAATTTTTTTTCTCCCCGCAGATCACTTTCTTGCTGTTTCTTAAGGCTGCAAAGGGTAAACTGTCAAGAATCCCCATACATCGTTGACCTTGTCCTCAGAGGAAATCTTAAAGAATTAATTTTATTTTATCTGTTCAGCAGATTGCCAGTGGTTGGATTTCATCCCTTCAGAGCTCCTGGGATCCTGGAGGGTCACTTGAAGAACATATTTCACATTTTGTATATAAAAAGTCTCAGACTTATCATTACTTCAGCAGCAGCTGTGATGTCAGGGAGTGGAAGCTCCTGGGAAGAGAGGCAGGTACAACCCCATGGAATACTCACCTGTTAATAGGAGCTGGTTTTTTGTGGAGCAGGACATTGGTTCTGTGGCAGGATTATCTCACCTGAGCAGATATTTACCTTCCAGTGTTTTCTTAGCTGATATGACCAAGTTTATAATTAACTTGGGATTTGTTTGTACTGTTATATTCTTATTTGAAAGTGTGGGAGGATGCCTGGCTCCTACCAAATTGTGGTCTTGGGTCTGTTGTGGGAATTCAGGAGGTGCCAGCAGGTCCAGGGCTTGTGCAGACACTGTAAGAGCTGAAGCAAGGCAGGGGCAGAGCAGCATGTGGCCCTTAAGGGTCCCTGACAGACCTTATAGTAGTTTTTTTAAAAAAGAAATACATAACTATTTATCTCTGCTTATTTTTAATTGCTTTGTCCCCGAAGAGTTAGTTGTTTTGGCCTCTAGCTTTTGATCTCCTAAGATGTTGCAAGATCTGTGCTCATGAGCAAACAAATCTGGGTTCAGCCTCAGTTTAGAGGCAAACACATTTTGGAGTTATAGCAAATAAAAATTAACTTCAGACTGGCCAAAATGCAGTTAAAATCAGTGTGAAAATGCTGCAGTTCTCATCAGCTCATGCAATCATTTTTGACCAGGAATGCTTGGAGCCAATTTTCACGTTTACAATAATTGCAGCTGTTGGTGAATGTACCCTGACCCTGCTGCTGAGCCCAGGCTGCAGGTGGGGTGGGTTTCTGGAGCCCCCATCACCAGCAGAGCATTCCCAGACTGCACCATTGGGCAGGAGCCACTGCAGCCTTGCCCATTCCTGGCAGGGATTTTGGGTGCCTGGTGTGGGTGTTGTTCCATCCTGCCAGTGAAAGAAGAGGCATTTCTCAAAATAGACTATTTAAAAACAAAACTCATTGAGAACTGGCTGAGCAGGTTGCTCAGAGTGGATGAACTGTGCAGACATGGCACTGCCTCTTGTCTGAGAAGGAATTGTCTTGAGGGCAGGTACAGGATTGCTGGAAAGAGCAGAGATCTGAGAGTAAGAAAAGGACGCGCGAGCTTTGTTATTTTTATCAGTGGCTAAAACATCTCCTCTGCAGTCCTCTCTGGCTTCGTGCCCTTCTTCATTTTGGTTCTGTGGGTGCTGAGGGTGGTTGTCTGCCACAGCTTCATCTCATGGCACTGCTTTGGAGCAGGATGTGAGGGATGAGGCTCCTAGGTGAAACTCAGGGCAGTGGGGAGCAGACCTGGCCAGACAAATTTGTACAGGGGAGCAGCTGGTGTGAAGTGCAAATAAACCATTTGTACAGGCTCATCATCCTTCCTCTGAGCACTTGATCCTCAGAATGCTGGCAGTTTGTTATTTTTATGGCCTAAAATCCCAAGCAGCTGCTCCGGTTAGAGGAAGGTGGAATGCTGGGTGCTGTTCTGCCAATGCCTGTGGGATGCTGAGGCTTTGGGATGCCCAGGGACCTGCAGCAGGAGAGGCTGGCAGGGCTGGTGGCCCTTCTGTGCCATCACCCTAATTGCCAAGGATGCAGTCGTGTTCCCAGGCATTATTTGGTAATTATACTTACTAGACCACGGGGGACAATTAGGAAAGCTTAAACATGCATCAGCTTCCACTTCATCATTTCTGTGAGCACCAGCAAGGCTTGGATTGCAGTTTAAAAAGGGGCAGTGCAGGGGAAAGGGGAGCAGCTCCCTCAGCAAGGCACAGAGGAGCAGCTTTTGGGGGGCAGGGGGTCACCCTGGGAGCCTGAGCCATCTGTACAGTTGTGAGGAAATAAAGGGATGCCTGTAAATGCTTTTAACAAGAAATTCATGTTGCTTTCTCTAATCTAAGCCTGAGCTTCACTGAGTTTTACTTGTGTTGAACACAAAGGTAAATGCCAGTGGTGGAACCATGCTGTGTACTGTGCTTTGGCTTTTTATTAATTCATGTTTATGGGCTCATTCTAGTGGGAGAGGACAGGACTTTGGCTTGGTGGTGCAGCTGGGGAGGTCTGCAGGACCTTGGCCTTTACCTGGAGAAAGAGGGGCCCAAGAGGTGCCTCTGGGAAGGTGCATTAATTCGTGGGCCTTGCATTCTACTTTTCCTAACATTTTAGGGCATTTTTCTGATCTTTTTATGTTCCTCAGCTTTTGCACTGTGGAGCTGTTTGTATCCAGATCTTATCACTCATCTTCCCAGCACTAAACACATTCTTCTCATCCTTAGAGGTAAGAATAAAGCAACAGGGTGGGGTCTGTAATATCCTCTAATGGTAATTATATTATTATGAATGTTTTGTACATAAATATCTTTCCCTTATGACTTGAGGAGTTGAGAATCATAACAGCACATGAATGTAACACCTGCACAGAGGAGTGTGGTGGATTGGGTTTTACAAGGCACACCCAGTGTCAGTTGGGTGGCTGCTCTGTTTTCCTTTTCTGCCAGAGCTGGATTTTGGAGTAGGTGTCTCAGGAAGGACCTCTGGCTCTCTCCCTCCATAAGGGAGTGTTCCTTGTACAGACTGGAGTGTGTGAAGTAAAAATAGAGACTCATGTTATTTAAATGTGTGCTTCAAATAACAGCTCAGAGCAGCCTTGTAAACTATTTCAGTCCCTGAAATCACAGATGCTGGGTGGGTTCTTCTAGAGGAAAGCTGAGATCCAGCTGTGGCACAGGACCTTAGGGAATACATCCTGGCAGTGCTGGAGGTGAGGCTGGCAGCTGGGATCTCCCTGGATCCAGCAGCAGTCTCTGGGCAAGGATTTGGACCAGACTTCCGGCTGTGAGAGAGCCTGGTGTGCTTTGTGTGCTCCCTGCTTGGGGGAGAGGAGCAGGGTCCTTCTGCTTGCTGGGGCTGCCCTCTCCTAAGGCAGCACTTTAAAACTCTGAATTGGGTTCTGATCATCTCCTGAAGAGTTCTCTAACTGCTCTTGCCTGCTAATGGTTGGGTTTGTCCCACAGACATTTCTTTGTCTGCAGGCAGCCGTGTTGATGCAAGTGTGGCAGCCTCCACATCCCATTTAAATTATAAACCAAGGCACAGCTCCTTTCTGATGACATTCCCTGCAGCCATGAGCAGGAGAAGAGGGATTTTTCTCACTCAGCTCCATGATGCAGCCATGGAGCTCCTGAGACACCTTTTACAAAGCCTCTGCTGAAAGAGGGCAGGACCCTGTTTGTCCCTGGCTGTGGGAATGTCCGGGGCTGTGTCAGAAGGGTCCCTGTGGGAGCTGTGGGTGTCTCACACCCTGAACCCTGCTGTGTCTGAGCAGTGTCACCCTCTGTGCCCCAGCCCTGCAGCAGCAGATCTCTGCTCTGCCTGCACTGCTAATGAGTATCAGCCTCTCTGAAACCCTGTGTGACAGCACAGGTGAGCCCCTGCCACCTCGAAAAGGAAAACAATTAGGCCTGGGTTTCTCCCAACTTAAGCTTAAATCTGTGAGCCTGAAATGCAATAATGTTCTCCTGTTTCCAGCTGCTTCTCCAGTGGACATAGGAGCTGCTGTACCACAGAAATTGTAAACGATGCTTCTTTTCAGGTGTCCTTGTGTCCCTGCTGATGCTGGTGGGGAGGTGCCCTGGTGCTTTCCGGATCTCTGGGGTGTTTGTTCTGGGCTCCAACGCTGTGGGATTTGCAATGTGCCTGCTCCAGCTGCACTCACACCCATCACCAGCTTCAGGACAGAGTGTACCATGGTGGAGTGTTCACTGATTGTTTAAACAAGTTACTGTGCTTTGAAATGCTGCCCTAAAGTGAAAAAGTTATGGAAAAGGGGGAAGGAATGGACTAAATCCTTTATTTTTATATATATACACATATATACATAAAGTGTCTTCCATAGTGGCTGTCACCATCCAGATACATGAACAGCTGATTGTGGCAGTGCTGAAATTTAGGCATGTAAAGGTTAGCATTCATCCTAGACTGCCTCCTTATTTCCTCTTGATCCAGTTGGCTGATATTCCTGATTTGATTTTGTCTGTAAATTGCTGAATCTCTGTTATCTAAATATAACTTTGAGATGAGCCATAAAATGTCTGTGTCTCATGGTAAATGCAGTCTTTAAAAGTTGATTGGAGGAGTTACGTTGTTTGAGAGCCAAGCCTGCTTTTTTAAACTGGACTGAGAGGTTTTTTAAACAAATATCTCCTATATATATCAAGTAAACTTGTTTTGACACCTAATTAAGTTAATTTAGGTGGTTTAGTGTAGTTCAGCAGCAGCTCAAAATCATGGTCTTCCACCTGGGCTGATATATTGATTCCTCTGGTGTTCCCTCCATAAATCTCCTCCTGTTTCTCTGCAGCTGTAATTGCATTTCAGAAAGGGGAAAGCATGTGTGTGCCCAAGCCACCCATAATTACTGCTCGGGAATGCCTGGGGAGGTGAGTGTGAGCTCAGTGTCTGTCGTGGGGATGAAGTTTCACAACAGTTTCCCGACATTTTCTGCGAACAGCTGTGTGGGAGCCGCTCCCAGAGGCTGGGGCAGGCGGGGGACAAAGCTGTGACAATGCCAGAACCGCTTTCACACCAGCTCCTGCTAACGTGGCAATGATGTGCAAAGCCTTTCTCGCACATCTCTCCTTCCTGCTGGATGACGGGGGAGGATTGCAGTGATGTGTTCTTGTGACTGGCCTGGAAGGTCATCTTTTGTTTTTCAGATGAAGCTCCTTCAAGATCCCTTGGGAGCTTTTGCTCTGGAAATCAATTACAAGTCCACAGGGATGTTTTCTTCCTTGATTGCTTCTTATACAAAATTGAAATGATACAAGCCAAGAGGGTTGTGGTGGTTTTATTTTTNTTGTTGTTGTTGTTGTTGTTGCTTTACTTTTTAAAATTTCCATTTTAGAGCAGTCCAAGTGCCTGTTCTTTGCTGGAGCAATTGCATATCGTATTTGTGTTGATTCCTAAAAGTCAAGCTGGGCATTAGGAACCTTGCATATACACAACCAGCAGTTTGGCTCTTAGGCTGTGCTGTTCATGTGCCAAAACAATGTTTATGTATATTGTATGAAAATGTAGTTGTCTGGGGGAGTGAGCAGTAAAATTCCAAAGCTCTGATGTGTGTTTGTGCCTACACCTGACCCGTGTCTGTTTATCTCCAGATGATGCACCAAATCCATCTGTTTTTCCACACTAAAATAAGATAATTTTACTAAGAATTGACTAAAGGCAGTCTGTCATCACTGGGGTAACAGTTCTGTGTTGTAACTGCACATCTACTTTAGCAAATACAAGAGAATTGTGTTCAATATCTTCAGTGAACCTTTCTGCCTCTTCCCTTCACCCTGTGCACTTCTTCTCATGAACAATTAATGTGAGACTGGGGGAGGCCAAATGAACGAAGTCTTTTTGTGTGTTAATTCACAGAATCTCAAAGGTGGAAATATCCCAGCACTCAGAACTGTCCAGCCAGAGCAGGACCAGTCAGACCTGGGAGTGTTTACTTGCACTTACGTGGGCCTTGAAAGGCTTCTTAAATTGTGTGAAGTTAATACAATGGGAAATGGATTTTTCCTGCCCACCTAAGCAAGCCTTTGGTGATTAATGCTGTAAAATAAAAACAACAGCAACAAATTCAGTTTTATAATGCACTGTGGATTTCAGATCTGTGAAAAATGTGTTTCATAAAAGAAATTTTTCCTCCTCCTAGTACTGTTTCAAAAACACCTTATCTCCAGAAAAAACCCCTTGCCTCCACAGCTGCATTTGGATGCTAATGGGATACATGGCTTCATAATTCTTTGTCTCCCTTCTTGTGTTTGTGCAGAGCTAACCTCTATTGCAGGGCAGAAATGTTCTGCTGGAGAAAAGCTGAGCAGAGGAGAGGCTCCGCTCTCTGCTTGTGAAATGAGTTGAGTTTTCTCATCTGTTTTTCTCAGAGAGATGCATTGTGTGCTATAACTACAGCTAGAAAAAAGGAATCCTGAGGAGCAGTGTGAGTTGCCACAACCTGCAAGAGACAGCTCTGTGTCATTTTCTGTGGGCACAGCAGGACCGAGGGGCTCTCCCACTGCAGGAGCCATCAGTGACCTCAGCACTCCTGAAGTGACAAATGTCCAGCCCAGCCCCTGCCCAGCCTTCCAGGGGTTTATCCCTAATCCACCAGGCTGGATGTTAGCCAGGGCTTTGTCTGAGAGGTTCCAGAGGCTCCGTTCCAAGCTGTAGCCAAGCACATTCCTAGTTGGAAATAATGGCACGCTGAGAGTCGGGATATTCTTCCTGCTTATGGAGCGATCCAGGAACGGCAGGCACGGATTATATGACTTGAATGCTGCACTATTTATGATGTGTGTTCAGCCACCTGAATCACGTTGGCAGTGTTCGAGCTTTGCCTGGATAATTGATTCAAATGTAAATTGAATGAATAAATCCTGTACAGCTAAAATATGCCCTCTCTTTATCTTGATTCTTTTTTCTTCCCTGTGCTGAATGGCATAGAAAATAGGGAGTTAGAATCTCATAAATAGATATTTGACTTCCTTTGTTGGAGGCAGGTAGAGTGAGGTTTGTATGGTCTGTTTGGAAATGCTTTACAGTTCTGTTTATTGAATTACGAACCTGTTTATAACTTGGCTTCTGTATTTCTGGTCAATAATCTGCTTGTGGCAATGTTTGTGCCGCTCTTCAATGGCAAGACCAGGTGGCTATTTATTTCAGTAAGTGCACATTAGTCAAGGGCAAAGTATCAGAGAAATTCTTTCTGTTGTTGTTTTTATAGCCTTTGAGTGAAATATTGTGGGGAATGTGTGCCCAGCTGGCATCAAAGGCAACTTTGGTTTGGGAATCTGCTGACAGGGACTTGAACTGGCATCAGGACAAGCCTTTGTGAGCTTTTTGTGAAGGTTTTAAGCTGTTTTCCCTTAAGGCTTCCCTGTTTCATCAGACAGGACTGATGTGCTGACTAACACCAACAAAGCAGGGCTCTGGAGCTTTCCCCTAGCCTGGGTGTGTTTAATCAGCAATTCCACAGACAGGAACTCCTGGAACTGGTGTCTTCCCAGTATGGTCTGGAGGCCCTTCACTCCCTCATCCCTGGAGACCACTGCTGCTCCTGGTTCTGCTTCTGGAGCAAACATTCAGCCAGTGTGTGGAATGAAGTGCTTGGCATGCCTCAGGCTGTAAATACTGGGGCATCTTTCCTTTCTCAGGGCAGAAATCCCAGTGATGCCCACATTGCTGCCTGGTCAGGATTTTGTTCTGCCCTCATCATCTTTCCCTTTGCTCTGGCATTAAATTATTAAAACACCCCAAATGGATCATCTCTGTCCCTCAAGACTGCCACTCCCTACTGGCAACTCTTGCTGTCAGGCCCTTCAGAGGCACCAGCACTTTGCAGCTCGTGCTGAAACACCCACCTCCCTCCCCTCACTGCCCTGGTGTCAGAATCTGTGGGAGCCAGAGCCCACTGAAGTGTGATATCCATGAAGTGTGATATCCATGAAATGTGTTGCTGCTCCTGCAATGCCTCCCTGTGTCTTTCGTGTCCGTGTGAATGTCCAGACCTGTTTTGCATCTCATCAACTTCTTGGCTTAGGAGATGTCCTCTGGCAGAATATCCCACGTTTTAGTCACTGATGTGAACATCCATTTCCTCCTGCCAGTTTTCCAGAAGCCCCAAATCCCACTTCAGCTGTGTCTGCTGCAGTCCTGTTTGCTGGAGGGCTGCTGCCTCTCTGATTGTTTTGTTTTGCTTCTCTCCCTGCTCACCTCACCGTGGCTCTGGGGTGATGAGTGCAGGGACCCACCATACCCTGGGGTGTCTGCAGTGCTGGGATCTCCTGCCTGTACCACTCCCAAAGACATTCCAAGTTCCATCTTCCCATGTTCCACTCTTTCCTTTCCCCCATCCCAGTCTCCTGGCAGCACCCAGAACACCCAAAACTCCCCTGACTGTGTTAGACTCTCTTGCTTCTGCCACTGTACAGGAAGAGCTTTGTCTGCTGCCAGCTGTTGAACATCAATATTTATAGCTTTTTTTAAAATACAACTTCTAGTTTGTGCATTTTGTTTATAGGTAGAAGATTGTAAATAAAATAGTTCACGTCCAAACTTGCCACTATCCAGAACTCATAACTCCCTCTCCTATCTCTGCTGGGCTGTTAGGAATGGGAGATTTCGTGGCTGGCTTCAGAGGTCAGCTTTGGATATTTAGAAAACATCCATTCAATAAATCATAAGGGGAGCAGCTGCCGTTCTCTACTGAGCCAGGGCACATCAGATAAAATATTGCTCATTTATTTGGTTTGGTAGAAATAAAGTTGCTGTAGTGGAACATCATTACAGACTGTTCTTAATTCACCTCAGGGCTATTTCTAATAGCAGCACACAACTCTCCTGTGACAGCCTGAGTGAATGAGATGGGTGTTTTGATGTCAAGCTGAATGTAAGAAAGGTTTTAGAAATCAAAGCTTTGAGAGAGAAATAACTACTGTTGGTGCTGTGATACTGGAAGAGGTTCTTGTTTTATTATTAGCACTATAGCTATTGAAAGCCCTGACACTTGTTCCTGGGGGATTTGAAGCAATTCAAGCCGTGAAATACCGTTTCAGCTCAGCCTTTTACAAGTCGCTGCGTGTCGGTGAAGCCGAAGGTGGCTTTGATCGCTGGTGGAGGCACCCAGGGCTGGCGTTAACTTAATAATATTAGTTTGATTTTTCTCAGCTGAGTGGCAGCCCGGAGCCCTGGAACCGCCCAGCCGTGGTGCACAGCAGATCTGTGCTGCTGGCCAAGCAGGAGGGCTGGGGAGGGGCTGTCCAAAGGCTCTGAATTCAGACCTGGTGCTTTGCACAGAGGCAATCAGTGTCATGCTCACTAATGGGGCCATGACATCTGTAGGGATGGTTCCTGCTGGTCTGAAAAGATGTTGGACTCTATTACTTTAAAAATAATAATAAAAAATCATTCTCAGGATGTCTTATTTCCTCCTCACATCAGGGCTTGGTGAAAACCAGTGAGAACCTTGTGGCTCTGAAATTGCCATTGTATTGCAGTGGGACAAACAGCCACTGCCACGGTGTTTGCTGTGTTATGTCCTTAATGCCCACTCACCTGGGTGAGGCAAAGATGTTTCACTTTTGTTTGGTGTGGAATGCTGCAGAGGGGAGCCTTGGATCCTGCTCTGCCACAGGGTTTTGCTTTGCCCTTGCTTGTCTTACTTATTCTCGGAAAAAACAGAGGCAACTGGTGGAAAATGTGTATTTGCACCAGCTCCCAGAAAAACAGCTTGTGTTTCTGAGAGTGTTCCAGCTCACAGTGCAGGAGCAGGGCTGGATTCCTGTGTGTGAGCTGTGTCTGGCTGCCAAACCCGTGCCCTTCACTGGGATGGAGGTGCAGTGCTGCCCTCGCTGTCGCTGACACTCGGTCCAGGCAGCACTATCACCCCTCAGTCCTGGCTTTCCTCAAGAGCCTCTTCACCAGTGGCTCTGGAGAACCCTGTGTCAGAGGCACGTGGGGAATCCAGGGTGAGTGACAGGATGCTCGTGGTTCCTGGGAAGAAATGGACAACAGGAGGGAAGGATTTGCGGGGTGCTGGTGTTACCAGAGTTTCACATGCAGCATATTTCACGTGCAGCAATGCTCCTGCTGCCCATGGACACGTTGAACACACCCCTCCTCTGACAGCCCAGCTAGCCCCTGCTTACAATAACTTCTGCTGGAAGAGAAAAAACAATTGCATCCTGAAATAGCAAAGCTGGACGAGCAGAGCTCTCCTGCCAGCTGCTGCCAATGACCTTGATTTCGTGTATGAGGCCTGCAAAGTGTCATAATTCAATGAGAATATTTATACTGAGCTGCACGACACAAGCTCAAAGAATCCCAGCTCCCCATTTCCATCTGACTAATTCCACATGGCATATAGGGGACTCAGGATTTTTTATTCAGACTCTCTGCTTCGAGTAAACCTCCAGAGTGCTCATCTCCTGTACATAAAAGTTGCTCAGAATAGTGGTGATGGAGCTGTTTAGTTCAGCCGCATTTCGGTGCTATCGGTGACTTTGTTAACAGCAGGCCCCTGCAGACGCTGTCCCTTTGATGCTGGGTGCTGTATGGCACATTAAAAATCCTTAACTTGGTTCTAAAGCCTCACTAAAAACCCTACTGGGACTTTGATGTTGAGAAGATTCCACTCAAAGCGCCTGAACCCTGTGAAGCTCCCCAGCCTTATCTCGGAGGCAGGACAGGGAGCGGCTGCCTCGGGCGAGAAAATATCACTGTAGTGATTATTTACAGTCTGAGCATCTGCAGTCAGGAGAGGCTGTTGGAAATTACCAGATCCTGGTGATGCTGTGAAAAATCCTGTTCTTCGTGTTGAAGACAGTTTGGAGGGCTGCACGCTGTGGTTCAGTGTCTGGGTATCAGGGTGATCCAGCTGAAACACCTTGGTGGGGCACGTGGGGTTTTCACACATAAATTCCAGTTGTAAGCAAGCACCTGTGCCCCCAAATGTTTACAAAAGGTGTTTCTTGCTCAGTGATGGGATGCTAAAAGCAACTGTGGAAGCTTATTTAGGTTTTAATTAGTATTGCAGTGAGTTTTGAACCATGACCCTTCCTTGCTCTGTGCAGGTGAGGCACACATTGTTCTTTCCCACAGAATGTGGGGTGGCTGGGACCTTCAGCATGGCTGTGCCAAGGACTGTGTCCCTGTGTGCATGTGGGGAGCTCTGCTGTGGAGCTTCTTCATGGATGTTGTTAACAGATCAATCTGTGCTATCAAAGTTTTGCTTTTACTGTGTGAGTGAAATCATCCTTGAGCCACATTGTATTTGTAACTTAGAATCATAGAATGGTTTGGGTTGAAAGGGACCTTCCAAAGTCATCGAGTCCAACCCCCCTGCCATGGCCAGGGACATCTTCCACTAGACCAGGTTGTTCCAACCTGACCTTGAGCACTTCCAGGGATGGGGCAGCCACAGCTTCTCTGGCCAACCTGTGCCAGCGACCTACCAACCTCATCATAAAAATCATCCTTATCTCTAGTGTAACTCTTCCCTCTTTTAGGGAGCAGGCCCTGCTGAAATGTCTGTTCCCATCACTCTGTGTATCTGTGATGCTGTAGTGTGAGTTATCTGACATGTGCCCCATGCCCTGGGCTGTGTCTGTGCTCAGGGCTGGCGTTGCACTCCTTGCCATGTGTCAGGTCGATGTCAAATAGCTCTTCTAAGTGAAAGGGGAGTTACATTGTCTCTCTCTATTTTGTCTTTATTGCGTTTGGTGCACAGGAATCGATCTGCCCGCACTGGGAGTTGCTTTAAGGAGCTTTATCCCCTTTGTGAACCTTTTTCTGCGGCACCAACCGGTGCATTTTCCGTTCCAGCTCCAAACCCCAGCGTTTCCTCAACACCCTCCAGCCGCTCTGGATCTCCCCGAGCCCCGTCCCTCGGTCCCCGGGGGCTGTCGGGGGTCCCTGCCCGGGCCGCGCTCCGGGTCCCGCCGCTCCCGCCCCGCGGGGCCCTCGCCACCAGCAGGGGGCGGTACAGCCCCAGGGAGCCTCCCTGAGCCCTGGGGGCCGCGGGTTCGAGTCCCGCGGGTTCCAGCCCCGCGCTGGGTGTCCGGGTCGCTCTCCTTCCTCCCGGAGTTTGCTCAGCGGCCTCTCCTTGGCGCTCCTCTGCGCTACACGGGTGTATTTCAGCAGTCTGTGGGCAGAACCCTGCAGGCCTGTCCCCAGGTTCGCTCTGCACCCCCTGCACGGCTCCGCTGCTCCTCACCCCCGTCCCTGCCTTCCCCCTCCGAGGGCCGAGGTCCTCGCCCGTCTTTTGCCCTGGAATGGCTCTCCAGTGTGGAAGCATGGGCACCCAGCGAGGATGTGGCATCTCCTCGGTGCATAGGACACGAGATGGGTGCTCACAAACACCAGCACCAGTTTCAGATGTGAACTGGGCTGCTGAGCCCTGCGGGGTCAGAGGCAGCACAGCTGCCTACCTGTTCAGTGTGACCCTGCTCTCTGCCCTCCAGCCTGCTCGGGATTGTAATGCCTCTTTGTCCTTTAATGCCTTTTTGAGTCCTTTCAGAACCACATCTGTTGTTTTGATGCTTCTGCCCTGAGACAGGATCGACACACCATCACCAAACTGATGGAAGGCAAATGGCACCTGAGTGAGTTACATCTCATCCATGCTCATCAGGCTAATTAACTCATCAGCAAGGTTTGTTTAACATGAACTCACTCTCTGGTTTCAGCTGCAATTTCTTTAGAGCAGTCGGTGTCTTCCTGGATATAAGCATTTATTTCCATAACGCTGACTCCAAACCCTGCCTGCCTGCAGGGCTGTAATTTATCCCCTGAGGAGCATCCGGACAAAGCAGGGCACTAATTCTGCCACCTGTGCTGATGATGTGTCCAAAGAGACCGTGTCAAGTCTCTATTAAAAGCTGTGAATAAGACAGAAAGCCTGAAAACTTTATTTCTAGAAGATGTATGAATGTAATATAAAGCTGCTGCTAATTCTTCCCAGGGATTAATGGAGACTATCAAGGACAATTTCGCTCAATACTGCTTTTCTTTTTGTAAAGTAAAGCTTCCCCAAACCTCAGGCAACGCAGAAACATGACTTTGAGTCTGTGTCGCTATCCTTCAGTCAAATAGAATTAGCTGTCTTTATTTAAAAAGTCTTTGCTGGCACCACCGTGCCAACACTTTCTGAGACAACAAAATGGACAGAAATCCATTTTCCAGTCTGAGAGGAAGGCAAAAAACAAATTGGAAGAATGAAGAGTGAGAAGGAATTGAGGCGTTCACAGCACTCGCAGTGCGAGTGATTGGAAGTGATGGGAAGAAAGCAGGAGAGGGATTCATTTGCTTAAAACATAGAACTGGAATTGACTTTGAGGTGCATGTTGCATCACTGAGGAACCCAGGCTACCGTGGCTCTGCTGGGGGTTTGCTGTGAAGCAGCAGGAAGGAGGGAGGGATGGAGAGATGCTGGTGTGGATCAGCTACTGCAGAAAGCAGGGCTGGCTCTGGCCATGCACCCCAAACACAGGGCAGACAGCTCTGTGCCTGTGGCCCATCACTGGAGGCTCCTGGCAGTCCTTTGGGAGGGTCACAACCTCTTCTGCTCACCAAGTGTGCCTTGTGTGGGGCCAGCTGAGAAAGGATGCCCCAGGGAAACATGGAATGGGGCAAACCTGAAAGTCCAGATTCAAAATACCCACCCAGAAAGGTGCTCAGGGCAGCGCTTTGGCTGCACCTCTGTCTTTGCAGTGACAGACACTGATAAAATATTGCAAAACTCAGTGAAGCCAGTGTCTGCCCAAAGCAGCTGGGAAGGGATTTTCAAGGCTGCCCAGGCTTCCCTGCATGTCCCTGAGAGCCCTCCAGCCTGTGCTGCTGTCAGTGTTGTGTTGGGGAGCTCTGGGCAAGGTCTGAACACACGTCTGCAGAAGTGCCTCTATTTTTGCACTGCACAGTGTCCAGTGAGTGACACTTTTCAGTGCATTTCCTTTCCACCTCACTGTGCTGCAGCTGACTAATGAAGTTTGTCCCTTTTTTGGTGGTGATAACATTATGCTCCTCTTGCTTCTGTTCGCGTCTCAGAAGAAGAAAATTTCCTGTCTATAAAATTGCCGGAGACATCGATTTGAGCTTATTTCATGGCAGTGATTTTACTCGGCTGGGCTGTTTACGCTCGGCACTGCGGATGCTTCCAGAAATCAATGCTGCTGCTCTCCCTCCTCCTGACAGGCAGCTCCTGGGAGCTGCTGCCCGTGCCTCTGTGTCCTTCTCCCTGTTTTTCCCTGCCCGTGCTCTCTCTGTGGCCCTTGCCTGAGATTGTGCTGCTGCTCCTCAGGTTCCCCGTGTAGGAAACTGCCCGGCTGAGTGATCAGACACGGGTACAGCTGGAAAGGAGGGCTCTGACGTCTGCCCACGCACTCCCTGCCACGGCCCGGGCTGTGTGCGCCAGGCAGCGGCCCCGGGTCAGCGTGAGCTTGGCAAGGCTGCCTGTGCTGCAGGAGTGATGGGTATTAATTAAGCTGCTCTGCCCTCCTGGGCTGCTGACAATGGGAGCTGCTAAACCAGCTGTAAATCTGGCCCTGGGGATTGTGGGTTTCTGTCAATCCTGGGCTCGAGTGCCAAAACTTGAGGAGGGTTTGAGTCCTTCAGTTCTTGCTAAAACCTTCCAGGTCCTTTCTGGGAGGCTCTAGTTTGTGTTTTGGCAAATCCTATTGCTAGAAATTAGTTTTGGAGCCTGGCTCTGGGAGCATTAATCCATCCCAAACCAACCAGAACACAGGTGACTCTGCAGAGACAGTGCTGCACTAATGCCATGTTTCTGGTGCTGAATTCAGCATGTTACACTGCATTGGGGAGCTCAGAGACAGCTCCTTCCTTCCACTTCCCTGAGCAATTTCATTAACAGGAGTGGGGAAAAAAATCTCCCCTGAGCAAATCAGCTCTCAGTGAGGCAGAAGGAACAAAGCAGTGAGTGACACTTTTCCATGTGCCTGTTCCAGGCTCTGGACTGAGCTGCCCCTGGCCGAGGTGCCTGACCCCTCCCAGGGCAGCTCTGGTGTGCTGCCCTATTCCCCAGTAAAATGCTGAGTGAGGAAAACAATTTTTCACCTGAACTTCAGCATTTCAGAGACCAGGCTGGGAGTTCACAGCCCAGCTGCAGTCAGCACTTAAAACTTACTTTGTTCCCTCTGCCCTTTCCCAGTTTCTGTTCCAGCACAGCAGTTTACTGTGTCATTTTCCTTCCCAAGTGCTTTCTCCTTCCCCTAGAGCTGCCACCTTCTTGTTGGCATCAGGGAGTTACTTCCATCAATGTCTGGGCTGAGCAGTTCATTAATGTTCACAGTCTCTGTTTGGAAGCAGTCACGGGCTCCTAGGAGGTGTCCCTGAGAGGGAAAAGGCTGAACATCTGTACAAAGCAGCTCCATCACAGTCTGCAAGCCCTGCCACCAGATTTAGTATGTTCAGCTCAAGAGAAAGGATTCAGTTTATGTATACTCTTAATAAAGAGTATTTGCCCTATTTGCCCATTAAAGAATTTTAACACTCGGAGGTTACTCCTGTTTGTTTTAATTTTTATTTTTTATTTGTCACATAACAGTGAAGAAAAGTTGTGCTCCTGTAGCCTGCAAACCTCTGGAATGTCTCAAAACCACCATCTGTCATGAAAATGTAGTGCAAAAATTCTGATTTTATTTCATCTTCAGCATTTCTTAGCATTTTAATTTGACCTATATGGTGCAATTCTCCCAAGTTTTCCCTAGGCTTCCATGGTTCTGAATATTAGAGAAAAAAAATCAGTTAATGTAATCACATTTAATAAATTATTACATTTAATTACTTTAATATTACTCTTCTAAAGATCTTGTTGCTGTTTAACCTGCCTTCTTGCAGAACCCCAAGCCTGGGGCAGTGCAGGATGCCAGAGGCTGCTCTGGAGCATTTCTTTGTGGATGTTGGTCTTTCCTTGAGCCCTTCTGCTTTCCAGCAGTTGTGTTGACACAACCTCTCCTACAATTTCTTGCAATGCTTTATTTTAATATATCTTCCCTTGTCACTGCAGGACTGAATCCAGCCTCCTGGTAAGTGATATCTAAATCACCGCTGCAAGGAGGAGATGAAATATGGGCCCGTGAGAGGGGAGACAAGGGATGTGACTGAGGAGGAAAAAGTCACAGAGCGAGAAGAAATATGGACAGGGTGTGTGAAATGGGCCACGTTCCTCACAGCTGCTGTCACTGCTGTGCTTCAGGTGTGGTTCAGGTGTGGACACGGATCTCTGCCTCCTGCCATGGACCAGTGACAGGATCCCATGGGAGTGCCTGGCTGTGCTGTGCTGTGCACGTACACGGCCACTCAGGGGCTTATTGCACACACAGGGCACCCTGAGACCAGCTGGAAATCCCCCTGTGTTCATGCTCAGCCTGTGCCAGCAGTGATATTCCTGCAGCCTGGAATCAGCTGGAGCATGAACGCTTCACTGTGGGTGTGTTCGTGGTGCATTTGGATCTTTGAAAGGGGACAAAAAAGGAGCAGCATGGATAGGCCCATTCAGATGATCTAGTTTAACCCCTGGTTTTGGGACTAGACTGTCACCAGCACATCAAATGCAGTCCTGGTTGAGTATTAAATAAAACAAAGTTTCTGTGACAAGCAAAAGTCTGCTCCAGTGAGCCTGAGCCCAGGGCAGCTCATGCTGAGGGACTTGGTGCAAGCACTTTGCTGCTGCTGCAGGAACACAGCTTGTGCAGTATTCAAGAGCACCCTGAGAATATTTTTCTGCCTTCTGTATTCCCAGGGGACAACTAGCCCTAAACTCAATGTGGTGGTAGCAGCTTTCCCCTAACTTCAACCTGAATGTATCAGCTTGTGTTTGTTCCTGTGCCAACCTTGTCCCTGAGCCTGGGCAGCTCTCCTCTCTCTCCTCTCCTTCTCCTCTCCCGTGTTTGTGGAGAATGATGGTATCTCTGCTGCTCCATGTTCCATGAGGCTGAGCACACCAGCCCCTCTCTGGCTGCTCTCAGCAGCCTTTGCTGCCCAGTTTCCCCCCACGTCCATCCCAGTTGAACACGGGTGACCAGACCCAAACAAAGTGCCCAGATAAGATCTGCCTGGGGCCCTGCACAATGGAAACTTCTGCTAAGCCCAGCCAAGACATCTGCTGAGATGCCTCAGTGAGAGTCTCACTCCTGCAGGATGAGACTTTCCTTTGAAATCCATGTTGCTGCTACCAGTGTTCAACTACCATAAGTGTTGCTTATTCAAAACTATGTTTATAGTTGGCTTTCTGCATTTTAACACAACTTCATTTTTACAGTGGATTCGTGACACTTCACAGATCCATCTGAAATCAATCTAAATGCCAACCTTTATCAGATCTCAGCAACTCTCCGCATCACTTTTTGTCAAGAAAATCTTTCCCGGGACTCCACTTGAAACAGGAATGAGTCTTTTAAGTCTCACACCTCCTCAGGGATTGGCAAAAGTAGTTTCCTACTTTAATTCTCCTTGAACCCACACTCCTGTGCTCTGTGTGCTGCCTCCCTGCACAGGCAGCCCCATCAGCCTTCTGCCAGGTTCAGATGCTTCAGTAACTCTCACGATTCCCTAAAAAAAGTTGTTTTCCTCAAGGCATGGGGAGCCTCACTGACTCCACCATTGCAGGGCATCCTTTGTAAGATTGAGGGTGGGGGGAAAGGAGCATCTGAGTGATCCAGGTGACAGAGGGGATGGCAGCCGGTCAAGCCAGCGGTGACGTTACCTCGTATAAATCAAGAGAGGTGGCAGCTGGGTGTTGCTTGCAAGGAGCAGGAGCAAAGGGATGGCTGCTCGTGGGCCAGGGAGGCTGAGTGGAAAAGGTGTGTCTGCTTGGCTGCAGCTTTTATATAAGGGCCACTTCTTTCATCTTGGCTGTGGGGGACAAAAAGGGACATCGCAGAGGCTCGAGGAGTCCAGAGGAGCCTGAGTGGAGCCAAGAGCCCATCCCAGCTGGCTGCAGCTGAGTCAGGTAACATCCTCTGGGCACTGGTTTTGTGTGGTGGCAGGGTCCTCATTCTGGAAGTGTTTCACTGCTTTGGTTGCAGATTGTGCTGGGCACCGAGCTCCTCATCACCTCCCTATGTCTGCTGTGTCATGACTGAATTTATGTTAGTAATTATTAAGTTATAACTTCTAGCTGGCTTATTTTTATCACTTGTGCTTTAGTTTATTGCTTTTGAAAGGTAGAAGGAACAGAGATAATCCTCAGATGCTTCCCTTGGCAAAGCCCCTCACCAAAACACTGTAACTGCACATTGCAGTGATACAGAAATAACTTAAATATCAAGTTTGGGTGAACACTTTGGGCCAGTCACAAGGGATGAGGAAAGGGCTTTCACTGACCCACACGTGGAGCTTGTCCATGTGTGTGGACATGAAGAGGGTTCTGTTGCTCTGGGCTTGAGCAGAGTCTCCTTTGATCTGGATAAAGAGTAAAGGAGAGATTCCTTTCTTGGCATCTTTCCTCATAAAGACATTTGGGTCACTTCTGAGAGTCTTTTTCCTCACTGTCCCCTCTGATGTTTCCCTTGCCAGCCAGGGAATCTTCTGGAGAAGATGGTTGTGAAGCTCTTTGGGATCATGGTGTTCTGTGGCCTCCTGTCGCCCTCGCAGGAAGTCCTGTCGGGCTTGTCCTGCGCTGTCAGCCCGCGGGCCATGCAGAACGGTAACTGCACAAGGGTCCTGTTTGCCCTGAGAGGGGCTGGGATGGGCAGGGAAACCCCCTGAGCATCTTCATCCTTATTTCATAATTTCTCTGGGCTGCAGGCTTTGCTCAAAGCCCATGAAAGCCATCACCAGATTCATGGGTCAGGGAAATCTCTGCTCCAGAACTGGGGCAGGTTTCAGCTCCAAGCAGCCACTCAGGATTTCAGGGCTGGATCTGGGTTGTTTCCTCTTTTTGTCTCAGTTTCTCATTTCCATATTGGAGCAGCTGATATTTGACAAGCAGCTGCTGTGAAGTAGCAGACATAATAATGTTTGCAGTGTTCAGGCTTGTTTCAAGTTGCTTCTACTAAAAACCTCCAAAAGCCAAAAGCAAAAATAAACAGGCAAAAATCAACAAATAAAAACCCCTTGACAAAGGGGAAATGAGTTGTGAGTGGAAGCCCAGCCCCTGAGTGGGGTCACTGGTGTTCCTGGCAGTGCACAGCCAAACTGTGATGTTTGGAGTCTGGGATGCTTTCCACTGCTGCCCTTCTTTTTTACTTCACCAAGGGCAGCTTTTTGCTTGCACCAAAGTTGTAAAATACTATCCCTGTGTTATTTGACTGCATGGAGACAGCTGATGTCTCCATGAGGAGTTTTGGGGACTGGAGGGGCTTTGATATGCCAGGATGGATCTGCTTGAGTGGGGAGAGGTCACTGCTGCCTGTGCTGGTCCTCACGCACAGATGTTTTCCAGTTCTCTCAGATGCCATAATTCATGATGGGCTCATCCACCAGCACCTGCAGGGTCTCGTGGTTCCCAACATCATGGGTGAAGGGAGTCAGCTGAACTCTCCCACCAGCATCACAGAGTAAGTGCTTTGCTGTGAGTGCACCTTCAACATCAGATCTGAACAAGACAAGCTGAACTGCCCTTGGCGTGGTTGGCCTGGGCTGTTATCCTTGTTTAATTGTGGTTCTGGAATTCTGACCCAATAGTGTCTGTGTGGTTGCAGTGTGGGTGGCAAAGGGCACTGCAGGTTATGGGTGCAGGTGCAGAATGACAGCTCTGGAGGTGCTGTTAATGCCTGGCAGCACTGAGAGAGGGAAAAGGGACCACAGAGGGAAAAAGAGCAGATGGCTCTCCACAGTCAGCTCCCACCCCAGTCTGGTTCTAGGCTGCCTTCTTGTAGCCAGCTGTCTTTTATCCCTGTGCCTCCAGCTGGAGGTGGCTGGGGGGCTGTGGGTGCTGTAGGTTCCTCCCTGGGTACAGCTGCCCTGCTGCTGGGGGATGTTTTTAATCTGTGCTGTTGTTCACAGCCTACACCTCATCAAGGTCTGGGTGCCCAGGCTGTCGGTGATGCTGCTGCCAGGGATCGGGCTCCAGCTGACCCTCGGGGCAAAGCTGCAGCTCAGAGGCAACTGGTGAGTGGGGCATTCAGGAGGGATGTTGAGGGAAACCCCTACCCTGACGTATTTTGCATCTCTTAAGGATTTTGAGGTGTTTCTTACCTATAATGAAGTCACAGGGCAAAACAGACACCAAAAGATGACCTGTGGCGTTGGTAGTGATCTTCAAGAGATGGAGAAGTCTGTTCCTCCTGGCTTTGGGGAGTTCTGGGTAGAGGCTGAGAGACGGAATAATCCCATTTGCTTTTTTGCAGCTTGGTTGGCCTGCTCTCAGAACTCATTGATATCTTAGTGGAGGTGAATATTACTGCAAACATTAAGTGCACAAATTTTGAATCTGGCACGTTCCAGGTTGTCACTGAAGACTGCCTCTGCATTCTTGGGGCCATAAAGATCAAGGTCCTTTCTGGGTAAGTGCCTGTGGATCTATGTTTCCATGATGTGCAATCCTCTCCTCTTTATCCAACAATATGGACAGTCTGCCAGGACTCAGCTGATACAGAGCCAGGCTCAGGAAGGGAATTTCTTTCCTATTGCCAGTGCCGGTTGCTTCAGTGGAAAGAGGGTTAATTTGTCCTGTTTGCCTGTGGAAATTTTAAAATCTGAAGCATGAGGTTTGGTACCTTTCCCAACACACTTTCTCTAGACTTAGGTAGAGAATTGACATCCAAAGGGTAGGAGTAATAGGGCTGGGAGAATTCCAGGAAAACAGGAGCATTACTTTCCCTGGTTTTGCACTCTGCCTTTGGCTGCTGTCCCAGGAGAATTCTGGGCATGTGGAGTTTCCCTCTGACTGCTGTGGTTATGTGTAATTCCACGCTAATGTCCCATCTCTTGCTCAGTCTGATTAAATTCTTGACAGCAAGGATTTGCTGACTTCATATACTGATGAACACAGCAGTAAATTGATAATGGGAAATATTTTCTTCTATTGCTTTTGAATTACTCACTTTTCAGGTTCATTGAAATTCTCCTAATTAATTTTTGCATTATGCATTATATTTCAATCAGTACAGCAGCTGCTTTGAAAAATGCTGTGTGAGTGAACAGAGGAACACAACTCACCTGCTCTGGGGTCATGTTTTAATTTTTAGCAGGATTAAAGTGATGGTTTGCAGGAAGTGAACTCCTGGGGAGGCAAGAGGAGTGTGGACATACACAAATGACTTCGTGGCAGCTCTTCAGATGCATTTGTAGGCAGAATTTGGGCATAAATAACAGGTGCTCTATGAATTCCTGCTGTCTGTGTCTTGCCAACTCAACAGTCCAGAAATATATTGATTATCAGACAAAACTGCCTCTGTGCTGCTGCAGGCATTGCACATCCTGAGCGAATTGTTCAGCAGCAGTGTGGAAATGTCACACAGCAGATTTCTCCTCTTGTTATTCCAGATGCAAATTGTTTGTTCCCAGTAACTAACATGAAAATATTTCCTAACAGCTCCCTCTTCCCTTAACTACAGCACTGATTTAAATACCAGAGGGAGATACCAAACACAAGGTTAGACTGTGAGAGGCTCACTCCTTTCAAGCAGTGAAAGCTCCCTAAGGGCTAAAGGAAAAATTTCTTCACAGAAAGGGTTGTCAAGCATTGGAACAGGCTGCCCAGGGAAGAGGTAGAGACACCACCCTGGAAATGCTAAAAAGTGTGGCTATGGCACTTGAGGATGTGGTTTAGTGGGGAACATGGTAGTGGTGCAGAGCTGATGGTTGGACTTGATAATTGTAGATATCTTTTCCAACCTTAATGATTCTGTGCTTCTCAGCAATGAGTCCAATTCTCCCCTCAGCGGGGCAAGTGGCTCTGCTGTATCTCCAGCCCCTGCTCTGGCAAGCATCAGCCACAGCACTGCCCTTGAGGGGATGATAGAGGGTGTAGGAGAATGTACAATGAAGGCTGGAGATCTTTTTATCTCCTGTCCTGGAGCTTTGTTTGTGCTGATTTGGAGGTTTTTTTCTTTCTTTTCCAGCTTACTCACCCTGTCAGTGAATGAGCTGGTGCTTCGCCAGCTGACAGCGACTCTGCCTGCTCTGGTATGGCTGAGGATTGTCCTCCTTCCACAGCTGAAGAACAGAAATATTGGGAAAAACTGGTTACGAGGCCACAGCAAGATCTACTGATCTGTGCTGCTCTCCCACATCACTGGCATGGGCCATGGGGCTGGGGTGTCCACAGGGCTGCTGCCCGTAGGGTGATGCCTGAGACCAAAACATTCCCCTTCAGTGTGATCCCACAGCTCCAGGGATGCTCCACTGCCCCAGTCTTTCACAGCATCCCAGCTGTGTCTATTGCCATGCAATGTTTTCTCTGGAGGGGAAAGGAGGCAGTCTGGGCAGTCTGGGGGTGATGGTGAGGGGGGTTGAGCAGTCACATCTCTGCCTTGTGCTGCAGCTCTGTCCCGTGGTGGATATCGTGATGAACCTTGTGAACATCCATCTCCTGAGCACTCTCAATGGTGCGTTGCTTGTGGAGGGTGAGGCACTGCTTCCCTGCGTTTCCCACAGTGGGAACAAGACCCATTTCCCACTTCAAGTCCCTCTGTGCATCAACAGAAGTCCAGCACTTCTGCAGGGCTGTTGTTGAGCCTGGAATTCACACCTCATCATTCCAATGAACTGCTCTCACCTTGGCCCTTCTTATTCTATCTCTACGCATCACCTTTGGATTTTTCTTATTGTCTTTGATGCTCTTTTTGTGCTATACCCTAAAGGCAGATCCCACCAAGCTGAATTTGGGGATGTTCTGGACTTCTGGAGTAGCAGCAAGCACCCCTCAGCCCTGTTGTGGGTGTGGGCCTTTGGGGCCAGGGGAGGTTGTGCTGCTGCTGCTTTCCTGGTGCTGTAACCATCCTTTCCCTGTGTGTAGCGGTGATCCCGGTCGGCACAGCAGGGACAATCCACTACCAGCTGGCCAGCATCCCCTACACCTCGGGCAAGTTCCTTGGGCTGGATTTAGATGTAAGTTAACTCTGGGCAGCAGGACTCTGTGAGCGTGGCTGTGCATTGCCTGTCAGTGTGCTCACCTCATCCCATGGGAGCTGGAATCCCATGAGGAGCTGGGCTAATGACTTGTCCTGGAAATGCAGCTCCTAAGTACTTAAATCTTTATCTAAATCACCACTAAGTGACTGTGTGTGCTTTTCCTCTGCTCCTATGCCACCTTACCCTGAGTCTGCCCGAGGCTGTGTCTGTTGGATGTGGCTGCTGGGATCTGCAGTTCTCCTTCTCGTGGGATGAGAGGTTTTCCTCGTCTCTCCTGCCCTGCAGACCTGGTGTTTGTTGGTGCTTTCTGCCTTTGCTGCTCAGTCTCTGTGATGGATGAATGCTAAAACAGGCTAACCAATGTATTTTTTACTTCTGTCTCACTGTGGGGTGGAAAAACAAGCAGCAAAAAGCAATCCACTTGCAAAGAGGAGAGCTTAAAAAAATGCAAGCAGCTGGAGAGCAGCAAATGGGACATGAGCAGTAAAGAGGAGCAGGGACTGATAGCAAACAGTGCAGCCTGTGAAACCCTTGCTGCTGCACTGGCTTTGGTGCAGTGACTTAATCGGGAGGAGCCTTTGTCCCCAAGTCCCCCAGGAGGGTCAGAATGAATTTTCTTAGGAAATATTTGGTGTCAGTGTGTGTCTCTGTGGAGCTGGAGGGTGGCTGGGGGGAGGTCTGGGATCACCGGGTATCACCCTCAGCGCTTGGAGTGAGACCTCGAGGATGAAGTGAAGCAGTGATTTGTGATTTGGACCAAGTGTGTTATGAGCTAATAACACCTCAGTTAACACAGGCTCAGCTTTATCAGCTCCTGTCATCAATGAAACAATGAACTGCTCCGAGTCCGGTGCATTCCCGAAGGAAAATGAGGGAGGAGAGGGAGAGGGAGAGGGAGAGGGCTGGCACTCTCAGTCGGCACCACCCTGCACTCCTGAGAGGAACTGAACATGCCTCGAGGCTTTGAGGACTGATGTCTGTGTCTCCTCTCTTTGCAGGGTGTGGTGAAGCAGGTGGGAGGCAGCACCATCCCCCACGACTCATCCCCCTCTGCTTTGCCTCCTCTGGCGGACAGGCTCCTGCTCCTGGTGCTGCGCCAGAGCTTCCTCAATGCAGTCCTGTCCCTTCTGCTCCAGTTACCACCTCTGACCTTCCCCTGCACGCCGGATGCTGTGAGTACAGCAGGAACTGTGCTTCATGCAGGTCCCAGGTGTGCTCAGGGAGGGCTCTGTGCCTGTCCCAGGGGGTGTGCACTGAGTGTGTGCTCGCTGGCAGAGCCTCGACCTCTGCCTCCCTGCTGCCCTCCTCAGAAAGCTGCAATAGCACCTGCACTGCCCAGCTGTGCCCTTGTCTGTAAGGACACCCCTGGGGATGCCAGCTGGGACCAGTGGTGTACTGGTTGTGCCATGGACTCCTGCAGGCTGTGATCCATTTCAAGGAGTGTGCAAAGTGCCAGTGAGAAAAGACCTTGCCTGTCTGCAGTGCCATTCCCCAGGTGTTTGCCTTTCCTGTGCCTCTGATCTCTGCTCCCAATGGGAAATGATGGGGCTCCACACTCTGGCAGATGTTGAAATCCTCTGGGGGACATCCCCTCCCACGGCTGGCTGCTACCACCAGGAGTCACCCAGGCAGCTGGGGAACAATGGAGAGAGTGGGAGGCTGGAGTTGCTGTGTAGTGGGGTGCCCTGGCAGGGTGGGTGTTGTTGGGGTCGGCTGGAGGGTTCAGGGGCTGCTGGTGCTTCTGTCCCCGCAGTTCTCCGGAGCCAGCCACCTGCACGAATCCCTGAGGACCATCGCTCCTGCTGGGGTGAGGAGCTCGTTCTGGCACAAGGGTTTGTGTAAACCTCTCCAGGATACACCTGGATGTGCCCTCATGCCCCTGCCAAAGGTCCCCAGTCTTCTGCCCCCCTGCTCTCACACCAGCATGGCCTGAGCCTGTCCTGCTGCCCGAAAAACTGATGGGGGTGGGAGAAGGGACTGGGGCTTTGCACAGCCCCTGCCCAGTACCTGCTCTCCTGTGTGCCATTGTCTGTTCCAGCCTTCTCCTGCTCCCTGAACAGGGGAAAGCCTCATCTCAGCTTGTGGCCATTGACATAGAAAGCTGATAAATATCTCCTGTTGCCTTGTGTGGTATATCCCATTTTTTGGCACCCTCTGACACCCACAGCCCCCTCTGTGTCCACCTTTCCTTCTTCATCATGGAGAGCTGATCCATGCTGCTGGACCCATTTGTTCTGTAAATTTGGCTTGTCCAGGGTGTGTGTAACCTTGAGGAGCCCTGTAGAGCTATGGGGCTGTGAGAGGACTGCCAGTGCCCTGCCAGCAGCCACCTCCATGTGTCCCCAATTCCCACAGTGCTCTGCCTGCAGTGGGACCAGTCCTCTGAGCATCAAACTGGTGTTGAGAGGGAACCCGCTCATCCTCTTGGAAGAAAACAAAGCCAGTGTCAGGCTTTCAGTCCTGATTCAGCTGTTCAGTAACCACTTGGATGGATCCATCCTCAACCTCCTGCTGCTGAAGGCTGTGAGTGTGGCTGGAGCTGCCTTTGAGGGGTGCAGGGTGCTGGGTGAGTGGTGGCTGACATGGGGATGTTTCCATGAGCTGATCCTCCCCTCTCTCCTTGCAGGACCTTGCTCTGAACGTCCGTGTGTCGGTTGTTGGGGGCAGGCTGGTGCTGCAGCTGGCCTTGGGCAGGTGAGTGTCCCTCACACAGGTGGGGACATCCCCTGTGCTGTAATGGTGACTCTGGAGCTGCTGACTTGAAATGTTTTCCATGTCTGTAAACCAGACATTTCATCTCCTAAATGTGGGTATTTCATACCTGACTGATGGCATAAGGTAGATGGGGTAGCTCAGGAAGGATTGCAGCAGCTGGAAAGTTTTAAGAGGCTGGAGGAAAAGTGTGTCAGTTTTATAACAAGGAGGAATGAGGTAACCTGAATAATTGTAAGACTGTCAGCTTGACTTTGATCCTGGGCAGTGGTTCGAAATGCCTGATATTGGACATGAATGATAAAGCAGTAAAGGAAAGTGCTGTCATTAATGCCAGTCAAGGTATGATTAAAGATTGGAGAGCATTCCTTATAGCAGGAGGTTTGAGGATTTGGGGCCATTTAGCTTGTCAAAGAGCTGGATTTAGAAGCAAAATTGGCATAGCTTGTATGCAGCGATATAGGGAATAGAAATGCGTCAAAAGGCTTTTAATTCAATAGACAAGGGTATAACAAGATTCAATAGAAGTAGAAAAGAGAAATTGAAAGTGGAAATAAAGCATCCATTTTAGGTATGGATAGTCGTGTGATTGCAGTGATAGATGAGCTGTAGCAAATTCACCAGGTCCTTAAATCCAGACTGTGCTTTTACATAGAGTCACAGAATGGCCTGGGTTGGATCTTAAAGATCATCCAGTTCCAGCCCCCATGCCATGGGGTTCCAGAAGCTCTGCTCTCAGCTGACCAGGAGCTGCCTCCTTCCTCAAAGTGAATAATCCAGGCAGGGAGAGGGAAGGTGCAGCCAGGAGCTGTGTGTGCCCTGCTGCAGTGCTGCATCATTGACAAGCAAATCAAAATTAGGTTAAGCTTTTATTTTCCTTTTTTCTTTTCTCTCTTGTAAGTGTGCCAGTCCCTGTTTTTTGTGTTACAATGCAGGTGTCCCTTTGTGGGCTGAGTGTGTTTGGAGGTGGCTGGGGTCTGGCTGTGAGCTCTGGCTGGTGCCTTGTGTCTGACCTGATGTTTGCTCTCCTTTCCCTGCAGCACTTCCCTCTCCTTGGAGTCTTCTGACGTTGGCATCATTAATGTAAGTCTCTAACACTAGTCTGGGTTTTACTGGGCAGGGAGAGCAGCCAAGCATGATGCCCTGTGACTCTTGGGGAAGGAGGGAGGCAGGCAGTGGCTGTGGGATGCTGTGATTGATTACCCCTGCTGATGGTCAGAGCTGTTGGCTGCTCTGTGGTGTTGGTTGTAATAATTCCTCTGTCACTGGGGTTTCTTTTTCCCTTCTGCCTTTTCTAATAAAGAAAATGTAAAGCTGAAATCTGTTTATTCACCTCTGCTTGGGCAAACTCACATCAAGCTGTAGCAGAAGTGTCACGAGGCAGAAGTTTTTCTAAAGGAAGGACTGAATACAAATTGAAGAAGAAAAGTAGATTCGCTTTAAAGAGAAGAGGGACTGTTCTTTTTCTGTCAGTGGGCAGTGGTTTGCAGTCCCAAGGGTCCTGCTTGCTGCTGGCATGGGCCAGGCAGTGCTGCTCACATGGTTGCTCTTTCTCTGATTCAGATCTCCATCCTGAAGCCCCATTGCAACCGTTTGCTTGTGGAGACCTTCCTGCCTGTGATAAATGGTGAGGTGACCCTGATGGCTGCAATGCTGGGAGCACTTTGAGCTCTGGGCAAGGAGGGAAGAGGGGGTTGTGTGTGTGTGTTTGGAAGACATACCAGGAGTTCTGGAGCCATTAAACCCCTGAAGTCCCCATTCTGGGGATCTGGTTAAAAGTCCAACCTTATATTTGCACCATCCCACCCCAGCATCAGTCCTGGCAACAGGCAGTGATGGAGAACCCAAGGAAAGCCAGGCACACCATACAGTGATGGCTCTGAGCAGCTCTGCTCCCTGTGCCCTCTGTGGAGCAGCTCTGTGCTGGGGTGTGAGCTGGCTCAGTGTGTGAGGTCCTGTCTGTCCCCTCAGGTGCCCTGAGCATCGGGATCCCTCTGCCGAGGGTGCTGCGCATTCCCTTGGTGAACGTGGATTTTCAGATAAAAGCGGTGAGTGCTCACATGGGCTGCTCCCTCCTGTAGGGTACCAGGGCTGTTTGCAGGACCCTGCCAGAGTGTACAAGAGCTGTAGATTTTAATTCCTGAAAGACTGAAAGGACTGCTCTGTCTGACATCCCTCGGGTTGGGGAATGCTACCTGAGGATGTGGTGCCCACACATGGTGTGGACCCAACTGCATCATGAGCAGTGCTCAGGCACTGGGGCAGGTCCCAGTTCCCTGTCCAGGCCCTCTTTTCTTTCTGGAGAACTCACTGGGAGCAGCTCTGATGTGGATCCAGGCATTCAGGCAAGCTCTCTCCAGTGGCACCATCCAAAGAGTCTTGAACTGCCCCAAGTTCCAGCCCTGCTCACTCTGGAGGTGTCCTGGAGGAGCTGGAATATTCCCCAACCCTTCCCAAAGAGTTCTGTGCCCTTCTTATTACAAACTGGACATGAAGACTTTTGCAGGAGGGTTCTGTCTTTGCTGTGTGTTGTGAACCAACATCCCCTGATGGGAGATAATGTGTTTGTGTTTCTCCCTGCACTCCTTCAGGGCATAATCGTGTTTCTGGTGTGAGCTGTGGAGCCTGAGGCATGGAGAGGACTGTGGGGACAGAGAGAGGAAGAGAGCAGCAAGGATGGAATCCCAGGACCAGCATTATCTGTTTTTCTTTACTAAACTTGATGCAAGATTCTTGATAATATTTAAGACACTTTACAGAGAATTGGCTTGTGTGAGTACAGTTTGACACTTGCATAAGCCAAACCTGACTGGCAGCTCTGTGTACAAATATTTATTTAGAGAAGTTGGTGTGATTTTGGGGTCACATCACAGCAGTTGCATGTGGTGCTGCAGTGGAATTGAGAAATTTGTTCTGATGTAAAACTTTTCCTGATAGAATGAAAAAGTGAATTTGTTGCATGTGGCTTCTGGAATGAATCTCCCCACCCTTGTCCAGGAGGGTTTGAAGTGCTGAGTGGGAGCTCAGAATACATTTGTCATGTAACTCTTTTAATAAATGTTCCTACTTTTTTTAGTGCCTGGAATGAGGTTCTGGTTTCTCATGGTTCTTGGGGTGAGCTTCTGTCCTGCCTTCACTCTGCATTAAACTTCCTTTGTGACAATCGGTATTTTGAGTTTGAGTTTGTAAACTCTTCCCACTTGAACTCTTCCCACTTCCTGAGGAAAACAAATTGAACTTTCAGTGGCTCCCCCTGGCCTGATAACCTGCTGACCAAATGCTAATCCACAAGCAGAAATCAAAATTACATCGAATTTCCAAAGGTAATGAAGCATTTCTTAATAGAGTCTGGGGGGGAGAAACTTCCTTACCAGAGGACTGAAAGGTCTGATAGCCCTGGAAGACCCTGTCTGCCTGCCAGAGCCATGTCTGCTTAGGCTGATGTCACAGCCTGTTTGCCTCTGCTTGTCACAGTGACAATAATTCCAACATTTTGGATTTTAAAAAGGCCAAATTATTCTGGGTTAAAAAAATTACCAATCTCAGGTTTTAAATGGCCTCTCCAACACCAGATTTTCCCAGCACTGTGTGTTATTACAAGTGTGTTATTTACTCCTTGTGTCCCCAGAGGTTGTGACAGTCTGGCACTGACCAGGTGAGGGATGGGGCAATATTCCACTCTGCATTTCTGCCTGAAGGTAGGAATAGTTTATATCTGCAGGGCCCAAACCTGTGGCTGCTGCAGGAGCTCCCACATTGCTGTGAGGTGATGCAGAGGAATCACTGAACACAGCAGGGAAGGTGCTGGACCCTTTGGGGGTCCCTCTTTGTGTGAACTGGCCAGTGCTCTCCTGAGCTGTGCCAAACACAAACCTGGTGTCACACACACCACATGGGCTGGGCTGCCCTGTGCCCAGCAGAAAGGCTCTGGGTGTCCATGGTGCCATGGTAACATTGAAGATGGGTCCTGGTGAGGATAAACAACTCCTTTGTTTCCAACATGGTGCAGGCTGATTCTGCCTGTGGGACTGCGCTCCCCAGAGACTGTTCAGCTGCTGGTGACACAAGCCTTGTCCTGCCCCTGGGGTGGTGACAGGTGGCACTGAGGCAGAGGGCTGGGTACAGCTCCATGGCCAGCTGAGCCCCTCTGGAGTGAGATGCCAGCAGCAGTGAGCGCTGTGGAGCTCTGGATCCTGCTCAGGAGCCAGGAGCAGGGAGCTCAGATCCCGCTGCTGCTGTTTTCTGGCACCAGTTTGCCCTCAGAGCTGGCAGAGCAGGGTTTGGGGCTCTGTGTGACCCTGTTACCCGGAGGGTGGAATGAGTGACAACTCCCTAGCAACCTGTGCTGCCATCTGCTTTTTGTGCCACTTTGGGGCTCCTGCACTGCTGGGACTTGGTGTCTCCATCCATCCCTTTTGCCCACAGGTTGGCAGAACAGTGTTGATACAAGGTTTTGTTCTGGTTCCTGAGCAAACACCTTCCTGACAGTAAGTAAAGTTTAGGGTCTCTTTTCATTCCCGTTTGGCCATCACTTGTGTGTGTATTCTGCTCTGCTGGGAGGCATTCATTTCTCTGGCACATTGCAGAGGGCTCTGGGATCTGGCACTGCCCCAGGCCTCTGCTTGTCTTGAGAAAGAAAACACAGTGGTGAGAACGTGTGATGAGAGCTTGCTGCTGCACAGAGAGCTGGCACAGCGAGCCCAGGGTCACAGAAGAGTGGAAAAGTCATCTTGTGGCCCTGGAAAAGGTTTTTCCTCTTGGGGTCTGGCTTCCATCATGATGCTTATCACACGGGACTGAGGGGGAAGCAGCAGAGGAGCCTTTTCCAAAGGAAAGGGCAGAATCTTCCCAGTGTTGCTTGTCACTTCTGCAACTTGTCTATCTAATGCTCTAAATTTCTAGTGGGTTCAGAAGTATATCCAGAGCAGGGAATTGCAATCCAGAACCCTTAAGGGCTGGGATAATCCTGTTCAGGAAAGTTTCTTTAACACTGGAACCTTGACTGGCTGGAAAATTATTTTGCTGGGTGAGCAGCAGGAGGGCTGGCCAGGGGCTGCCTGTGCAGCTGGGGGTTTGTGGGTTTGTTGGAGATCTCTGGCTCTTGCTCCAGCAATGCCCCTGGCAAAAGCTTCATCCCTTTGCTGTTCTTTGGGGGCTGGAGAAGGGGCTTCTTCCCCCTGCTCCAGGGTTTGAATCATCTGGCTGGTGCATGCTGCTCCATGTGCCAGTAGTGAGGGAAGCTGGGGGTCACCAGGCAGCTTTTCCCACAGGACTGCCCAGGAAAGTGATGGATTTTGTGTTTGCCAAAGGGGCTGATGCAAGCAATTTTTTCAGCATTCCTTTTCCCTGGGTGTGTTGGGGTTGTCAGTAAATGGGGTGACTGGAGGGAGAAGCAGAAGGCCCTCACTCTCCAGCATGAGCCAGCTCTACTCTAAGCCTGTGGCTATTCCCAGTGGGGCTGGCAAATGTGGGTGCAGCTCCTGAGACTCCAACCCTGCACTGGAGAGGCAGTCCTGAAGTGAAGCTTGGAGCCAAAATATTTCCTGCCAAAGGAATACATCTTTCCTTTGGCAGCAAATATTCTCTAAGCTACTACTGTAGATATTCCTTTTGGGAAACTGGTTTAACATATATTAGTCAAAGAATAATGGTTGCAGCTCTACCAGGAAACTTTTATTAGGAGCTGTTCCTGCTGTGGCCAACCTTGGGCATTAACATCATTAGTCAGGTCCCTACTCTGGGCATATAAACCTTCAAGGTTCTTTACTCCTTGCAGTAAATCAACCTGGCTTGTTTTGTTTGCTTTCCTACTTCTGAGCCTTTGAAATACAAGACTTTGAAGTGTTTTTCAGCAGCTCCAGAGGCTAGAAATGATGGGCACAGTTGTAGCAACAGAAAGCAGATGTAGATGTAATTAATAAGGGTTCATGGCTGAGGTGTTATGTGAAGCATCACCATGGGAGAGCTGAGGTGGGAGCTGCATGGTCAGGGACAAGGATTCTCTTCCTGGGCTGCACGACCAGGGCTGAGGATGCTCCTCCTAGGCTGCATGGTCAGGGATGAGGATGCTCCTCCTGGGCTGCATGGTCAGGGCTGAAATTCTCCTCCTGGGCTGCATGGTCAGGGCTGAGGATGCTCCTCCTGGGCATCAGCACAGCCACATGTTCACCCTGTCTGGGGTAGGTGCCAACAGCATCCTGTGATTGAACAACTGGGGCAGCTTTTGAAGCTCTGCTCTCACCACCCTCCCCTTTTGGGTGCCAGTGTCTGTTGTGGGTGTTTTTTCACCCCTTTATGTCCCTGAACAACCGGGAGATGTGTTTGGTCAGGAGGAAAGAGCATCCCAATGCCAGCAGCGGCGGCGCCAGCGCAGTCTGACGCCTGCAGTCACCTCTCATTCAGCATTTTCTCTGATGAGCTTCCTCAGAAGCAAAGTGTTGAAAATATAACTGCCTTCAGGTCTAAAATTAGAAACCATTCTGCAGACTGATTTCCTCCCCCTCCTCTTTTTTTCTGACCCAGGAAACTCAGCAGCTGTAATGTTCCCATAGTAACACAAGACATGGAGGAAAAGCAGATGAAAGATCTCTTGTTGTAAGGGTTATGTTGTTCTGCAGCTGAGAGGCACAAGACTGTTTGGCATCCTTGTAAATGAGTGGAATTAATTAAATGTAGGGTCTGGACATGATGGGCAAAATTCATCTGTTTATAGGTACAAATTGTTGAGGGGGGAAAAATGTCAGTAATCACACCAGCAAATGCAGAATTAAAGAGCAATATTTAATTAAAGCACAGAATGTTGTTACAATACATTCTCTGTGCAAAAAAAAAACTACCAGGAGCAGGGCTGGAAGAGAAAGGTGCTAGTGCAGCACCATTATCCAGTAAATAAAACCATGATGTTTTAGTAAGGCAAGAAAGAAGATTTTCAACATTTCAAGCAGTGGCAAACCATGGAGCACGATGTGAGAGTCAACTGAATGACTCTGCCACTGTTTTACTCCAGACACTGGACTTCACACCCAGGTGCTTCTCTCTCCATTCTTTGGCTCTAGCTGGAGGTTGCAGGGGATCAAGACATAATCCTGAGCAGGGAAGGAAGGAAGAGGACTGAGCATGGTGCCTGTGTGGCTCCATCAGCCCACACAGGGCTGCACCACCCACAGCCCCAACCACTGCCTCTGTCCATGGGGCTGAAGAGAGGCTCAGCCTATTCAAGGCAATGGAGCTTGATCCTGCAAGTTCCCAGGGCTGGACAATCAGGCTCTGATTTATTCTGGAGCTGGGAGGTTAGCATTGCTTCCAGCCTTCCTTTAAATCAAGCACAACGGGGAGCAATTTAAGTGTCTTCTTTCTTACCTTGTGAATTGTGATGTTGACATCTCTGTAAGTGAAACTGGCAATGTGGGGCAGGGAAACACCATGTCTCAGGACCACTGAGAAAAAGAATGAGGGAAAGTTGCCAGCTGGGTGCTGCCTGGGCCCATATGGAGCATCCTGCACGGCAGCACCTGCAGAGCCCCCATCTCCTCACCGTTTATCTGGGCTGGCACCTCCTCACGGATTGTGGGCAGGAACAACTCCTCCAGCAAGGCAGCCTGTGGGGGAAACTCAGGGTCAGCTCGTGGTGTGGGGCTAAAGCAGAGGGAGAAGGGCAGAGACCTGTGGGAGGGTTCTGATGCTCACTGCACCTCTTCCCATCCCACAAGGACTCAACTGTCCCTCCCACCAGGTGCCACAAGCACCCTAAGTCAGTATTTCTGTATTTCCCTGCTGGCACCCACTGCCCAGGATGGCTGGGGCAGCTGAGGGGGAGCAGGCTCTGAGAGGATGGTACCAGGAGTGGCTGGAGGTACCTACCAGTATAGGACCCACATCTGAGGTGGCCAGGCTGAGCTCGACATCCCTGGAAAACAAAGAGCAGCAGAGGAGCTGCTGGTGCTGAGATGGACTAAGCAGTTTCCCCTGTTTCCCCAAACTCTCATCTGGGTTCAGGGCCTTTGTGGGAGTGTGGAAGCTGAAGTTCCCACTTTTCTCCCTAGCCCAATTTCTGGAATTTCTCTGTTTCCCTGGGGAAGAGGCTACATTTGCAATGCCAAACTCTAAAAGCTAAAACTCCCCCAAACCACGTTGCCTCTCCTTTCCCCACTGTGGCCGTGTCCCCTCTGGGCTCCTGCAGTGCACACAGGGTCATTACTCTATGTCTGCCACAGAGATGATCATCCTCGTGTCGATCACGCTGAGCTGGAGCCTGGCAGTCACATCCTGTGAGGGGAACAGAGGGAGGGTCAGTGAGGGGACAGTCCCACTCGAAGCTCTGCTCTCATGATGAACACATCCCTGTGCTCCCTGCTGCAATGTGCTCCCTGCATCCTGTGTGATGCCACATGGGCAAACACTGCAGGAGAGTGGGAGCACCATGATGGAAAAGGCTGAATCAGGCCCTACGGGGCTGCAGTGGGGCCAGGGCTCAGGGAAAGGGCAGTGCCCGTGGGCAGCAGGGACACACTCACAGCACACACTCCCTGAGCTTGGTGTGCTCCACACTCACCACGTTCACACTCAGGAAGCTCTGGAAGAGAGAAGATCCTGTTCCTATCTGGGCAGTCAGGAAAAGCTTCACGGTGGCTTTGTCTTCCTCCAGCACCACGTGAGGGGAGCTCCGGGTCACAGCTTGGAGCACCACTGGCAGGTCCTCTTGGAAGAGGGAGCCCATCTGCAAGGGAGCAGGGTCATTTCTGGGCATGGCAGCCAACCCTGCACCCCCAGGGAGGGGGTGGGCAGCTTGGGGACACTGCCCAGGTTGGGGTGGTGCCTCTTGGGGTTCCAGGGGCAGCAACACACCTGAGTGATCCTCTCAGCCAGGGTGGCAGTGGTCAGTGGGCTCTGAAACACAAAGCACAGCTCGTGATCAGGCCCGTGGTTGCCTGGGGCTGCTGCTCCAGGTCTGGTGCCCAACATGGCCATGCAGCCCTCTGATGAGCCCCATCCCACCCCTGGGTACTGCAGGAGCCCTTCTCACAGCAGCCCATGCCAGGAGCAGGGTGCAGGTTACTCCTCATGGCAGACTCTCCATGCCCCATCAGACCAGGAATATGTTAAGGAGTTTGGGAGTGAAGGGCTGTGGCTCCTGCAGGTTCTTGGACACACTCTCATTTCTGTGCAGGGCTTGTGGTTCCTCCAAGACATTCCCAGGGCAGGGCTGTCCCTGCAAATGTGTATCTCCCACTCCTTCCTTGTTCCACTTACCAGGAGGCTCACGTTGAGGGCTCCAGCCTCTTCCAAGGCAGAGAATAAGCTGATGTAGAATTGCTTGGAGAAGGCCAGGATGAGATGGGAAGAGCTGGAACTCCCTGGCTCAGGCATGCTGAAAGGCACAGGGCTGACTGGAAGAGGGATCACTGTCCCTGCCACTTGGAAAGTTGTCTGCAGGGACACAGGCAAAGAGAAAATGAATTTCAGGTGTCTCGAGGCTGTAGCACTTGGTGGAAGCAGCTCTCCCAAGGACTGGAGCTGGGCTGTAAGAGCTGGAAAATGAGGACTTACTTGCAAGGAGATGATGATTCCCTGCTCAGAGTACATGGGAGCAGCCAGGGGCAGGTACTGGACTTGGCAGTTTGGTGTGATGGGGAATGGAGCTGCAAATGGAGCAGAGGGATGCTCAGGAGGAGGAGGGAAGGAGTAACAGGCTCTGGGAAGTGTCTGGGTTTCCAGAGTATAAAAGACAGGGACAGAGCTGGGAAGAGAGAGCAGGTCCCCAGGGACATGATGGCAGCAGAACCTCTGCTGCTGCAGGGTAGGAATTTGTCCCACCTCACAATCTGCTCCAAAATGCTCCTTGAAACTCTCAGTCCACAATGGGACTGAAAGCCAAGTGCCCACCTGCCAGAGACATCAGCCGTTCATTTGGGAAAAGCAGCAGTTTGGAGACTTCCAGGCAAATCTATGGAATAAAGAACAAAAAGAGAGGGGGTAGATGAACACGGGGGTCTGTTGGCATCGGGTGTCCCTGGGAAGCCTCTGAGGTGGGCGTTGCCACTGGCTGGTATCAGGAGCCAGGGGATGATGGAAATGTCCAGAGAGCACAGAGCTGTGGGGAAGTCTGGAAAAGCACCATAAAGTGCTGTAATTCTTACAGACCTGTACAATGCTGTCTTAGGCCTTTACAAACTTTATCTTACTTTTTCAATGTTGATCTGCTTGTCCACTTCTGATCCTGAGGACTTGCTGGGTAAAAACAACAGAACAGAAGTTAGGAGAAAAACAGATCAGCCAAAGGTGGATGAGAGTCTTATCTGACCCAAAAGGCATCCAGAGACAGAATTACTATTGTTTTCTATCATCTACTATGCTATGATTTCAATTCAGAATCCCAAATCACTGGAGAATTGCCACTGGACTTGCATTAAAAGCATTCCAGCATTCCAGAATTCCTCCCATGAAGATAAAATTTCAGTGCTGGCCTTTGTTATTTTTGAGGGCAGTGAGCAATTGCTTTCCTGCCTAGAAAAACTTGTGCCTTAGTCTCTTCTTTCACCCATTACCCAAATCCCACAAGGAGCAAAACTGTGGGGCTGACCTGTCCATGTCCTCGGTGCTCTGCACCTCCTCCAGGGTGGGTTTGCAGTCAGAGGTCACCAGCTCCAGGTTCCCTTCAGGGTTCATCTCCACGTGGAGATCTGCCAGGATGGACAGCCTCACCTCCTTGCTGGTTGAGCTGTGCCGGGGAGGAGAGGAGGAGGCTGGAGCTGGGGGTGCTCCTGGCCACACTCCCCCCTGCAGGTGCCTTGTCACCTCAGCCAGGAGCTGGGGCTGGCTCCAGCCCGGCTGCCCTGGCACTCACGGGGCAGATGTGATGCCAAGGTCCACCTCGATGCTCAGCCGCATCCCGGTGTCGGGGACCAGGGTCAGGGAAAACTTGTCAACTTTGACAGAGTTAATTTGGCTCCTGCTGGAGCAGAAAGGAAGGTATTAGGTGTTAGGAGACCAGCATAGATCTTGAGAAACCCCAAAAGTTCATGAGATCTGCACAGATAAATCCACACCCTGAGAGCAGCATGGGTTCTGCTACTGCTGGACACCAACAAAGGAGCCAGGAGCTCATTTCTAAACCTCCTGGTCTGCAGGAGGATTTTTGTTCTTGCTGGCCAAGTGCCTTTTGTAACCATATTGAAACACCAGTGTGAACCAGGGGTATGGCAGCAAAGCCTGGGCAGGAGAGGGCAACTCACCTACTTGTGGAGGCAGGAGATGGCTCCGGGGCTGGCGAGGCCAAGAGGTCTCTCCTGAGGACCGACTCTGCATGTGGCTTTGAAACCTCAGCAACTGTGAGACAGGGCAGATGTTTTATGAGAGCCTCTGGAGCTTGTCCTGATGGACAGACTGACACCCGTTTCCATCCCTTCCCAGTCCCCTGCTGGCAGCAGAGGGCGGGGGTGAGGCAGGAAAGCTGAGCAGTGCCATGGGATTCTGGTGCCAGTTTGGTGTTTCACCACCAGAGTGGAAGATGTCACTGTCCCCGCTCCCTTCTGCCGCCATGGGAGATGCGGGGCTGCACTTACGGTATCTCAGCCCAGAGGGGGTGAGGATGCCGCCACAGTCGGGGGACCTGGTGCTGTGAGCCGGGACCAGGAGGCTCAGGAGGATGCTCAGGGTGCAGAGCATCGCCATGCCGGCACCTGGAGGGGGAGGAGGAGGAAGAAGAGGAAGAAGAGGAGGGGGAGGAAGAGGCCACCCGCAGCAGCCTGGTCAGAACAACGTGGCCCTTGCCTGGCCACTGAGGCACGGAGCCACAGATCTGCTCCTTGATTGGGGCTGTGGTGTGGAGCTTGTCAGCTTTGGTGCAGTAACAACCCACAGCTCTCTGTGGTGTCTTAAAAGCACCGACAGAAGGCTCAGCCTTGAAGAGCCTCTGCAATGTTCTGAGCTAGAACAGTGCCTGCAGCAATATCTCACTTACTGAGGAGCACAGAATGGCCACAACTGGTATAAAAGCAGCAAATAAACAGAAGCTAAAATTAATAGAGGAAGGAATGGAAGTTATGGAGGAGTTATAAAGTCAAATGAAAAGGTGAAAACGTTATCCGTCTCTGAAAAACATTTGGGAATCGTTTATAATGTCAGTAATGCTCTTAAAATGTTACAAAAACAAGTAATTCAGAATGTTTAACCTGCAGAAAACATGCATATTTATCTCAGTCTTTGCAGAGAGTATCCCTTCTGGGGAGTGCTGACCCTTATGGAGACACATAAAAGTAGGAGCAATGGCTGTATTAAGTTATTCAATTTGCAAAAGCATCTTTACCTCTCCTGGCTGCTCTTCCCATTCTTCTGATTCAGTCTGTGCCTTGCCGTGGACACACTGAGAAATTCTGCTGGTTTTATATATCCTCCCAACCAAAGCTGATGGGGCAGGAATTGGCAAAGAGGGCTGGGAACCAGGACACTGGGGGGACACTTTGTTTCTGTACCATTTTTATTGTTTCCCCATAGAATTGATTACTTTGGCCGTTGACCTGGCGAGGTGAAGGATTGAACAGCAGGTGCTGGGGCAGCTTGTCTTCACTGTGCTGTTCCTGAGGAGCACAAAGAAAGGCCTCTGCATGGAGGGTGCCAGGAAATCAAACATTGGAAAGCAAATGTGGATTTCTTTGCTCTGCAGCCACCTTTTCTTCTGAACACTGCAGGGACAGCACCTCCCTGTCCACCTCTGCTATGGACACACTGAGAGAGCTTGGGTTGCTCAGCCTGGAGAAGAGAATGCTCCAGGGAGACCTTTGAGCCCCTTCCAGTGCTTGAAGGGGCTCCAAGAGAGCTGCAGAGGGACTGATGACTAGGTCATGAAATGACAGACATGTGACAATGGCTTTAAACTGAGAGAGCACAGGGTTATTTTAGAGATTAGGAAGAAATTTTCCCTGTTANCACTTTGTTTCTGTACCATTTTTATTGTTTCCCCATAGAATTGATTACTTTGGCCGTTGACCTGGCGAGGTGAAGGATTGAACAGCAGGTGCTGGGGCAGCTTGTCTTCACTGTGCTGTTCCTGAGGAGCACAAAGAAAGGCCTCTGCATGGAGGGTGCCAGGAAATCAAACATTGGAAAGCAAATGTGGATTTCTTTGCTCTGCAGCCACAGACTATTCCAGGATTCTGAGTATCTGGTGTGGTTTGTGTCACTCTCCCGACTGGACAGCTCAGACCAGAAGGGATGAGCTTAGGATTAGACATNTGCTCCAGGGAGACCTTTGAGCCCCTTCCAGTGCTTGAAGGGGCTCCAAGAGAGCTGCAGAGGGACTGATGACTAGGTCATGAAATGACAGACATGTGACAATGGCTTTAAACTGAGAGAGCACAGGGTTATTTTAGAGATTAGGAAGAAATTTTCCCTGTTAAGGTAGTGAGGCCAGGGTACAGGTTGCCCAGAGAATCTGTGGCTGCCTCATTGCTGGAAGTGTTCAAGGTCATGCTATATGGGACTTGGAAAAGTCTAGAGGAAGGTGTCCCTGCCCATGGCAGGGGTTTGGAACTGGATGAGCTTTAGGCTCCCTCACAAGCCAGACTATTCCAGGATTTTGAGTGGCTGGTGTGATTTGTGTCACTCTCCCGACTGGGCAGCTCAGACCAGAAGGGATGAGATTAGGATTAGACCTGAAGGAGATCCTGGCATTTGAGGACATTCTCTGGTTCCATCAGGGCTGGGTAAGTCCTTTGAAGGTAGCAGAAGTGTTTCTATTGGGTTCAGTGAGTTTTAGACCAGACAGAAGATCTGAAATGGCTCATATACAATAATCCTTCCTCACTTAAACCCATTCCCTATCAAAAGCCTCTGGCAATATTTATTACAATTGGCTGAAAATATAGCCAGTGGCACCCACTCTCTTTGATAATATCTCTACAGTGAAACCCTTCATGGGAGGGAACATGAGTTCCTCTCCTTCCTATGCTTGATGTCCATCATGTTCTTCTGGCTTCCTTTTGGCCTGGAGGACAGAGCATGGACCACCTGCAAACACCACGTACACACACCCTGCACGGCCTTCCCAGCTCCCCTTTGAGTTCTGACTTCCCCCCATCCCTCACAGGGCAGGGACCTCAGCATGCCCAGTCTCCCAGAGAGGGTTGAGTTGCCCATTTTGGCAGAGGGGTGAGGTGTTCAAACACCTTGTTTTCACCTTGTTTTCACCTTGTTGAAACACCTGCAGCCTGGCAGCAGCCATTGTCCTTTGTGTATTGGTGACGTGAGGAAGCGGGCTCTGGTTCCAGGTGCATCCTGACACGCTCAGAGCCCTTGGCTCTCCAGAACTGTGCTACTCTCCTGCTCAGCATGACAGGGAAATGCCAAGGAAAGCAGCATTCCAGCCATGCTCTGCATTTCCATCGGAGGTATCCTGGAAGCAGTCAAGAGAAAATATGAAGATGGAGCAGCCTGCCAAGGGAGAGCAGGATTTACACTTCCATGCTGATGTAGGCAGCCCATTGAGAGGCAAGACATAGGCTCAGAAAAATAAATCCATTGAGAAGGTTGTAACCCTCAGATGAGTCCCCTGTGGCCATGGGAGGTGTTTTGTGGGATCTGACTTTGATAGGGATGTGGACACAGCCTAAGAAAGTCTCTGAGAAATGGGTCTTTGCTGTGTTTTTTGGGAATTTGTTCCTGTGATTCCTTTTTCCAGTGCAGGTGATATTGCCAGCTCTCCCTGAGACTGGGGATTTTCTGGGGAGCATTATTATCTCTTCCAGCAGTGCAAGGGTTGGGGATAAGCTGCCACCACGGTGCTTAGAGGTGGATTTTCTCTTCCTGAAGAGCTGTTCTGGACCTGATGATGCCTGTGGAGGCTTAATTAGATGTTAACTCACAGCATAATGACTGATCAAGTTACTGGCACAAAAGTGTCTTTCTGGCATGATGTGCTCCTTGTCAGGAGTTATCCATAAATCTTACACTCCTGTTAGATAAGATGTAAATCTCCTTGTCTGGGCTTAGCAGCAGGCCACTGAGCACAGCTCTGGGAGGGAGGTAATGACGGATTAAACCTCATGACAAGTTTTATACAGAAATGAAGAGAGGAAATAAATTACTTTGTGCTGCATTACCTCACCAGGCTGAGCTCCCTGAGCCGGATCCTGCTGGGTGGGGTACCCAGGAGGGGATGGGGGAGGACACAGTGGTGGCCACAAGTCTAAGGGGCAGCCAAAGGGACAGCAGCAGCCTGGAGAAGGGTTCTGTGCAGCCTGTTTGCAGTCTGGTGGGATGTGTGGATCTCCCAGGGTGGAATTAGGACAGGGTTGGGGCTGAGGAGCCCATTCTCTGGGCAGGTGAAGGTTCTTCTCATCCTCACTCTAACCCTGCCTGAATTCAGTAAAAATATTACTGAGACGTGTGTTTGCAAGAGCAGAATTTACCACTGCCCATCTTAGATTTCTTCTTGCTCCCACTTCTGTCTGTACCACAGAATTAAGCAGATGGGATTTTTCTTTGAGACTTGGTGCACAAGTCTCTGTTGGCTGGGAGCTCTCATTTGGGACCCAAGTCTGAGAGCTTACCCAGACTTTTTTCAGATTTATCAGAGAAATTATTTGTATTGGCAGATGTTGGAAACCCTCAGGGACCAGCTCACACAACAGTATCACCTCACCCTTTAATTCTGTTGGTTCTTCCCTTTCTCAGTCAGGTTTTATAGACTGACTGTTCCTTCCCTCTCTGCAGAAGATCAGCAGGGGTCCTGGCTGTGTTGGGATGGGATATGTTAATAAAGATGTTTTATGTGATTCACTGGTAGAGCTGCAGCCCCTCACCCTCCAGCATGGGCTCCTCCCTGGGGGGTTTGTGCTGAACACCTCATATTCTACAAATCCTCCAGCAGTCTCAGCTGCTGTAAATGGGAGTGATGTTCTGCAGAAAATGGCAGAGGAAGCTGTGAAAAAAAAAAAAAAAAGCCCAACACCAAGCCCATGAAAGGGGTGAGTGATGAGCCGCAGCCTCGCACTGCGCGCCCGGAACCGCGGACAAGCAAATAAAAGTGGGAGGTTGGGAAGTGTCAGCCTGGAGGCAGCCACGAATCACTCCCTGCTAACAAGTGGGATATTAAAGCTGGTGATTTTCTGCATGGTTGTGTCTACAAACACACGGAGAAACTGTAACTTAAAGGCAACAAAGCGCATCAGCTCCTGCCTCAGCACCGTCCGGGGTGGGTGTTGAAGCTCTGCAGTGTGAGGGGCTGCCCAGCTTTTGTCTGTGATGTCCCAGTGAAACCCCCAAATTTCTGGGGGATCAGAGCCAGCCCTCCATCCCCCAGATCCATGCTGGATGGGGGCACAGAGGTGTTTTGAATGCCAAAATTATTTTTTCCTGATTTTTTCCAAAATTAAACCATGTGATTTTTCATTGGGAAGAAACATGTTTCTAAATTTAAAAGTAGATTTAAATGGAAAGTTTGAACAAGAAGGGGAAGAAAAAGGTAATGAGAATATCAGCAAGAGGCGACTTTGCTGTAAGCATCAAGTCCCAGGCATCAGGCTCTGCCTATTCCCCTTTACCCAGTTCTTTTCTTTTATCTTTCCTTCAGGCTGAAGATGAAATGTTTGTGTTTTCTGGTGATCTTTCTGGTGTTCTCCCCTTGCTCCGGACTCTTCATGGCTTAGTCCAAATGAGAATCCCTGTGAAAAGGTTAATGGGAGCCAGTGCCCATGGGGAGCATGGCTGGGGGATCTGGGGGGCTCACTCGTCCCTGGGGTTTATCCTGTGCTGACCAAACTTTGCTCTGAGCAGCTTTACAGAAGGAAACATAAAAATCACTTTGGTTGCAAACTTGATGGTTGGAGGGGGGCTGTGACAGGACACCATGGGCACCCCGAGGTTCAGCCCCAGGAACTCCCACATCACCTTTGTCAGTGCTAGAACCAACCCTCCAGCAGATAAGTCCCTAAGGACACATCACTGGATTGCCAGGATTGGAAATTCTTATGGGGCAGGTAACAGCACTGTTAGATATGTCAGTCTTCAGGTTTGGATTTCTACAGCACACAAATACTTTTTGCAGTTCTCTCTTTTTTTTTTTTTTCTCCACTAAACAAAGGTTCTATGGACAAATTCAGGCCAGCTCTAGTTATGCTATTCCATGCAATGTGCATATTTGTCTGCTTTGTACTCCCAGGCTCTCAGAGCTTCTTTTCGGGATGAAAACCTTCACCTTAATTTAAAACCAGAAGATGGCATTCTTGAGAAAAGGTTTGCAAAGAGGGAAAACACATTTTATTAGACACGAGGCAAATTTTGCCTTAATCCGTGCCAGATCGATTTCTTTAGCGAGCGACTTTCCCACCTTTTGATCTTCAATAAATAATTATTGCTGAATGCATGAGGGCTCTGAGGGTGATGTGTTCTCCCTGCCCAGGGTGCAACCCAAGCCATGAGCAAGGTCCTTCACAGCACCCTTCAGAAAGTGCTGCCAGCTCTGGGAAGTCCCATCCTCCTCCCATCCTTGTTTCCCAGAGATCATCTCCTCCCTCTCCTCCTTCTCCTCCTCCACCTCCTCCGCCTCCTCCTTCTTCTCAGTGCACTGTAACAGATTTCACAGTTTTGCCACACAAAGGAGCTTTCAGACTGGTGAAAAGCAGCATTTCCAGCCGTTCCTGGGGTTATGCAGCAAATGCCCTGGTGCTGCTGGAAGCCTCCTTGTCCCAGCCTGGCGGGCAGGGATGTGATGCTCAGACAGAGCTGTCCTTGGGAGTGAGCATCTGATTCCCAAAGGCTTGACAAGGGGCAGATTTGCAGCTCCCTAAAATGTCATAATGTCAGTCCATTTTAGTCAGATACCTGTGGGGGTCTGGCCCTGCTCTTTGCTCATCTTAAGGCAGGTTTAATCCAGAATAACCCAGTTTAACCAGAGACAGAGAAAACTGAGGCAGGCCCTGCTTTGTGTAACCAACAGTGGAGGCTCCTGATGTTTGTGGGTGGGATCTGTACTGTTCTGGAAGCCTCAGAGCTCTGCTCCCACCTGAAATGTATCTTGAAAATGAATATGTTATTGCAAGGAATAATATTTCAAGGAATAATGAATGATAAATCAGCCTCCTAAACCCTTTTCCCACAGGCACCTTTACTCAGCAGTGATCCCTGGTCTCAGTGTACCATGCACATTCATGGGAGTGTTTTGGACACCAGTAACTCTCCTGGGTGTGGCACCTGTGGGGTGGGAACCTGGCTCATTCCTCCTGTCCCCAGGGCTGCCAGGGGTTCTGCTGGGACAGTCACTTGCCAGCCATTCCATTGCAGTGGACATGCAGGGCTGAAGTGTTGGGCAGTGCCTCCATTCGGGCTCTGTCTGCCCAGTTCTTCACAGGCAGGAATCTCCTTGCATGGGCAGAACGCTACAAATGGTGCAGACAGCTTCTCTGAAGCCTCTTGGAACATTGTCCCTGTCCTCAGAATCAAACTATCACAGTTCTTTGCCTTTCTGAAATCTCAAAAAACAAACACATCTCCCTTAACCACGCCTAAACCCAGCTGAAATGGCAGTAAAATTCCCCACCTTGCACCATCCATTTATCTACTTAATTCATGAGGGAAGTATGCCAAAAGCAGAGACTAAACTAAAATACACAAACCCAAGAATCCCCACCCTGTTGATTTTCCCTCTGAGTATTCCCAAACCCCTTTGGTAGGCAGGGAACTGCTGGAGATGCTGGCAGTGCCCACCAGAGATGTCTCTGACAGTGCCTCCTACTCACAGGGATCCTGTGTGACCTGCAGGGCAGCACCCACAACATCAGTGGGACAGGGCAGGGACACTGTGCCACGGTGGCTTTGCCATGCCCTGGGTCACCCCTTTGTGCCTCAGTCCATCACACACAAACACAGAATCTGCTGTTAAACCCCACCCAGGTGCTTTTTGCTGTTAAATCTGCAGAAGGTGCTGGTGCTGGCCATGCCTGTGGGTGAGACCTGAGGGATGGGGACTCTGTGGCTGCAGTCCCCAATCCCCACTGTGGCCAGGACTCAGTGGGAATGGATGGGGGAGGGAGCACCAGGGTGCTGGGCTTCCTGGAGTGTCTCTTCCTTTCTTTGGCTTTCCAAGAGCTGACTCCACAAACTGAAATAAAAAGACCTCATGACCCCATAGTGAGACTGTCAGATCCAGTGGGCATGGCTGGGCAGATGCTGAGTGTCCTTATAGAGCTGATCCCTAAATAAATCACACCTGCATTGTCAGGATGCATCATCCACACCTCCCACAAAACAGGGGTGCAAGAAAGTGACCCCCTGCTCCCAGAGTGCCCATGCTGTGAGGGATGGGGATATGCCCAGGGATTAGGAGCCTGGAAGGAGTTAGGTTTGGGCTGGTGTCAGTATTTATCAGCTGCTTCACTGATATTGATTCTGAGTGTGTAACTCAGTGACTCCTGGATAATTTCTTGTCATTAGTAAGTCAATAAACAGCTTTGATCCAGACTTCATCGAGCTGACATGATTTGAACATCTTTTCCTGGTGACAGGAAGATGGTGCTGAATTGAGGATATCTTTGGAAAGACTGTCATGTTTTTAGGAAATTACTCCCAGGAAAGCCTGCGGGGGAGGCAGGCTCACAGAACCCTGTCTGCTCTCCACAGGGATTTGTTCTGCATCACGTGTAAGGAATCATTCTCCTTGGGAGCTCTCAGCAGTGAGGAAGGAGCTGTAAAACCAGCTCCCCATGAAACCTGGAGTTTGTGATGCCTCTCTCCATCTCACTGCAAGCATGGGCCAGATTTCCCTTATTATTCTTGTATTAGCTAACAAACAAATTAAACTGTTTGAATCTCAATCCTTTGAGTAGAGCGAAAAAATGAATCCAAATATCTGTCCACAGCCTTCCTAGAGAATTTGAGGCTGGGAATCTTGGGGAGCACCTGGTTAATTTTTCATGAAACAGCTCTGCTGCTGACCCACACTAGCATGTCACTGGTACTGGTGACCTGGGGTGGATGTGCAGCCTTGTCCAGCGCTGCTCCCTGCAGCCCCACACAGACCCAGCAGCCCTGATCCCTCAGCAGCAGGGATGCAGCAGACTCTCAGCAGTCCCAGAGGGATGGCAGGGCATTCTGTGGTTTTCTCAGGCAGACAGGCCATGTGTGAATGAGGCCGTCAATGGGAGAGCAGAGCAGACCCACCTCATTTTCCAACCATAGCTAGGACATTTCTCCCAGCCTGCTCTGACTGGAGCCTGCTAATTTCAAGGTCTCAGGCTCCTCTTGGGAATACCTGCCCCTTACTGTTTGTCTGACAGCTTCATTTCAGGTGACCCAAACACAGAGAACTGAGGCAAACATGTCTTCACACCAGTCCTATTCTTCTCCCTTTGACCAAATCCATTCTGGTTTGCTCCATGTTTCTGTCCTCACTCAGCAATTTGGCTTTGTGTTCTTGGGGCTTTGAAAGTCACTTTAGCGAGACCTGGACATCACCATGTCATTCTCTTTATGGGAATCTGCTTCGGTTTTTCCACAATATCCGGTGGTCAGAGACCTCTGCATTCAGCAGCCACTGGGGAGAGGCCAAGTTACTGTCATGCCTGAAAGGTCACTGCACAGGAGCTATTCCCAGAGCTGCCACCCTGCCCTTCCCTGTGCACTGACCAGTATCGGGGCTGTCTTCATGGCAACTCAGGTTTTGGACAGCGGCTCCCAGAGTATGAAGCCATTCAGGATGGATGATAACTTAATACCATTTTTTTAACACCCTCATCATCTTATCAAAGGTCATGATCTCACCATGACAGCCAGGCTTTGTGCTCCAGAGGTCCTGGCTGATCAAGTTGCAGGGAGATTGACAAGTCCTTCAGTGCTTTGACAGCTTTGCCACCCCTTCCTTGGCCTTTAACTAAGGTATTTTTTCAAAGCTGGAAATAATGTGTGTCCAAAGCTGGCTAATCTGCTGGAAATATTTATTTCCAAGTTTACAGAAAGTATTAACACTGAGCAAGCAATTTTTCTGGATTATTTTTCAGCAGAGTTGGGGAGCAGCCACTGCCATCCACTCCTGTTGTCAGTGAGGACATCAGGGAGTGAAGAGTTCACCCCAGTCCTGCCCCAAAGAGCTGCTGCTGTGTCTCTGTGTCTCCTGGTGGCAATCAGGGCAGGGGCCTGGAGAGAGCTGCAGGGAGGAGGCAGAAGACCCTGGGCAGCTGCAGCACATCTGTTGCATGGAGTGGTATGACAGGAAGGTGTCATGCCTTCCAGAACTTCAAAAAGACCCCAAACCAACAAACTCTGGCCTGGGAGCTTCCAGGTCAATGGCATCAGCCTCTCAACAGTGTCTTCTTGTCAAAGCACATCCCACCTCCAGCCCTCTGGAGCACTCTGAGCAGGGGTGATGGACTTGGAAGCAATTCCATTCCAGTCAGATAAGGGCAGCATTTTCCAGTTAGGTGGTTTCTCTCCAAAGATTCTGTCAGCTGAGGGTATCCATTAGGCCGTGACATCTGATCAGGCTGTAGGCAAGTTGGATGGGAATGCTGGGCATGTCCTGGTGGCCTGGACAGGGAATACCTGGCTCTATTATTATCTCCACAGTGTGTCTTTACATGGAAATGGTGCTGCCTGATCCTTCATTCATCATCACATGAGGCACATCCCCACACAAGGGCTTACTGCTCAGTACTGCAGCCCTGAGAACAGCAGAAGTATGAGCAGCCAGGGGTGGCCAGTGTTTTGACACATTTTTTTTAGTCAGAACATCAATTTTTATTTAGGGGAAAAAAAGAAAGAAAGAAAGGTATTTTATCAGGGCATGACATCTCAGCCATGTCCACATCCTGACAGGCTGAAAGGATGATGCACCAAACCAGGCACCCAGAGCTGGCTGAGCCTGTGCCTACCCCTCATTGCTCAATGATTTACCTAACTCCCAATATCTCCAAGGAAATATTTGCAGTGGAAGTCACCAGAAACAAGACCTTGTTTGTTTTGCTCCCCACCAGTTATTTTGGATGTCCCAAATGACATCACCTGCCTTTTTCCTGCTGTGAAGCTCTATATATGAAGATCCTGGGTCCCGGTGATCTTCAGAAGACAGGGACATTGGCTGGAGAGAGAGCTTGGTCAGGTAAGAGCAAACTTATTCCTCCAAAAGCTTGCTCCTAGCTCCTGCCTCTGCAAACCTTCAGTGTTCCTTTGGGAATGTAGGCCTTTTAACAAAAATTGTTATTCTTGCCTGCTGCCTGCCTGAATTATGCTCTGAGAAGTAAACGGTGCCTTTTAGTGCAAGTTTCTCCAGAAGAGATGTGCATGTTCACTGGATTTGCAGTCCTTGCAGAAGAAAGGGTATTTCAGGGTTTTCATAAACAATTATCACTTAAATTATCTTTGGTATAACTCGATTGTCTGCCATAGATTTCTAGCTAAGGTGAATTAGACCTCTCAGACTTGGTTTTGATCCCTTTTTGATGAGTTATTTACATTTAAATAGACTTGGAACAATGAAGTTCATTTTGGTTCTTTAAAAAAGAAAAAGAAGCTACTTCAAGTTGTAGGTCCCACAGAAACATTTCAACAACACTGATATGTTAAAGTTTACTTTCTCTTTCTTACATTTCTATCAGGTGTTTCCTTGCAGAGAGAAGCCTCAGAATCTGGTGTTTGTGAAGAAATCATGACATTCACCCTGGAGGTTCCTTCTTTGCTAGATACATTTGTGCATTTGTACTCTGTAGATGTTGTTGCTTTTCTTTGGGAGACAATCATGTTGTCAGAAATGTCTTGTTTTCCCGTTCTGTGGCAGACAGGATTTGTTTTTTGGAGAAATCCCCATCCAGAATGGATGTGTCCCAGATCACACAGCTCGGTTGTGCCATTGCTCACCAGCACTGGGGGGTCACAGCAGGAACATCCCAACAACCCTTTGCTTTCCCCTTGGCTGCTCTGGCCATTGGTCATTGGAGTAACTGGTGTTGACATTCTGGTTCTTCCTGCAGGGAAGTGCCACCAGGAGGGTCACTGTCCATCATAACCAGTGTGATGAGGAGGCAAGAGAGGGGCCAGCAGCCCCCTCCTCGATTTTGTCTTCCCTGGCAGGCATTCCTTCTTTCTCCTTCCTCCCTCCTTTCTCCTCCCTCCCTTCTCTTTCCTCCATCCATGGGCTGGTGCTCGCTCTCCCAGTACTGCACTCATGGCAATCATTTCCCACAGTTACCAGGACTGAAGATGTCGGTGTTGTGGACTCTTGTCCTCCTCAACAGCCTGCTGATCCCTTCACATGGACTTGGAATCCCATCCTTGGCTGCCAGAGCAGATATGAATGGTAAGTGTATGTAATACACAGGCTTTACCCTTCCTTTGAGGCCAGTTCTTTTTTTTTTTTTTTATCTCTTGACCATGCTCAGAAAATTAGAAGCTGGTCTAGATCTGCCCAGCAGTAGTGGCAATCCTAGTAATTTGCATTTATAAAGCACTTCAGAGATGGAACTTCAGATACTTTACAGTGGCTGGTGCCACCATCTCTTTTGTATGAAGAGGGGCAAGGGAGGGGAAGAAAGAGCCAGACTGGCACACCTTGTGTGCTGAGTCCACGTAACTCACAGTGACCTCTCCTCCTGTTCTTCAGGTTTTAGAGATTCACCAGCCAAAGGTGTTCCCCAGAAACCTCCAAGTGGTCTCCTTGGTGGCAATCTGCTCAGCGGTCTCCTTGGCAAGAATGGAGTTGTTGGGGGTGTTCTGGGCAAACATGGTCCTGTAGGCAATCTCCTTGGCAAAGAGGGAGTTGGAGGTCTCCTTGGTGGAGATGGTGTCCTTGGTGGCCTCCTTGGACCAGATGGTGCTGTTGGAGGTCTCCTTGGTGGAGATGGTGTCCTTGGTGGCCTCCTTGGACCAGATGGTGCTGTTGGAGGTCTCCTTGGTGGAGATGGTGTCCTTGGTGGTCTCCTCGGTGCAGATGGTGTAGTTGGAGGTCTCCTTAGCCAAGATGGTATCCTCAGTGGTGTCCTTGGCAAAGATGGTGTCCTTGATGGTCTCCTTGGCAAAGATGGCCTTCTTGATATTGTGCTTGACACTGTCCTTGAGCTTCTCATTGGCAAAAATGGTCTCCTCGGCAAAAACGGTCTCGTTGGCAGCCTCCTCGGCATAAATGGTGAAGAACTTCCAGGGTGAGTGAGAGTGGGAGATGGTGTCCCTGAGCAGCCCGGTGTGTCTGAGCCATGCTGGGGAAAGGAGGTCTTGTTCTGGAGCCTGCACCCACAGGGCCCCTCCCTCCCCTCCTGGGGTGGGTTCATAAATGGGGGTTCATCTTCTGGGAGTTTCTGCCTGTTCCTGGCATCCCAGGGTGTCTTGTATGTGCCACAAGCTGCTCCTGGCTGGTGGGGGTCCCTGATGACCCAGGGGGGGAAGGTTCCTAAGAGCACAGCTACACTGCTGGGGGCTGAGGGGACAGGGCTGTGCAAATGTGCCCTTCACTGCCTTTTCCTTGCTTTAACCAGACTGAGAATTGTGAACAACACCCTCCCCAAAGTCAGTCTGCGCTCCCTGCCGGGCTTTGGGCACCAGGTGGACTTCAGCACAAAGCTGCTGGTAGAGAGCAGGTAGGGCATGTCCACCAGGGGCACGGCTTGGGGCAGGGGTCACCATCTCTCCAGAAAGAAGATGGTCAGCAAGTGTCCTGAGCTCCTGCTGTGCTCCCCTGGGCAGTGTGCCGGGCCAGCTGCTCTGCGAGCAGGTGGAGGTGGATGCGACCATGCTGGTGCAGGACACGTGGACAGCTCACCAGAACGCTCTGAACTGCAAGACTGTGGACATAAACATCTATGTGAGGTATGGATCAGGTGTGAGGTGACATCCCTGTGAGCGGGTGGCCCATGGCCAGCCTGTGCGTTCTGTGGCAGTGGGACACCTTGGTGCTGTTGGTCATTGGTGGCAGCAGGTTTCTGCCTGGTGCCTCAAAGGTGATCCAGCTGTTGATTTCAGAGGGGAACTTTATTCTAAAATTTGGGCTAAGAAAAGATAATTTCTGGGTGTGGGGAACCTAGCACTGGGCAGGATTCAGAGGGCTTGGGAATGGGAATAGTTCAGCACTGAGTATGGAAAATGCAAGCGAGGCCTCACGTTTCTCTTGTGTGAAGTCCTACTTTGCAGCATTAATCTCTGTCACTTGCTATATTCTACTTTCCTCTTACCAGACCCAGAGTGCCAGTTCTGGATGAGCCTTTGCAACGCCTCCTTAGAGGTGCCCTGCAGGATCTGGTGAGTCTGCAGAGCCACCTTCATCCGGCCCACAGCTCAGTGCTGGCTGTGCAGGCAGCACAGGCAGGGCAGGCAGAGGGCCAGGCTGCCCCATGGATGTGGATATTTGCACAGCTGTGAGCTCAGCAGGGCGGTCAGCCTGTCCTCCTGTGAAAGGCACCAGCACCAGGCTCTGCTGGCAAACAGACTTCTGAGCCAGGGGCTGTCACTAACCCAGGTGAGACCCATGCTGGCTCAGAGGGGCAGCTCACCCATGCAGTGCTGAATCCCATGTGATGGGATGTGCCCCTGAGCGCTGCCTGCAGCAGCTCTGCCCACATGTGCAGCCCAGCAGAGCCCACTGTCACCGGCTGTGTTGGTGCAATGTCACCCACTGGTGCAGCGGGTCCCAGGACCCTCTCACTGTCCTCTGCTTCCTCAGGGCTGCAACATCATCAATGCCAAGCACAAGGTGTTGAGCTCCCTGCTCGGCTCCAGCAACAGTAAGTGTTGACACCTCCTGTTCCCCTGCTCCCTGTGACATCCTGCTCTCAGCATTGCTTGGCTTTCTACATTAAGTAAATACAAATATTTTAGCAATTTTCAAAAACCACAACTCCAAGCTCAAACCCAACACTCCGTTTCCCTGCTCCAGCAGCAGCAGCCAGATCTTCCTGCAGAAACCCACTGCAGAAATGGTTGCTTCTAGAAACAACGTTTTTGCTGCAAAATATTGCTTTCTAGTGGGTTTTCTAGCTGGAAATGCTGTGAGCAGGAGCTGCTGCTGGTTCCAGGAACTCTTGGGACCATGGGATTTGGGAGAATCCCCTGCCTTTGCAGCTGAAGTGCTTTATTCCCTGTGTTCACAGAGGTGCTCCCACTCGGGGCTCTGGGGGACCTGCCCCCCTTCTCCATCCTCAGTGGGGATGCCATCCAGATGGATCTGAATGTAAGTGCCACTCTGTTGCCTGGTCCCAAAGCCTCTGACTTTGGGGGATTCATTAGAACATGGTGGCTGTTTGTCAAAGGCTGCTCAGATTTCAGCTGCCTTCAGGCTCAGGTTCACAGGAAGATTCTGATGAGTCTGCTCCAGCCATCCCTGCTATTGCCGCTGCTGGGTCTCCACTTTATTTTTTGCCTATTAATCTTTGGTGCTGGCATGAGCAAGAGTGGCTTGATGCTACTTCATTAAGCATAATTGTAGCAATCTCATAGTTTTTAATCAGAAAAGTTTAATTTCGTACAGGAGCAGCAGTCACTGCTCATGGCCATGTTGTGTTTATAAGTGGTTTGTCAAAGTTTGGTAATTGACAGGGACCAGAATCATGCATAAAATATCAGCAATGTGTCTTTCCAATCAGGGTATGTGGCAGTGTTTCAGTGGGGAGGATACAGCAGATGCAGCCCTTGCCTGTGCCAGAGCAGCCTGGAGCAGCCCTGTCATCATTTAAGTGCTGACAAACCTCGTGTGAGCCTCTCCACGAGCTCCACAGGCAGGCAGGGTGCCCAGTGTGGTCCTCTGAGCCCCACCAATGTCCCTCCCTGCTCTGTCCCCTGCAGCTCCTCTCTGACAATGCCAGGGCTGGCGTGATGACCCCCACGCAGGGACTGCCTCTCACTGCCAGCCTGCAGTTGGCCACGGGCCGCCCACCACGGCTCAGCCTCTCCCAGGACACCCTCAGCGCTCTGCTGGAGCAGGTCCAGGGGCAGGGAGCCCTCAACCTCAGCATCACCAGCCTGACGGAGAGCACATCCCCTCTGCAAGGCCAGGTCAGTGTCCTGCTTGCTCTTGGGTGACCCAAGGGTGCCCACCTTTGCCTGCTTGTGTTTGTGGGGTCCAGCAGAGCCCAGCGTGGGCTTTGCATGACCCCTCCTTGGCAGGGATGTCACCGGTGCTGTTCCCACAGGTTCCCCAGAGCAGCTCGCTGACCACGTCTGTGCTTTTCCCATTCATCCCCCAGGTCAGTCACCTTCTCCATGTGCATTGATTCCAACCCCATCACTCACCCCACCCTTGCCCTGACCTCCTCTGCCCCTGCAGCTCACCCGCGTCCTCCCTGGCTCTCTGCCCCTGGAGCTGCGTGTCCGAGTAAGCAACGAGCCACTGGTGACTGTGAGGGATGGAAGAGCCACTGTCACCCTCAAAGCCACTGTTGACTTCATCAGTCCTGCCCTGCAGACCCCCCAGGGGCTCCTGTTCTCCCTCGATGTGGTGAGTGAGCTCCCAGGGGATGAGATGCATCCCAGGGTGATGGCTGAGGCTGGGTGACTGCTGGCATCCCTGTGGCTTGGCCCTGCAGCATTTGTACTTTTGTATTTACTGCCTCATCAAAACGGTGATGCCCAGTCCTTTAAACAAGCTCATAACCAAGCATAAAGCGTAAATGAAATGTTTCAGGAATAACACAAAATAAAGACAGGAAGGTGAACCCTGGGGAGAGAAATACATAATGCCATCTGTCACAAAAATGTGGCTTCTCGGCACAGACAAGTGTTTTTTCTCAGAATGGGTAATTTACAAATACACTTTTCAGTCTTGGGAGCTGTGCAGGGGAATAACCTCATTTCTTTCATTGTTCCATTTCCAGGACATCGTTCTGAGCATCACCCCATCAGTCTCTGATGGCAAACTGCAAACCTCCCTGGCTCTTGACAGGTAGAGCCAGCTCTGTGGGCTGGGGGGGCTCTGCCTGGGGACAAATGGGGCTGGTGGGGGGGACAGTGACACAGACTGGTAAAGATGTCAAGGGCTGCTGGAGCCTTCCTGCCTCCTCCCAGCCCCAACCTCAGACCAACTGCACGGCTGACGTGATGAGAGGGTTGTAAAACAGTTGTTCTAATTTAAAATCCTGTATCTTTACAAGAGCAAGAAAGCTTCCAGTCTAAGAATGGGCCTGGAGGAGGCTGCACCAACACCCCCCAACTCTTCCTTGTTTTTATCTTTTGTAGCATCAACCTGACACGTTTCCCCCCGAGTCTTGATGCTCCCACCGTAAGTGCATGCACTGGATCAAGGTGCTGCAGTGAGTGATGCCAGAGGCTCTGTGTAGGGGAGGAAAACCAAAAGCTAATTCTTCTTCATTTTTCACCCTTCTGCTTCTCTTGGCAGAAGGGAATTGCCGTCTGCCCTGCATATACCCCATGCTCCACAGCAGTGACACTTGGGTGGCTCTCCTCAGTTTTTGGCAGCACAAGGGGGGTGCTGGGAATGGGGGAATTAAAAAAAAATTACCCAAAGAGCATATCCACCCTCAGTCCTGGGAATGTTTCACTGAAGGAAGCTTCCCAGTTCTTGTATTTCATAGCAAACTGAGTAGAACTGAACTGATAACCCTGACATGGCTCAATAGCCATTGCTCTCTTCTGCCACTGACACATCCTCTGCCCTGCAGGCCTCCTCACTCACAGAATGGCTCAAGAAGGTCCTCACAGCTGTATATGTACCTTCTGTTAAAGGTATGGGCGGTCAGGGTCCCCTCTCATCTCAGATTCAGCTGGATTTGGGGCTCTCCCACTCTCCTTGCTGCCTTCATTCTGGGTTTCATCCCTCTGAGATTCTTACACCTGTTTCTGCAGATGCCTTCCTTGTGTCGGTCCCACTGCCCAACGTCCTCAACACCAACCTCAGGAATGCTGAAGTCGACATCACTGATGTAAGGATTGAGCTTTCCCACTGTGCTGTGTCCTGGGGAGTGGGAATGTGCCCACCCAGGGCTGGGACACGCTGATCCCACAGCGCGGCACCACCCCTGCCAACCTCATTTCCCATGGGCTGCTCCNAAAAAAAAAAAAGCTGGAGAAAGTCTGAACGAAAAACTGAGTAGTTTTTGTTCTGCTTCTTCCAGGTGGATGAGTTTTCTGGCCAGACCACTCTAGGAGGATCCTGCTCGGGAGGAGCCTCGATGCTGTTCCCTTTCTGAGGCAGCACAGGCACCCCAAGCCCTGCTCTGCCCCATGCCCTCCCTCCTCCTTTCTCTCAAGCTCTGCCCTGTGCTGTGGCTGTGGCCTGAGCAGGACAGGGCTCTGGCCAGCACCAGGGTGGGAAAGCTGCTCAGCTGGTGGATGTCTGGGGGTTCCTGTGGCCACTTTTAACACCCAGAGTCAGGAAGCAGAGCTCTCAGGCACAAAGCTTGCCCTCGTATTGCTCTTTCAATAAAATCTCTCACTCTCACAGTATTTTCCTCTCTGGATTTTTATTTATGTGTGTTTCTGGCTCCCCACACCTGCCTGCTCCGTGCCCCTGTGCCACATGGGTGGGTGGGGAGGCTGTGCCTCCAGAGGACAAACTGGTACCTTAAGAGAGCATTTCTGAAGCTCAGCCTGTAGCACCAGGTGTGAAACAGCCTCTCAGAGGGGCACTGGGTTGGGTGGATGTGGGTGCCCTGCTGCAGCCTGCCTGACTGAGGGGCAGAGAACAGCTCCTGCTGGCATCTCCCTCTGCTTTGGAGCCCTTTGGAGCAGCTCCTGCTGGCAGCAGGTCCCACGTGGAGCCTGCTGGTGCTGGTTGTGCAAGGCTGTGTCCAGAGCCAGGCACAGATAGCGTGAGCACACACTCCACAGGGAGTTATTTAGGTGTGTATTATCCCCTTGTGTTGTGTAAGACGCACCAGGTTGTCAAAAAAAAGCACATTTGATCTCACAAAGGAATTAAATGCTGAGGGCCCCAGGACAAAAGCACCCTTGTGGCCAGGAGTGGCCACGGAGGTGTCCCAGCACAGGGGTTTTTTGGAGGAAACACCGTCTGCCGGGAAGGAGCTGGCAGCTGCAGCATGGGTGGGACAAGCCTCAGGAACCACTCGAGGTTCCTCCAGCACTAAAGGAGACAAAAATCTCCTGGCACTATTCCAAAGCCTCCCCACGCACCTGCTGGAAACTTAAAAAATTCCTCCTGATACGGTACACTGTGTGTGCCAGCCTGTGTGCAATGTCAGCAGGGATTTCTGTGGAAGAAGCTGATTTCCCAGCACGGCTCCTTCAGGTCAGTGCAGCCTCACGTGCTGCAGCCACAGTCTCAGACTTTTCCTTTTCCTTCCCTTTTGCCCTGGGCTTTTGGGTAACAGTGCTGTCCAGCAAATGATGCTTAATGCTTTTCCCTGGTTTACAAGTTCCTTATTTAGAGTGGAATATATGAAACTCACAAATGGTGCTTTACACCCTCAATCCATTAGTCAGCTTTGAACATTTCAGCACCTTTCCATTTTCCTGCAGCACCATCACTATAGAAGGATCTGCTGTGTGGGTTAAAGCTGAGGTGCCCACAGACCAGCGTAAGGTCTCACTTTAGGAGGAGATGAGCAAAGCTGGTCTTGAAATTCAGGATAAGGTCTAGTAAAGAAAAAGGTTTCAAAAAGTGGTACAAGATACTGTGAACTTGCGGGAACAGAGCCTCTGTTTTATCCCCAAACCTTATGATATATTCTGGTGAGCCAAGAAAAAAACCATGGGAATAAATTCAACAATAGTAGGAATGAAGGTGAGTAATTCTAGTTTATATTTAGCGACTAGTCTGAAAAATCAGAAAAGAGGTTGCTATAGCAAAATGAAAACCCTTTTCTGAAAACCCATTCATTTAACATGGAAGTTTAAGGAGGTTTTGTGTAGTGACATCCTTTTGAGGTTCTGGTTATTTTTAATCATAATAAGGTTAAAATGGGACTTTTTAATAAGAAAGGCCAGTGTGAGTCACTGATATAATTTCAGCCTTAATTTGCACAACTCACCTCAGGGTGAGGTGGGGCTCAGGTTGGGCTGTAAAGGAGTAAAGGAGTTTTGAGTGAAGGTGGCTTTTACTTTTGAGTAAAGATGTTTTGAGTGCACTCTGGAAGACAGGAACCAGTGGGGATCCTTTGGGATTGACATCCTCACACCAGCACCTGTGATCAGCCAGAAAGGGAGAGGAACTGCAAATGGAAGGGGAAGAGCACGATGCTTGTGAGCAAACCTCCCCCTCCAAACTGAGTCTGGAGTAATTTTATGTAATTAAAATTTCAACCGGCCAGGCTCCTGAAAGGAGAAAGCTCTGTGTGGGATGTGGTGGCTGCCTGGAAGTCCTGCAGGTCTGCAAGGCAGAAGAGACTCCTGAGCTGGCCAGGGAAGGGCAGAGAGGGGATCTGTGCCCATAGAGGGTGCCCGGACTCTGCGCTGGCCGTGGCTCAGCTCCCGCCTGCAGCCCACCTGCCTGGCTCTGCTGGGAACCCAGCAGAAGCAGGGGATAAAAAGAGGCAAAAGAGCCAAGCCTCTGATAAAACTGGAAAGAAACTTAAACAGGAAAAGAAATGAGAAAATTCGGTGTCTTTTGCCATTTCTGGTCTGACCAGCTTCGGGCTCCCCCTGAGCATGGCTGTGTGCCATGAGCAGCCCGGCTGGACCCGGAGCTGCCACTCGCAGTGTCCCTCCAACTGTCCCTGGAGGGTGACCCTCCCCAGGGTGTCCCTGCAGCTCCTGCCTGGCATGGGGGCTTAACTCAACCCCTACACTCGAGTGCTCTCAATGGCAAGAAGTGGGTGGGGCTGGGGCTGGTGCCGTGGCTGTTTGGTGGCATTAAAATCAGACTTCTGAGAGGGTGGATGGGGGTGTCCTCCCCTGCTGGCATGATCCATGTTCGCCACCAAGTTCTGCCAATCCCAACCTGCAAATGGCAAATACACGAGAGCATTTCCCTGTTAGACTCTGCCTCCCACCATCCCTGCAGGTGACAGCCACTCACCAGCCATGTCACAGGGTCACACAGCCACAGAGTGAGTGATGTGCTGTCCCAGAGATCTCAGGACACAATTCTGTCCCATGTACCACTTTCACAGGTTATTTTAATGGACATGGCATGGGGGTCTTCTGAGACGTGAGCACACAGTGTAGGAACCACTCAGCCTGAGATTTTCTCTGCTCATTTAAGGAAACTATACACTAGCAGATAAAAGGCAGCAATAAATTTCCCATCGGCTATTTTGGGATGCAAATTACAGTTATCTCATGCAAAATCCAAGCAGAAACGATTCACTCTGCTGCTGCAATTGCCTTGCTCCGGGAGGTCTGTGCTCCACTCTATTCACAGGGAATTGTTTAACAAGACCCATTTACTTTGCAGCAGTTGTTTTCATGGTGCTCCTTTATTTTTCCACAGCCTGCTCCCAATTGTGGATAATTTATTGGCAAGTGTCCTGAACAGGCTTCTTCCTAATCTAGGAAGTCGGAAAAATAAAACATTCCAGGAAGGAGCAATGAGTGTGAAAAGATGTGGTGCAGCTCCCTGTGGCACCACTGGTGCCTGGAGCAGGAGCAGAGCCACTGTCCCAGGGCTGCTGCATCCACCCAGTACCTTGGGATGTGGCAGACACAATCCATGTCTCCATCAGCTTGGGAGAAGCTTCTCCTTCCTTCCCAGTGCAAGGTCTGCCCAAATGCTGAGAGTTCCTAGTGATGTCCTGGACTGTGCTGTGGACTCATGGAATCTGTCCTGCTCCTGAAAGCCCCAGAGTCTTTCTAGTCAGCCCCCATGGGCTCCTGGGTCTCTCCACTTCTCTGAGGAAGGCACCCAGGGCCAGACCCAGAGCTGGTGGAGTCACCAGCAGGGCTACCATTCCAGGTGCCCAGTGCTCCCATGGCCAGGGAAAGCCTGGCAGAGCCAAGCAGGGCTGTGTGTCCTTCTCTGGCTCTGAATGTGGGTTCCCACTGACCTTCCCCAACCCTTGCAGCTCTGCCCAGGGCTCGGCATTGCCCTGGGACTTGACAGTGACCAGCTGGGACTCCTGCACTGTGAGTACATGGTCTGTCCCCAGCCTTGTCCTGCCTTGTGTCACCCACTCCTGGGTGAGGAGGGAAAGGTGTCCTCCATCCTGGCCCCAGATCTGCCAGGAGCAGGGGTCCTGAGGAGCTCCCTGCCCAGAGCACACTTGAAACCCAGGCTCTTCTAGATGAAGAGGAATTTCAGGTAGGGGAAGGGGATTTGCAACCGAGTCCAACAAGGGATCACTGACTCCCTCCCTCTCCCCCAGTGTGTGCAACCCTGGATTTGCTGAGCAGCATCCAGTACACCATGTCCAGCCTTCCCTGGGCCAGTTCTCGAGGTGGACTCGAATGTGAGTCCTGCATCCTCTCCTTCCATCTGTGCACAGGGCTTGGGATGTTTCCCTTAGGTTCACCAAGGTCTCCTTCAGCCATGCACAGCTGGGCAGGGGGCTGTGGAAGCTGGCAGAGGTCCTGGCTTTCTGCCTTGCTCTCACCTCTGTCACGGGAGAGCACAGCAGGGTTTGGGTTTCACAAGATTTTGGAGAAGGAAATGTCACGGGCCCTGACTTGGCGAGGCCGTGCGTGCAGCCACTGCACAGCCAGGGAACGTGAAGCTGACCGTAAAGGCAAATATTGCAAACATTCTGACTTGTGTTTCCCTCCCCTGTGAGCCCAGACTGTCACTGGGCTGGAGGCCTGATGGAATATCCACTGGGAAAGCCAGAGACTGTCCCCAGACCACCCACGGTGGACACCAGCTCCTCCCCCTGGGCCTCTTGATGAACTCCTTCAGCTGAGATAGAGCTCTGCTGCTTTGCAGGAATTCAGGATCAGACCTTCCTGGAGAGCAGCACTGTACAGTTGCTGCATTTTAGGGTGTTGGCAGATTCTCAAGGCATACCCTGAGCCACATGAATTGCTGATGGAATTTGCAGTCCCAAAGCACTGGTGGTGACCTTAAAGAAAAATACTCTAGATGTGATCCAGCTCATGGCTGCAGAAGAGATGATGGTGATCCACCCAGGTGATGTCCCTCTGCCTTCTGAACAACATTTGTATGAAGGAACAACCCATGCAGAAATTCCTTCTGTAGTTTTCCCACAGATGGGACCTGCACCCAACATGGCATGGCTGAGCTGCAGCCTGGCCAGAGGCTGGAGGAGCCACCCCAGCCTGACCTCGTTGTTTGACCACAGGACACCTTGAGGAGACAGGGGCTGCACACAGAGGGGATGGAGTTTGGGATTGAGACCTGGGGAGAAGTTCAGCAGTGACCCCCCATTCTGTGGCACTGCTTTAGGTTGGTTTGTGTCCCACAGATGTGCTGGGAGAGGGGGTTCCCCTCCCCAGGCTGCTGAAAATTGACTTCACCTGCCTGAGGATCCCACTGAGTGTCTCTCTATACCCAACACAGCACAACAGCAGCTTGGTGCTATCCCTGTAAATGTTGCAGCAGGAAGATGTGGTTTTTCCATGGAACATTGTGTTTTGGACTCTTTTCTGGGTGCTTGGAAGGGTGTGGGTGTACTTTGCATTCTTGTGCTCAGGTTCAGCAAAGTCCAGCCCTCTCTGCAGCCACAGCAGGTGTTCAAACCTGTGGGGAAGGCCAGCTCTGGTGAAATCCCTGGGCTCAGGACAGACCTCAGGTGAGAGGGCTGCAGTTCCCTATGTCCACCCCCAGCTCAGAGCGTGCAGAGCTCTGCCAGCAAATGCTGTGTCAGGCCCAAACATGTCAGACTCTCCAGGGCCTGGGCCCAAAGCTGTGGGGTATCTTGTTCATGTTGAGCACCCATCACACCCTCACCTGCCCTGGGCTTTACTGGGGCTTTGTCCTGGGAGCACTTAGGGACCTGGGGGCGGAAATCACCCAGCAATGCCCATGAACTCTGCATGAACCACATGAAACTTCTGCTAATTTAATGTTCTAAAGCCACTCGTTGCTCCTGGGGTGAGAGGGAATAGCTGGGACAGCTGCAGCATCACTGCTTGTGAGACTGCCCTGCTCTGGTCCAGCACAGATCCACCCTGAAACACATCTGGAACATCAGAATCAGATTTTTCCATCATCTTTAATGTTCCTTTTCCTTTCCCCTCTATTTTTTTCCCATTTTCTTTTATCTGTTGTTTCTCAAATTGTGGAAATCTTTCTTGGACTCACAGCCAGCTCCTGCTTGCCTCTGGGGCACAGGCAGTTTTCTCAGAGCAGACGGTGCACCACAAACCCACACTCTCTTTCCTTTGTTTTGCAATTTGCAAGGTTTCTGTATGTAATTAACTCATTGGGAGGTAATTGCTCACCTCTCACTGTCCTTGGACTCATTCTGCTCCATATGATGGTGCAGAGCTGTCCTGAACAACCCTGGGACACTCCCCAGTGCTGGTGGGCTCCACACCCAGGGTGAGGCATGAGCTGCTGGGCTGGCTGGATGCTGCTGGCCACAGCAACGTGTGGTGCTCAGGGCCAGGCTGGTACAGGGGTCACATTTCACAGCCAGCAAAAGGGAACTGTACCTGCTCCATCCTTTCCTTGGCTTTCCTCATTCCTGCAGCTCGGGTATATAAAAGCAGCTGCCAGCAGCCGTGACCATGGGCAGCTCCACCTCGACATCAAAGGGTCCAGGTAAGTGGCACTGAAGGACCGTGGCCACCGTGGTGGCTCCATCAGGCAACCCACAGCACAGTATAACTCAGCTTGAAAAGCAGGAATTTTAATGATGCTTTCCTTTGATTTCTGTAGCAGCATTTAATCATTTATGAAAATTAATTTTTAAAGCTCGCAGAGCTCTTGCTTGTTAAATTCTGCGTTTATTCCCGTTGTTGTTAAGTTTGTGATAATGACTAAGCTGGTAGAAAGGACGGGGAGTATTTTCATGATCTTGGTGACCAGAATTCAGAACAATTTTCAGCTCTCCAGACCTCATCTCAGCTGGTGTAGAATAAGTGTTTATCTGCAAAGCCAGACGTGCCTTTTGCATGTGCAAGATGCTCGGCTCACTGAAATGTGTGTGACCGAGGAGCAGCACCCTGGTAGATATTGTTAATAACTGCAGAGATAGGTGCCTGCACGGTCACGTATTCTCTCTAAGAGCTCTTCCAAGAGCCCTGACATCCATTTTGGCACCCTTTTGCAATGCTGCACACGTCCTTCAGAGCCCCTCCAACAAATCCCACTGATTTTATTTGACACGATTTTCAATAGAAGCTGCTCGAGCCTCTCTCCTTCTCCCCTGTTCAATAATCGCAGCTACAGGAGCTGTGCATCATTACGTGCTGATCAAAGGGAAAATGTAAAAGACAGTCGAGTGAATTAAAGTCTAATTTAATTGTGCCGAGAACTGTCATAGAGGGATTTTTTTAAAGTATCTGGAAGAGATAAAGAAGTTGTTCACTCTGACCTAAATAATGTTATTTCTCAGTGCTGAACCTCTGCAATCTGCACCCTGTACATTGTTTTTCTCGGAAGGGACAAGCTGAGGTGTCTGTCCAGGACATGGGCTCTCCAGGAAAATGCTCCTGGAGCTGGGACCCCTGGCAGTGTTGCAGAGAGACGACTTTCTCATTTCCTTGCAAACACCTTTCAGTGCATAAACAAACACTCCCCGGCCTGCGCTGTCACCCTGAGAAGCCCAGCTTGGGCAGGATCAGAAGGTCCTTGAAAGTACTTTCTTTTGGCAGGGGCGGATCAAACACAGGGAAAGTGGACTCTTTTCACAGCTTGAGTGGAACAAGATGAGAAAAACAAACAACCTGCCCACGGGAAAGTGAGTCTGATTCTGGCTGTGCTTTGAGCTTTAATAACACAGGGTGCTCTTCACAGCGGGAAGAAGGACACGACTGTGACACTCATCATTTTTTATTTGGCTGTGAGTGTTCCTCTTTCAGGGCCATTTCAGAGTGGTTGGAGGCCATCCGTCTCTCTCAGTACAAGGTCCTCCTACCTCATCTCCATCCCTCTTCCTCTCTTAAAATGGCATTTTCACTTCCCTGCAGTGTCAGGTACCCAGCTCTGCAGAGGGGGCCCAGTCAGGCAGGGAGACATTGATGGCTCTGGAGCAGTGTGGCACTGGGCTTCAGCTGCTCCCTGATAACCAGAAGTGGGAAAAGGGAGCTGCAGGTCTGTGTTGACCTCCTGGGATGGAGGGCATGGTGCCTGGAGGCTGCATGTCCAGGAGGAGCCTTCCCACCACCCCAGGGCAGTGCACATAAAGGATGGAGAGCTGGACCAGTGCCCAGGCTGTCAAAACCCATGTGAAACTGGTGCTTGGGCTGATGGTATTTCCACAGGTGCTGTGTCAGGACATGCCACCCTTCTGGTGTCTCGTAGTTCTCGGGGGCCTCCTGCCCCCCTCCCAGGGCCTCCTCAACCTGCTGAACCCAGCAAAACCCAGCAGTGGTGAGTTGAGATATTTTCTGTTTCTAAGGGAGAGTCATGGCACAGTTCTGTGCCATTTTGGGTTTGTGGCATGTCCCTCTACTTATCAGGGACTGTCTCCTGGCAGGCCCATCTCCATGGGGAACCCAACTTTGTTCAAGGATGTTCAGGGGTCCCTGTGAGCCCTCACCAGCAGAACACCCTAATGTAGCCAAACCAACCTTTCCTGTCAATGAAATCTTCCCAAGAGTGGAAGTCCAGTTGGTAACTGGGACTCTCTGGGTGCAGGCCTGCTTAGGACTGGTCTCATTGGTAGAAAAAGTGGGTTGGCTGGCACAGGTGCTCTTGTTGAAGGTGGGCTGCTTGGCACTGGCCTCCTGAGCAAAGGAAGTCCAAGTGGAGCAGAAAGTGGAGGTCCCCCAGTGCAGGAAATGAACCCAGCAGAGCTGGGGTCCTTGGCACAAGGCCTCCCACATGAAGAAGCTTGGCACAGGGTGGGGTTGGGAGAGGAGAGTTTCTGGGTGATGAAGGACAGGAGAGTAACAAAGTTCTGGCTGTTGCAGGAGGACAGCTTGGTGGCATCCTTGGTGGGAAAGGCCTTGCATCAGGCCTCCTTGGAGAAGGACTCGGCACAGGCGTCCTTGGAGGAGAAGGACTTGGAGCAGGTGTCCTTGGTGGGAAAGGCCTTACATCAGGCCTCCTTGGTGGAGAAGGACTTGGCTCAAGCCTCCTTGGTGGAGAAGGACTTGGCTCAAGCCTCCTTGGTGGAGAAGGACTTGCATCAGGCGTCCTTGGTGGGAAAGGCCTTGCATCAGGCCTTCTTAGTGGGGAAGGACTTGGCACAGGTCTCCTTGGTGGAGAAGGACTTGGCAATGGTCTCCTCGGCAATGGCCTCCTTGGCAATAACAGCCTTCTTGGACAGACAGGGCTGCTTGGCACGGGGCTGCTTGGAGAAGGAGGTCTCCTAGGCAATGGAAGTCTGCTTGGACTCGATGGTCTTCTGGGTGGAGCAGGAGGACTTCTGGGTGCAGGAGGCCTGTTGGGTGGTGGAGCCTCCCAAAATACACCACGCTATGCCTGGTGAGTCAGAAGCCACACATGGTGGGGCTCATTGCAGGGTGACCCATAATATCTGGGGGATCAGACTCTCCCTCTCATACAAACCACCAGTCCTGGGCTCACAGCTCACATGAGAATCTGGAACAGGGGAGATTCCAGCCAGAAATGGGAGCAGTGTTACCTGTGGGAGTGGTGTGACACTGCCATGAGTAACATAGGAGGTGGGGGAATCTCCACCTCTGGAGATGACTGAGACTCAGGAGGACACAGCCTTGAGAAACCTGGCCATGCTTTGAGATTGGCTGTTTGCAGAGCAGGAATTGGTCCTTCCCCACCTTCACTTTTACCTGAGAATATCCACGGGTCAAATGATGAGCAGGAAGAGATGGGACTGTAGGATCTGCTCCTGCTGATCCTGCAATCTCAAGGTTGGCTTTCCTTGGTGTCAACCCCCAGGCTGAAGGTGCTGAACCTTGAGAACGCCCGAGTGTCATGGCAGGTCCTTCGTGGAACTGAGCTTGTGCTGAACCTGTACTCAAAGCTGGTGCTCCGTTTTCCAGGGTGAGTGAGGCTGGAGAGCAAGGCCATGGGGACCTGAGGGTGCTGGGAAGGATGGGACACTCCTGAGTGCTGCACAAACATCCCCAAATACTGAGCAAGAGGCTGGCTGTGCTGCTGATTCTCTCTGGAACCATTTCCAGATGTCCTCACTCCACAGACACTCACCATCCGTGGAAGTGTTCCGCAAACATGTGGATATGGCTCTAGAGGACATGGTTTAGTAAACATGGTGGTGGTGCTGGCTTGATAATTGGGCTTCTTGATCTTAGAGGTCTTTTCCAACCTGAACAATTCTAGGGATCTGTGATCTGCTACAGGACAAGGAGCCTGAGAGAAGTCCCAAAACTGAAGCACTGTCCCAGCCACGGCCCTGCTTGGGGCTCTGCCACAGGTGCCACTGTCCTGTGCTGCTTTGGCTTCCTCCATAACCTTCCATGCCACTTCCTTTTTTCCAGGATTTTTCGGTTTCTGAGTGGATCCTCAGTAGAAGCAAACATCACATCACACATCACCCTAACTCAGGACTCCCCTGGTGACCTCAAATTGGTGCTTAAGGATTGCAACAACCTCCTTGGTGGCTTCAGTGTCAACCTGCGGAAGGGGTGAGTGTGGGGGTCAGCTCCTGCAAGCTGAACTTCAGTCTCAAATCTGGGCACGGACTGAGAGCATAACAAGCAGATTTTGGGATTCAGATAACAAAGTTCTGAGCACCTGTAATTCCTGCTGAAGCCTGGGGGAGCTCTGGGCTTGCGGCATTTCTTATCAGAGAAGAGGAGGGGCTCCTCTACAGAGGAGCTCAGTTTTGAGCTGCACAGAGGAGGCTTAGGTTTTCTTGATGTCAAGTTGTGGATTTTGACAGCTTCCCTGGTAATTTTTGTCTGTCTTTTCCCTCCCCAGCTTCCTCACCAATCTGGTGAGCAGCTTGCTGAACAAGTCTCTTAAGTCCCTTGTTCCTGCGCTGGTGAGTGCCTGAATGTTCTTTGCTGTGAAGCTGCATTTCAGCTGCAGTCAGTGCTCCTGCCAGAACTGCCTGCTAGATTTACACACACACACAGAATCACACAACAGTTTAGATTGGAAAGGACCTCAAAGGTTAGTTAGTTCCAATCCCCCTGCCCTTGGCAGGGACAATATATACTACATATATATATGTACACGTACATACACAATATATATTTGTGCATGCACAGATAAATGCCTGCAAGCCCATAAGTGAGTTACACAAAATTGCTTGATCTTTCTTACAGTCAGAATTTATTTGTTAGGAGTAATTTCAATTTCATCATTCCAGGTTACAGGGTAATTTATACTCAGCTTCTCCCTGAGGGGGGGAACAGAAGCAAAAGCCCCATTTAGAGCAAAGTGGCCTTTTAGAGGATCTTGTTCAGTCAAACCTGTGCCATTTTGAGAAGGGGGCTTAACAAATCGTACAGCTCTTTTTCCATGGAAGAGCTGTGCTCTAGGATAAAATCAGGGTGTTTGTCCCAGCCTGATTTAAACCTGTGAAACTCGAGTAGTGCTGGGGAATGCGCTGCTGCACCCACAGTGTTCTCACCAAGCCTGTGCCACTTGTTGCCATTGCAGCTCTGCCCATTAGTGAACGTCTGGGTCAGCATCGTCAACATTAACCTGCAATTCCTCAACCGTAAGTCATTAAATTTTCTTTCCTGTATTAGGTTTTAGAATGACACTCAGGGTTTGTGTGTCTGGCCACCTCCACAGGCAGCAGGTGTCCTCAGGAGAGCTGGAGCTGTGGAAGCAGGGGTCTCTGCATGGAGCAGGAGCGGCTTTTCTCTGCTGGCAAAACTGCTGTGGGGGCAAAGTCCTGGCTCACCACCACTGCCAGACACCACAGTCCTGCTCTTCTTACAGTTGTTTTTCTATCCAGGGCTAGACCCAAGCTGCTGCCAAGATTTGGCTGTGCCAGGACCCCCAGGTGCAGCCCCACAGAGCCAGAGGGTTTTCCCTCCCCAGCTCTGTTCATGTCAAACCTTGCACACAATTGCTGCCTCACTGAAAGCAGAACTGTCCCTCCCCATTTACCCCCAACATTTCCTTTGTGATGGGATCACCTGGGAGCTTCAGGGCAGCAGCTTTCATGGGAACCTTTGAACCCCAGGGAATTTGAGATCTATAGGAAGGACAAGGAGTTTTCCCTCCTTCCTGGGCAGGAAAATGCTCTCCCAGCCTCTGCCAGATGCTCTGGGTGGGCATAGGGCTCCAGCAGGCTCAGTGACTCACAGACAGCTCTACCCAGCCCTGATGGCCTCTCCCTCTCCCCAGGTGTCATCTCCTTTGGGCTTCTGGGGAAAATCTACTCTGCCCTCTCCAAACTGCCAGTGACATCTGGGCACTATGTGGAGCTGGATCTGCAGGTAGAGACACGTCCCATCCTGTTTTCCATCCCGTGTCCCCACACTGCTGCCTCCCCTCCATATCCACTGCTCTAATGCCTCCTTGTTCTTTGCAGGATTCCCCATTCCCAAGCACCTTCATCGACTGGCTCCTTAAGAGTAAGTGCAGCCCCAGTGCTGCCATGGGGATCCCCAGCAGTGCCTGTGAGCCAGGACAGGGCAGCTGCAAAGGGGGACACAGCCCTGGGTGGGGAGTGGGGAGTGGGGAGGGCTCTCATGGCTCTGGGGTGCTGCCAGAGCTGCCAGGTGCTGTGCATCTCAGAAGAGCCCCACAGAGCGTTTGTACCTCACAGGGCACAGCAGTGCTGGGGGTGGTTGGGGTCCCTGGTCCTCAGAGATGGCCCCCAGCTGAAATGTGAGCAGCTTTGCCCTTGTGCAGTTGCAGGTCTGGAATACAGTAGCAAGAGAAAGTCTGTGCACTCCTACTTGTGCCCTGCACAGCCCTGGAAAAGTCACTTCACCTCCTATAAAAGGATTTAATAATATTTGCTTAATAAGAGTGAATAATGGTCCTCAGGATGCTGCGAGGATTAATTAATATTTGCAGAGGTGATTGGAAGAGCTTTCAGCTTCATATGCATGGAAAGTTAATATATAGGGAAGGGAAGGAAGAGTTGGAATTCTTCCCAGCTTCCCCAGAGCCGTATTCCTGGGGGCACTAAATCATCTCTGCCCATAAAGCTGGAGGCTCTCAGGCCACTGGTGCCTCAGGCACTGTGAGCCTGGGTCTGTGCTGGGGGATACCAGGGGGCTGTCGGGGTTTGGGGCCCTGGAGGACTGACCTGGGTGCCTCTCCCCAGCTGCAGGTGTCAATCCTGGGATCAGTCCATAGCTGTGGGACCGGCAGCACCCGCGGTAAGGAGGATTTGCTGGCTGGGACCTGGCTCAGAGCTCTGCTGCCGATTGTGCCAGTGCCTGGGCTGGGTGAGAAGAGTCCTGACCCTGCTCCCTGGTAGTGGGAGGTGACAGGGGTGGGACAGGGCTGCCTAAATTCTGCACTCTGGTATCCTTCCAGGACCCCCTGCAGGCGATTCCCAAGGAGGAGGAGGGAAGGGAGGAAAGCAATTCAGTCGGTTGAGAATAGACACGAAAATGGAGAAACCCAACCAAGAAAAGACCCTTTCTTCTGCTCTACATTTCAGCCTTGTCAGATTTTGGTGTCTCTGTCCAGCCTAGAGTTATCTGTGCCAATGATAATCTGTGCCAATGATAATCCATGCCAACAGTGAGCTATGTCGATAATTAGCCATATTGATAATTAGCTATGTCAATGATCAGTCCTGTTGATGATCAGCCATGTTGGTGACACTGTGACTGTGGAGACAGGAGCCCCAGGTCTTTCCTGTGTCCCTCCTCCCTGTCATGGCCACAATCCACATGTTATGTCACTCACTGATGATGGGATGATCCTGATCCCCTGTTTTTTCCTCATGTCCACCCCAGCTCCACTTGGGCTGGGGTTTAGGCCAGGTAACAGCTCAGCACAGAGGGGACATTCCAGCTGCTGGATGCAGTTAGGCAGGGGTTTGGTCCCCTCAGGAATTTCATGAGTTTGCACCAACTGCACAAATCCTTCTGAGAAGGGAAAAAAGAAAAGGAATGAATTCAATGAGCTGTAAACACTTTGTCTTTGCTCTCCTTCTGCTTCTTGATTGGCTTACCATTTCAAAAGGGATTTTTGCTGTTTCCAGTGATTTCATACTGTTAAAAAGAGGCAAAAAAGCCCCCAGCCTAATCCAGGCTCACACTCAGCCTATTTGTTCCCAAACAGCGACGCTTTGAACTGATCAGAGTGAATGCTATCCTGCCTTGTAATCTCCAAGTGGATTTGGATGTGCCTGCATTGTGGGTGAGGTGGATTTGAGGCAGATTCACACCCTTCTGTTACTCCTTACAATAAAAATGATTTTTCTTCATCTGCATTCAGCACGTGACTTGGTTCCATTCCAAACTGCCAAAGGATTTTTGCATTTGCAAGGGTTTTGTTATTTATCCCTCCCATCAGCTACAGGAGTAACTCACATGTGAGGAATATTGAATAGGTGAGTCTGCTGGAAAGGTGGGGAACCACAGGAGCTTCAGCCCCAGAGCCAGGCCTGAGTGGAGCCCAAAACCCTGCCCAGGCTGCCAGACCCCCACTCTCACACCTTAAAGTACCTACAGAGACGTGGTCAATGTAGCAAATAAATATTCCCCTCATTTGTATTTATGCAGATTTATTCTGCCCTGTCCCTGAGCTGCTGGTTCTTTTAGTGTGTATTCCTGCTCCCGCCTGTTGCCAGTGAGCTGGGAGCTGTTTGACATGAACAAACACATCCCTGGGCCCCAGGGAGGCAGCTCCCCCTGGCTGGGGCTGGGACCCCCAGGACCCCGGGGAGGGCAGTGGCAGTAGCCAGCAAACGTTTGGGCACAGGAACTCACTCCTCACACAAATCTCATCCTGGGGGTGGCTGTACCACAGCCCTGGAGCAGAACGGCTGCATGGTGAGGGATGCCAGGGCCAGATGCCCAAGCCCTGCAGCCTCCAGATCCACTGGTACAGCACCATGTGCCCCCAACCATTTCCAGGTGTCCACGCTGGCTCTGCTGGGCATTCCTGGTGGGCAGCACCTACACCCTTCTCTGCCTGTGCCTGGTTTGGGTCCCTCTGTCCTGGCCAGGGCCCCAGACCCCCATCCAACAGGCACAGGGGAGCCTTGGTGCTGTTAGCTGGGAGTTTGCAGCCAGCATCTTCTGGTACCACACTGCCAGGGCCAAGGCTCCTGCTCACATCTTCTGAGTGGCCAAATATTCTCCTGAAAAACTTGGAGCTTCTCACTGCTCTTTTCCCAAGGTACTGGTGTGGCTGATGTGTCACCAGTGCCACAGGACCACAGCCCAGCCTCTCCTGCTCTTGCACTGTCTCTGCCTCACTATTGTGAGCCAGCCATACCCTGAGCAGCCAATGCCCCCCTGCCCTGCCAATTAATGGCAGAGGTAACAACGCTAATGAGATGTGGGCATTGGGCACGTCCAGGTTGCACCCCGGGCATCTCACTCTGGCTGCAGTGACACCCACACACTGGGGGCTCTGGGAATGGATCCTGGTGCTGATGATCTGTGTGTGCTCAGCACAAAATGAAGGACAAAGGTCGGGTGCCCTTTGACAACAATGGCAGAGCTCTGTCAAGGGAGGACAGGATGGGTGGCAGTGCCTTGGACCAAGCTATTGAATCCGTAACGCCTCATTGGGCATCTTTAGTTTCCAGTTCCTAAGGAAACAGAAGGAGGAGAATGAAGGAATGTGCCAAGCCCCTTTCTAGGTTCACTTACTGTGAATGATTGCAAAAAGAGGTGTAAATATTCCCTCAGTAACCCTAGAGCCAAAATGCCAAACCCCAAACCTCTACAGGTGGCACGGTGCCACCAGGCTGGGTCTGCTGCCTCTGCTGCCACAGGGGTGGCCCCTGTGAGCCCTGTGGGGACAGCAGCAGCACCTGCACTGGTCTGACCCACCAACAGTGATAAAAACGGGGCCATGGGGGATGTCCCTGCTGCTGGCACCACCCAGCCCCTGTGTGCCAGGACAGGCAACTCTGGGACAGATCAGACCTTTGCCAGCTCTGGTTGCAAGGGCACTGATGGGGTTTTCCTGAGGTTCCTCTCACCCTGTTGTTCCCTTGTGGAGGCTCCTCTGAGCCTCTCCAAGGCTTCTGCATCAAATGACACCTGTCTGCCGTGCAGGGCATCCCAGGGGTGCTGTCAGTGGTGCCACTGCTCCTGCCAGACTCTGCTGTACTGGCTGCTGAGCATGGGATAGGGAAAGCTTTCCCACCAACAGGATAAAGGCTTTTCAAAATGGAGTTTGGATACGAAATTGTGGGAAGAATCTTTCCTTTAATGAAATGCTAGAATGTTTCCCTTTTTAAAAGGGAAGCTGGTTTTGGAATTGCCTCCTGTTTGGTTCTGATAGCTTCAACCAAAGTCTCTTACTATTCTTTTTTAAATTTCCTGTAATTATATTACAGAAAGACAATATTAAGGAAAAAAAAAAAGGAACATATTAAAAGACACTCAATAGCCCAAAGAGAAGGGAGCACCTTGTCTAGTCTTAAAATCCTATGATCAGCCTGACCAAAAGTGAATTTAATTTCTGTTCTCCTCACTGTCCTCATGGATGCAGGAAGGGAAGGAGGACAATTCTTTTTGGCTGTTCATTTTCACAGCAGTGTGCTGAATATTAATCACCCTCAAACCCTCTGCTGGAGGCACTGCCACTATGTAATTCCTACGTGGAAGCCACAAAGGGGGCAGACGAGGGATCCCATGGTGACCTGGCTCTGTAAGTGGCAAACACACCCCCGGCAGTGTCCCTGAACACCCTGACAGCTCAGTTAGACATGTCCCTGTGCATCAGGCTGTTGTCATCCCTAGGTTTACTCTCCAGGAATTAGACACCTTCTCCTCCCTAATGCAAGAAGTAAATGTAGGGCAGTGAGGTTGAGACTGGGGTGTTTTCAACACTGATGGACTTTGCTTTTGACATCCTTTGAAGATACAGTAAGAGCCCTGTCTTGTCCTTGTGCTGGCAGCCCTGCCTGTCCTCAGGCTGGCCACCCTGCTTGTCCCTGTGCTGAGTACCCTGCCTGTCCCCAGGCTGGCAGTACTGCCAACTCCACATTCCTGGTGGCAGTGGCAGCTGCCCCAGACTGGCTGCTGGGGAAGGTGGCTCAGACCTGGCAGGAACAGGCACCCTGGGCAGGGGCCCCCTTATTTCAACCAATGTGAAATAATTCCCTTTCACATTTCCTAGTGGAAGTTCTGCTGAAGGGAAAGAGCCCCTGCCAGGCACTCGAAGCACAGAAAGTAGTCCTCTGTTTTCCACAGATACAGCTGTCCAAAGGAATTGCAGCACCTTCGCCTCATGGGAGGCATTTTAATTACTCTATTGACTCGTGCTCTTGAGAGCCCCAGGCATGTCAGAGCTCAGGCTGGGATCAGAGGGATGCAGAGAGACAGGGAGGGAATGCATGACCACCCCTGACAGCCCCAGTGCAGCCCCACTGCTGCCCCATCACAGTCCCAGTGCCCTGCCCCGCACACCAAGTGGTGCTGGGCCATTCCGTGCTGTCTCTGATCAGCATCACACCATCTTCGTGTCTCTGATCTGTGTCTGACTGTTAAATAACTCAGCAGCAGGGGAAAAATACTTGAAAAATATCTGGAAGATATAGAGCCATTAATGAAAAACATCAGAAAATAGATAGCAAGTAATGACACCGCAATGAGAGCTTATTAATAGGAAAGGCTAAAGATAAAACTAATTTAAACCTGATGAGACAAGACATCTCATCTTCAGGAGAATGAGAAGTCAATAGTTGTCTGTCAGTAAAGGAAATAAATTGCTCACAAAGGAGGAGGGAAAGGCGCAGGCCTGCTGGGCCCCAGAGAGCAGCAGAGCCTGTGACAGACTGTGAGATACCCTCTGAATTCACAAACCCCAGAACTCAGAGCTGCCACTCACCAGCGGTGCCTCTGTCATTGCCATGCAGGTCACAGCCCAGCAGTGCTCTGGGGAGGCGCACGGACATGGAGGGACTCTGGGGACTGACAATGCCAACCCAGGGGGGCTGCAGAGCAGCTTGGGGCTGGTGGGTGCACCAAGGAATGGCAAAGGAGAGCTCATTGCATTTCCAGCACAGCACAGAGTTCACCATCGGCTGCAGAGGAGCCTGTAGGAGCAGCTGTACCTGCCCTGCCAGAACCCAACCACTGCCAGTTTCAGAAAGGAGTGAACTAAAGATAGAACCAATTTTAGAAGTGGAAAACAGGTTTTTTTTGAAAGTTCTTTATGTTGCATTAAATCCCAAATCCCTGTGCAAAGAGCTGGCTTCAGAAATGGTGATGAAAAGCTGCTGAAAGAAAACTCCCTGGACCCCCAGCCCACAGCAGTCCCAGAGAAGGGAGGAGGAGGTTTGGGGGAATGGGCTGGCAGGCACATGGAGCCTGTCTGCTAAGGGAAAACCCATGAGAAGAGGAGGGTGGCAGCCCAGCAGGCTGCTGGCATCACACAGAGGCAATGCCTTGTCACCTGCCATCCCCTCTGCACAGGCTCCAGCTGACCTAAAGATAACTCTGCTTACAGGCTTCCATCAGGGAAAACGCCCATCCATCCTTCCCTCCAGCACCATGACATAGAGAGAGAAAACAGACTGCAGAGCTCAAGGGGTCCTGGGGGACGACTCGATACACCATGGCCAGCCCTGGCACTGGGAAAAGCCTGACTGCTCTGCCCAAGCTGCTTCAAAAGTCTTGGAGAAGAGAGCAAATTTGGGCAGGCACATGTAAGCAATGATAGGCATCAGTTTTGAGGCTGTCCTTAGGCCAACAAAAGCCAGTGCTGAGCAGGGAAGAGCTGTGAGCACCTCCTGCTGTCCCTTCACTCCCTGAGCACAGCCAAACCTGAGGACAAACAAGTTTGTTCTCTGATGGGGGTCTGGGGAACAAACGGGCTCTTGTTCTCCTGACAGTGACCTTTCTGCCAGGTGAAGCTATTTGTGTGTGCGGGTGATGTCCAGCCTCGCCCACACCCCTGCCAGCAGAAAGGAAAGTGCAGGCTGTGTGTTATGAAATTCCGGCGTCAGGAGACACCCTCGGGGCACGGCTGCTGTCGGAAAGTAAATGTCATCCCAGCACTTCAGGTCTTACTGGGAAACCTGATCTGCCAAACGCCTCCTGAGGTGTTTGCCCATGGGTGGAACTGGGGCACGACGGACTGGAAGGGCACCGCTTCGACCTGCACAAGGCACAGGTGTACATCGGGGAGATGGGAGGGGGGAGAGTTCAGGGCTCTCATCCCTGCTCGGGGGGGAAACAGAAACGTGTAAGGAACACAAGGTATGAGTTCAGCTTTCCCAACAGCTGGATTTAGGCAGCAAACCTGACAAGTGACACAGAACTCACATCCCACCTCCAGCCTCAAGGAAAACAACACATTCCTTCTTCCACGCAGTGCCAAAGGACTGACTCAGCCTCCAAGGTCATCGTAAGCACTTCCTAATGGATGCTTTGCTGCCTTAAAACCTCGGTCGTCATTCCCGAGGCCTATAAAAACTAAGGAGGCGAAGCAAATGGTGAGTGCTACGGCTCCCCGGGGAGCCCGTGCAGTGAGCATTATCACCTCCTCATCAAAATGTAAAACCCAGCTCTTCTCCTCATTAGTCTCCCTCTCTTAAAATAATGATTGTAAAAACGGACACAGCTGGCCTCTAAGCAGGACGGAGGGGGGAGGGCACACTGGTCTGCATTTCTCACTTGGAATAGGTGCTCCTGGAGAGGTCAAAATGAGCAGGGAAAGGGTGGAAAGCCCTTTCCAGGGTGCTGACTGGTCCCAAAATGCCTGGTAATTGTGAGGTGAAAGATTTGCCGTAGGAGAGCTGAATTCAGCCACTGCCCAGTGGGCTTGATGAGCCAAGCACGGCCTCAGTGCCCATCACCTCTGAGAGCTGTTTCCTATAGATGCTGCTGCTTCCTTTGGGATTTCATCCCAAACTGCTGCCTCTTCCTGAAACCCCTCTGACCCCAGGCTCACCCTCACTGGGCAGCAGAAGTTCAAGCCCTGGTTTGTGAACCTGGGCCAAACAAAGACACTTTGCCGTGTGGAAGCAGGAGGGCAGACCAGCCCTGTGTGCCTGTCAGCACCTCGGAGCCCACACTGCACTGACTGTGCAGATTCACTTCTAGGAGAAGGGACTCAGCTCTGAGATAATAAGCAAAATGTACTTGTTTCTTGAAGCCTAATGAATATTCAGTGAACCATGCTGTTTTCAAAGACATACAATTATAGCCCAGAAAGAGATGAGCAGGAGCTCAGGCAGCTTTCGAGCAAAACCCTTTCAGGTTTATTTTAAAATTCTGCAAATTCATGTTGTGACTGCCCTGCTACCAGCTGTTCCTTCAAAACTGGTCACTGCCTAGAGCCTTCTACAAGAATTTATTTTAATGACACAATTATCTGTATTAAAAAGGGTGATCCTTTCTCACATCTCAGTTTACTCACAAGTGCAGGTCACAGGTCCTTGTTTGAATTTCACAGAACAGGCTGGAATGTGACACTGTGCAGCCAGGGTCAGCTTCAGGCTGATGAAAACAAGGAACTGTCACATGCACTTGGAGAACTTGCTGACCATTTAAATCAATTAACCCACTTTTCTTAGTAAGCAAAGGGAAGGACAACCACAGATGTTTGGATTACAAAACTGCACCTGAGGTTTTAAGAGGCCAGAGATGAGCATCAAGCAGCCATCTCTTCCCCTGCATCCCCCAGGCCTGGAAACAAGGAAATCTTCCCCAGACAAGATCCAAGCCTCCCCAGTACCAGGGCAAGGCTGCACTCCTTCAGCCTCAGACACAACAGATTCACTGGTGCACATTAAACACCATTTTTCATTCCACAGGCCAGCGCCACATTCCAACAAACAAGCATGGTGTGGGTTCTTGTATCCCCTTTCCAAGCATTTTGCCAATATTTGGAAAGAATTAATCAATCTTCTGTTAGTTCGGTCCTTTCTATCCTTTGACTTCTGCTATTCTCCAGCAGCTACTGGGGTTGTGTTTTGTAGGTACTACCAGCTTTTGCAGCTCCTGAATTCAGCTGAGGTTGTAAGAAGGAACTGCTCTGCATATCCATCTCTCAGGCTGGGCTGTGCCAGAGGATGTGATCACAGTCAGAGGACAGACTTGCAGCACTGTGAGGGTGGGACAAGCCTCAGGGCAAGTCAAAATACACAATCTCACAATACTTGGATTTTGCAAGTTCACACACAACTCCTACCTCTTTAAACCTGCACACACCTGTGAGGGGTAAGTCTGCACCAAAGCAGAAAGACATATGTATTTTATTATTTAATAAATAAATTTTAATATACATATATATCTCCCTGGTTCTACCATATCTCCACCTGACCACACTTCCTTGTTTCTTCATGGAGAAAATGTGCTGCTTCCATCCAGGGGCAGCAGGGGTCCCTCAGTGAGAAGCAGCAGCACGGGACAGGGTGGTCCGGCACAGCGGAACTCCCCGCAGGGTCTGCGAGCTGGCAGAGGTTACCTGAAAGAAACAACACAGGTCCTCAGGCACAGAAAGGAGGATCAATTCTAATTTTAGGCTCTTCTGGCAGCAGCTGCCCTAGAGAACAGCTCTGTGCAAGGAAATGAGCAGTGCAGGTAGGTCACCTTCACCATCACATAGTCCCCCGGCTGGGCTCTGCCTGGAGCCCTGCGGTCGGCAGCATCCTCCAGCTCGGCGTCGGGGAAGATCACCTTGATGTTGCCATCGTTCCTCCCACACAGCTCCGAGGCAGAGCGTTTGCTGGGCTGGAAAGAGGACAGGGAACATTACCTGCATGGCAATTGCTCTGATTCACTGCTGGGCTTTATTGCCTCAGGAATTAATTGAGCACTATTGATGGTATTAAACCCACATTAACCATGGCCTGGAACAGAGCACTGTGGCCAGAGCTGTTGGGTGACACACATCAAAGTACAAATTCTGTGCTTGGTCAGAGATGCATCCCTAACAGATCCCATCCCCTGTGCTCAGCTCAGTGCTCTGGAAAAGTCAGTCTGCCTGTTTAAGTGTGAAGAAATAGTCTTGGGAGTCCTGCGATTACAAGGGGAAAGTGAGAAGGGAAGGCAGAAGTGGCAACTGCTGTGCACAGGCAGCAAGAAAGGAGGAGGACAATTCCATTGCAGGCCCACTCACCCCTTCCACCAGCACCAGCTGGGCCTGTCCCACCAGTGCAGCGTTGGCCCTGGCAGCCTCCTCTCTGAAGGTGGCAATGAGCTCCTCCAGCCGCCGCCTCTTCACATCCGTGGGGACATCGTCCTGCAGCCGGCGATGTGCCCGTGTCCTCTGCACACAGAGCACACACAGAGCCAGCACGGCCCCTCAGCACCCAGCCTCAGCTCTGAGCCCAGCCAGCTCCACTGCCCTTCCAGCAACAGCTTCCCCCACTCCAACAGCATTTCAGTTTGTAGCACAAAGGAACTATTCCAGTGCCAGCCACGTCCTCTCGCTCCTCACATCTTTCTTCTCCACCTTTTAGGCAGGTCTGATGCAGGGCACTGAGTATCAGTGGCTGTGAAACAGCTCTGCAGCTACTGTGTGGGATGTGCCTGGGCCTGGCTGTTCACAGACAGGCAATAGATTCTACTATTTCTACTCTGTGTACTGAATGGTGATCCAAATCCCTTTGCTTCCTTACATTTCCCAGCCCTCTGTCTTCTTCCCCAACAGTATCACACACTCTGGAGAGCATTCTAATGAAGCCTTACCAACTACTCAGTCTTCTCATGGAAATATCTTCTCACAAATTCACCACTTCTGTCCAGACTTGACCAACAGACCCCTATAGCTGGGCTCCAGCCCAGCCCCATCAGCACATTCCTCATCAGTAAATAACGTATTTGCAGCCTCTGCTGACACAGTTGCTACTCTGCAATAACCCTGGAGCATCTGCAGAGCCAGGTCACTGAGCAGTTACCAACCCTGACACTCCTACAGGGGATCTGGAAGCCTCCCAGGCACAACAGCCCTTACAGACCCACACACCCTACAAGTGCTGCCTGGGACAAATGACATCTACCAGCAGACCAAGTCTTTGGGTATGATTTTCAACAGCTTTTTAAAAAATGTGTTCCTGTGAGAAACAGCACTGAGGAGTTTAGGGGACACATCCAGAGATAACAGCCTTCTCCACCAGGGCCTGCACTCACCTGTCTCATGCTGTAGGCAAACAGGAAACCCATGTTGTAGCGAACTTCCCGCAGCAAGGACACCGTCTGCTGGTGATCCTCCTCTGTCTCTCCACAGAAGCCAGTGATGAAATCACTGCTCAGGCTCACTCCTGTAACAGGCACACAGCTGTACACTTCCCTCATGGGAGACAGGAATGCTGCACTCAGAAAGGACAGTGAGCTGCAGCTGTGTTGAGTTCACACCAAGCCAAAGGAACACGCACCTGGAATGGAGTCACGCACGTGGTGCACGAGCTCTAAATACGCTTCCCTTGTGTACCTGCAATGAACAGCACATGGATTTGCTAACTGGAAACCCATAACATCAGTGAGGAGAAACCAGCAGGAATCAGAGGGCAGGACACAGGGCTCCTCGAGGGCTGACCCACCCTCGCTGCATGGCCTCCAGGACTCGTGTGCTCCCACTCTGGGCTGGGAGGTGCAGCTGTTTGCAGATGTTGTGTCGCTCCTGGATGAGCTGCAGCACCTGTGGTAAGTGATCAGAAGATGTCCCAGACAGCTTAACTGCACCGGGGTGCCAAGGGAAGAGTCTTCCCTAGGTAAAAGCCAGCAAACTCCAAACCTGCCAGCTGTAGCCCCAACATCCAACTCCCAGGGGCTGCTGTTCCCAATTTGGGAACCCACATTCTCTTTGGGAAGGCAGCACAGCTCATACCTCACATTTCAGAGCTGCCTCGCCGCCTGCAAGCAGAGCCCAAGGTGTTTATTTTACACTTGCCTCATCAGGAAAATCCTTGGGGTGTGGAGAGGTGAAACGGATCCTCATTTCTGGGTCAATCCTAGAGACCTGGTCCAGCAGGTGTGAGAAGCGCAAACCTCCCGTTTTGGCTTTGTAGACGGTGCTAAAGCCACGGCTGAGGCCCGGGGCAGCCACTGACTGAAACTGCACCTCAGACAGGTCTCGGAAGCTGTTGACATTCTGACCCAAGAGGGTCACTTCTTTCACTCCCTACAAACAGAGAGGAAGAAATATAACCTGGGCAGGATGGCTGAGCTGCAAGGGCACCCATTGTTTTACTCCAAGGAGTTTCCAACAGAAGCCCTTCCTTCCCTGTCTGTGATGGAGTATTACAAGGGGAATCAAAAAGCCACTAGTGAAACCCCACCACAACCTCAACTCTGCAGATAAAGGCAGTGACACTGGTTACAAGTACCACTGAAAACACTGTTACCAGGACCCACCCTTCCTCCTACGGTTGGGGACAGGTAGGAGGAGGCTCTGCCTCACCTGATCGGAGAGCATCCTCACTTCCTGCAGGATGGAGGCGATGGGGCGGCTCCTCTCCCGGCCTCGGGTGAAGGGCACAATGCAGTAACTGCACATGTTGTCACAGCCCCGCATGATGGACCTGCCCAGAGGTAAAGCACAGGTCCCACCCCGCTCCTCCACAACCACCCACGCTGCATCCTGTCCAGGGTGAGCCCACTGCTGCTGCCTGCAGCCAAGCTCCACACGCAGGCCACGCACACTGCATTCAGCTTGCCCTGAGCTGGCACCTCCTGATCTTTCATGCACATTTCCAAGAAAGCTGGAAAGAACTGATGAGGCACAGACTGGCACTGCAGCCTGGCAGTGATCAAAGATCCTTCTACATCCCATTCCTGCAGAGAGTGATACTGTCCTTCCATATGCTACGGCCACACCAAGCAGTCTGATTAGATGTCTGACAATGTTATCACCAAAACTAAACAATCAGAAGTAATAATGTGTGGAGGATTAGAAGAATGAAGAGCAGAACCTGGGACAGGGCACCACAGAAGGCAGGGGATGAGAGGCACGGACTTCAGGAAGGGACAGTGGCACAGAAATCACTCAGTGCAGCATCAGGCTGAGAGTCAGCATTCCCAAATGAGAGGGAAAGAAGTTGACAAGAGCCAGAGCTCAGGGCAGGCTCTCCAGGGCTCAGTCACACAGCAAAGCAGCAGCAAACACACACATACACACACACTCTGGGAGACTCAGTGCAGCCAGGCACTGCATCTCCTGGGCAGCTGCTGTCACTGACACACACGCTCTGCACAGCAGATTTCCAAACCAGAGCCACAGAAACAAGCACTGGGAAAAGATACTCACACAAATGCTGTCGTGCCACCTGCACTAGTCTGGACTGGGAGAATGTCAGCATAAGTCTCATCTAGGGACAGCAGGACATTGGCAGCTTGCTGGCCAGACTCTGCCACTGCCAGCAGCCGGGGAAGGTCCCGGTAGGCATCAGGGCCTGCCACAACATCGACCAGCTTCTCCCTGTGCAGGATCTCCTCCTTAAGCCTCTCGGCCATGCATCCTGCCAGCAAAGGAAAAGGGTGCTCAGGAGGCAGTGCCTGCCCTCTGTTACTCCCCCGCAGCCCTTCCCAGGTGCTTTCAGCCTGGGGAGAGGCGGGAGCTGCCACAGGACACGGGTGAGGCAGCACAGCCGTACCCAGGATCCCAACGCGGAGCGGGGCGCGAGCCGGCGGCCGCCGGGCCTTCAGCGCCTTGAGGTGCTGCAGACGGTTCCAGATGGCCTGCTCTGCCTTCTCCCTGGGGAGCCACAGAGAATGGGCATTCCTGCTCCTGCTCTGGAGCACAGCCCCAGCCTGGAGCAGCCCAAGGGCTTGGTGAGGAGAATTCAGCTCCAGGCAGGGACTCTAATAGCACCGGAGAGTGCTGTTTGTGGTGTGAGGGCTATGCCTTGACTCTGGCTTATCTGCTATCACTCTGCTTGCCTGAGAGCCTCTCCATAGCAGAAACACCTCAGGGACTAAGTTCTTGGGGAGAGAAAAAGCGCCTTGGCCATGGTACAAGGTACCCTGCAAGTGACAGTGAGCATTTGATGTCTTCTGCATTCAGAAAAAACAAGCGAAGTTCCCTTTATATCCAGTTGCTCCTAAACATATTCCTCACATTTTTTAAGTACAGACACTGTACTAGAGTCACTTCAAGAGAAGATAAAATATTTAAAAATAAAATCATTAATTGTCTCTCACTGCCCCCTGGCATATACACAGACCTTACACTACCAAAGAACTTCTCACTGCCCAGAGAAGCAATTCCCAGCACAGTTAATTTGTTGTAAATCATAGAATCAGCCAGCCCTACCCTCAACTAAACAGCCAGTTTCACACCTGCACACTCCTTTCCTCATGCAATACCTTTATTGCCTTGGTTTTCAAATATTAATTCCTTTAAAACTGTCCCAAACCAGTGACAAACATTTCCTTACCTCACAGAACAGGTGACAAGAAGAACCACATCCGCCTAAATCAAAAGCAACAAAAAGAGAAGAATCTATAAAAGCCAAACAATAAGTTCTCATGCTCTGCCCAGGTAACCTGAAGCTATAAAACTCACTTAACTCAGGGAAACAGACCTGCCTGGGTACACGAGAGGCTTCAGCAAAAAGAGTTGCAAGAAAGAAACAGAAGACAAGCAGAGTCTTCACTAAATGGTAAAAGTAAACTCAAAGACGAGACAGGAGGATCCCGCTGTGTCCAATCCCTCTCCAACTGAGATGGAACCCAGCAGTTTAAAGAAAAAAGACAACCCACAGCTTTCTACCATACTTGTTAAGCAGCTTCCTGCACAGAACTCAGACTGCAAAACTCCTAACATCCCACAGGGTTGCGCTCCAGAGGAAAGCTGGGACTTGCAGGCACAGCCAGGGTGTGAGGGCTGTGCTCCAGGAGAGCTGCCAAGGTGCTGCCTTACCTCGTCCAGCTCCTTTGTCCTGGCATAGCCACTCTTCTGCAGGATGGCCCAGGCGATCTCTGTGTCATTGACGTTCATCTGGCAGCCATAGGTCTCCAGGTACACTGCAACAAACGGTGTGTGACACATGAGCCTGCTCAGCTCCATCCACAGCCTGTTCCTACCCCTGCTCTACGGGAGAAAGCCTTCAATCCCACCACCAGAGTCAAGGAAGCAGCACAAAAAAATGCCTGACCTGCAGCCCACGAGGATAAACCAAAGGACAGACTCTGGGACACTTGTGTGCTCTGCAACACAGCAAGGCTGTGACTGCAGAGCAGCAGCAGCCGTGTCCTTACTGAGATACAACACTCGGGGCAATGAAAACCATGCCAGCCAAGGCACCACAGCCCCACAGGGGCTGCCACCGCCCCACAGGGGCTCCACAGCCCCACTGATACCCCAGCACAGCAACCTGCTCTCTGCCCAACTCCATGGTGCAAGAACACACACGACTTTGCAGCCAAGGACTAAACTCCTTACAGCGTCAAAACCCCATCAGGGCCCCAAAAGCTCTCAAAACAACTCATTTTCCCGGCTCTGCTCCGGAGCATCACTGTCTGCACCGGCCTTACACCTGCCCTTGACCCTGCAGCGAGGCCGCAGCAGCAGGGTTCTGCTGACCACAACAGCTCCGGTCCCGAACACCCACAGACCTTTTGGGGCCCCGGGGGCAGAGCCCGGCTCAGGCGGCAGCTCCTGCGACGGCCTCGGCTGCCGCGCGGCAGCTGCCCTCAGGAAGTGCCGCAGGTCGGGCCCCGCGGNCGGGGCGGTCTCGCCGTGCGCCGACAAAGCAGCCCCGCCGCTGCCTCCGCCCCTCGGCGCCGCGTTCCGATCCGCCGCCGTTCCGGGCCCGCCCCGCTGGTGGGCGGCGCCGCCGCGGAAACACAAAATTACAGAATTAATTAGATTGGAAAAGACCTCCGAGATCATCGAGTTAAACCTGTGACCCACAGCCACCATGCCATCTAGACCAGAGCACTGAGTGCCGTGTCCAGTCTTCCCTTAAACACCTCCAGGGACGGTTACTTCACCAGCTCCCTGGGCAGCGCATTCCAAGGTCTAATGACCCTTTGTGTGAAGGAATTTTTCCCAATATCCGACTTAAAAGTCCCCTGGTGCAGCATGTCCTCTTGTCCTGGTGCTTGCTTGGAAGCAGAGCCTGATCCCCACTTGTCTGTCTCCTCCTGTCAGGGAGTTGTGGGAGCTAAAAGGTCCCCTTGAGCCTCCTTTTCTCCAGGTTGAACCTCCCCAGCTTCCTCAGCCTCTCCTGGTGCTCCAGCTCCTTCCCCAGCTCCATTACCCTTCTCTGGAAATGCTCCAGCACTTCCATGTCCATTTTGAGTGAGGGACACAGAACTGGACAAAGGATTTGGGAGTGTGGACCTCACCCATGCCAGGGGGACAATCCCCTCCCTTGTCTGTCTGCCCCACTGGTTACAGGCCAGGGCAATACAGGCCAGGATGCCTTGGCCTTCTTGGCCACCTGGTGCTCGTGTTCAGCTGCTGCTGAAAGGCCCCCACGGGCCTTTTCCACTTTGCTCTTTCCAACCACGCTGCCCCAAGGTGGAGTGAAGGGACAGGACAGCAGCACACGGGTGTTCCATGGTGCCTCGCCATGGCCATGGAAGCAGCCAAACCAGGTGGTCCCAATCCAGCTCCCATCTGGCCCCGTGTGGCCCGAGGTGCTGACAGTGACACCAACACCATTGCCCCAGCACCAATGCCTTTATTGCTGCTCAGAGGAAGGAGGGGAGCAGTAGCCCAGGGCAGGGAACCCCCAGGTCAGGTCATGGTAGCACCAGGTGAGACCCCAGCAGGGGTCTGGACCAAGCAGTGCAGGACCATGGCAGGACTGGTGGTCTTCAGCTCAGGAAAGGGGCAGGGAAGGGCAAAGTGCTGAATGGAGCATATTTAGTGCTGAAGGGCTGTCATCACCTTATCTTCATCCCTGAGGCTGGAAGTGAACGTCTGCTCCAAGCAGCAGGAAATTCTGGGAGAAAGAGACAAAGCGCTGGGCTGCTACAGGCCCTGGCAGCTGCACTGCCCAGCACCTACCACATCCCTGAGGGGAGAATGGATTGGCACTATGCTCTGGTTTGCTGCTGGGCCATTGGGATCTCAGAAGAGCACCCTCACTTCCATCACTTCCCAGCACAGCTGGGGGAAATGGATTTGGAGGCTGTGCTGGTAAGCAGGGCTTTAGGGGCAGCAGGATGGGCCCCAACTGGGACCAGGTGCTGCCCCTCACTCACCTGGTGGAACTTCACAAGGATATTGGAGAGCTGAATCCTGTCCAGAAGTGGCAGAGGGAAACCCTCATCTAACCGGGCTGGAAAACACAACAGATGTGTCTGCATTGGGATGGGAATGGGAGCCAAGGGAGCACAGAGCACACAGAGAAGGTGTTCACCTCCTCCCCCCAGCCCTTTTCTCTCCTCCACTGCTCCTGGGGCAGGCAGAGGAAACTCCTCCCAAGCTGCTGGGGTAGGGCTGCGTGTTGTGCCATGACACCCCCCTCGGCCCCTCCAGCCCCACTGTGGTCTGAACTGCTGGCGAGGCAGGAGAAGCAGGGATTGGGGGAGAGGGTCTGGAAAGCATTAGGATATGCACAGGGCTCATTTTTTCCATTGCGTTTGCTGCTGGGAGCCTGTCAGAGCAGCAAGAGGCTCCCACCGCTTCACTGCTGCCTCCTGCACGCACTTTTCCCTGGATCAGCCTTGGCAATGAGGATTTAATTAGTGAGCTGAGACCACTTGGATGGAGCAACCCGAGTGGAGGGTGCCCCAGCACCCCCGTTCCCCGCAGTGGGTTCTCACCATTGAGACGGGGGAGCAGAGTGCTGGAAGTCAGGACGTTCATCAAGGACTGCAGCATTCTCACCTGGGGAGAGGGGGAGGAGAAGCCTCAGCCTGTGGGACAGGGGACATGCAGGCATGGGAGGATAACCAGAAAAAGGGGATGAGGAGCTGGGATGGGCACACGCTTTGCCAGAGTCCAACAGCGTTGTCTGGGCACACTGGCAGGGTAGGAAAAGTTGGGATGAGGACAGCAATGGATCTGTCTCCACATCCTTTCCCAGCCTTGCAGGCTGAGGCAGGAGTTGGCTGCAGGGTGGATGTGGGGTCCCATACTGGGAGGCAGCAGGGAATGAGCCCCCATCCTGGCCCCAGCAGACTTCCAGTTCCATGCTGGGGGCTCTGGTCATGGTCAAGGATAAGCTTACCTGGAAAGTGCCAACTGCTGAATCCTTCAGAGAGAGCCTGATCCTGCACAGGGACAGAAGTGGTGCTGTGGAGGATGTCCCAAGGAGGGAGCGATTCCACCCAACGATGGCCATGCAGATCCCACTCCCTCCAGCCCCAGCTCATTCCCTCCACACCAAGACCACATCCCTGGGACCTTCCCAACCCCCTCCATCCCTGGGCACCCAAAACAGAAACAACCCTGGCCAGCCCTTGCCCAGTCAGTGGCTGCTCCCCTCTGTACCTGCCCACATCCAGGCTCCCAACGATGCGGCCGGATCTCACGTTGATGACAGCAGACACGTTCCCTGTCTGGGGAGAGAGCACAGAGCTCTGGCAGTGCTCACCCCACCTCACCCCAAAGCAGACACCTGGGAGAATGGCTCGCACCAGCTGAAACATACCACTGCCCATCCAGGGCACCCAGCATTAAACCTGGCATTTGTTAGTGCAGGAATTGTTCTGTTGGGGACAACCCCACTGTGCCTGGAGAGTAATTGGGACCTCCCCTGACAGGATCTGGGCACAGCTCAAACTCCCTTCTGCCCCATTGCCACAGGCTGTGTCTGAACTCACCAGGCTGAGGAGGAAGAGAGGAGCCAGGCTGGAGTTGGGAAGGATGGCATAAGCCTGGGCATCCACAATGGGCTGCAAGGAGATTCCTTCTGGTCCAATAGTCATGAACGGAGCAGCGGGAGCAGACAGCCTGAATTTCATTGTCATGTTCGGGTACATCTCCTCCAGCTGTGTGGGAGAAGGGAGAAGATGGGAATGATGGCACAAACCCCCAGTCCTGATGGAAAACACCTAGCACAGAGCAAAGCAAGAGCTTTGTGTGTGCAAGAGCTCTGGACAGGCAGGACCAGACCGCTCACCTGCGGAATGAAGGCTGAGAAGACAGAGGTGTCCAATCTGAATCCCACATCCTTTGGGATCTGCAGGGAGAGGACTGTCAGACTGGGGCAATGTGGCACAGAGGAGCCAATGGTGAGCCCTCCCATCCCCAAATGCTGCCATGTCCTACAGCCCAGCCCCATCCCACAGCCCCCAGCTCTCTCACTGGGGCTTCTCCAAGACTGCTGGCTGCTCCCAGAGCACCTAAGCAAACAGAATTTCTTTCCCAGCCCTGTCCCACTTGTGCCACTCACCATGGCCTCTGTGATTTCAAAGACCAGTGCCCCAGCCTTGTGGTAGGCAATGCCAGCTGTGTTGAAGAAGTAGCTGGAGGCTCCAAAGTAAACCATGCGCTCGTGATCCGAGGGGAAAGCCAGCGGCAGCGGTGAGAAAGGGACGGTGGAGCGGTGGCCCAGGGAGTAGAATTCACCCTGGGAGGAGGGAGAGACGTGGAGAAAGGCTGCAAATAGCAGTGGGGCTCACCTGCTCACTCAAGGCTGGCAAACTGCATTGGCAGCAGGTACCAAAACCTTGGTTCCCACCTGCCTGTGGCAATGGCATTGGCCAAATCAAGTGTCCCCAGGGCCGCCTCTCACCTTCAGGTCTGCGTCCAGGGACTGGGCAGTAGTTCTTGGGGGTGCCACCAGGGAGTAATCGATCCCTGTCTTGTCATCTATCCTGGCTGTGACTGTAAACATGAGGAAGAGATGAGTAAGAAGGAGATGGTCAGGAAAGCTGGGAGCAGATGGCTTCTGCTGGCATCTGGGCAGTGCCATGCCTGGGCTTCATGGTGCATCAGCTCACTACCAACTACCCCTGTGCTTGCTTTTGGTAAGAATAGAAAAACTCCCATTTTTCTCCTGGATGTTTCTCAGTGATGCAAAACAACTCCTGGAGCTGAGGAATGGCCTGGGTCCCCCAGCTAAGGCAGCCTGAGCCCCTGCCAGCCCTTGGGCACAGATCCTGAAGGGATCTCCATAACCAGATGGGACACAGGGTGATTTGTCTCTACTGAGAAGATGCTCCCCAGCTCCCAGCTTGGGTGCCAGAATGCCAGGAGATGGGGAGTGGACACAAGGTAAAACATTCCTCATGGCTGGGAAAAGCTAGGAAGAGCTGCTCCTAAACCCACTTGCAGCCCCCAGTACCTGGCAGGGTCTGGAGGTACGTCTGGAGCGCACTGTTCACAGACTTGACCACACTGTCACAGACCTGTGGGACAGAAAGGCCACAGAGCTGAGCGGGGGCAGCTGGGTCTCAGCCCCTGCTTGGAGCCTCAGCCACACTCCCTGCTCCATGACAAACCTGCTCAAATAAAAGAGCACACAGTGATAATTGTCTCCATTCATCAGGCAGCACATTAAGTGTCCAAGACACAAGCAGGGTTTATACCTACAAGCATCTGCTTGCAGCAATTTCCCCTCTGCACATTTCAGCTCTGGGGAGACTCCTGGAAGGAATCTCATGTGGCCCATGCAGGAATCAACTGTGCTGAGCAGCCAGAACTCAGCAAAGCAGAGCAACCCTCACCCCGCAGGGGCAGGAGCACTGACTGCTCTGAAGCTGAGCTTTGCTCTGCTCCTACAGCTCTGTGTGCCAGGATAGAGGAGTGCATCCCTCTGCCCTGTCATCCACAAGTGAAGCCCTGGCATATATGGGGGTTTTATTGCAGGCTCACCACTAGCCTGGGAAATTTGCTGCGGGGCACTGTCTTACAGATAGCTGAGGAAATCTGCACAAACTCCTTTCAATGTTTTCACTGTAACATCACAGCAACCATGGGCAGAATTTGCCTGTCATCTGTCTGACTGGGCATGCAGCCCAGAGAGCTGATGGTGAGAGGCAGCACTGCAGAGGGGCAGCGACCACACTGACAGAGATGAGGAGGAGAAGGCAACAGAGCCTTGAGCATGGCCTTAGTGACAGCAGGTTGCAGCTCTTCCTTGTCCCTAGTGATATTTTTCTGTCTGTGCTGGAAATGACCCAATGCTCCCTGTGAAGATGTTACTACAGGCAGAAAAATGCAGCCTTGGTCCCAGTGACTGGGATTCCCCATGACCCAAATTTCCCTGTGACCTGGATTTCCCTGTGACTGGGATCTCCCTGTGAATGGAGTTCCAGAGCTGGGGGTACTAGGACTGCCCAAGCATTACAGCAACAGCAGGAGGCAGACACCGGCTGCCTGGCCTGGGCTGGGGCCCAGCTGTGCCCAGGGTGCAGCTCAATCCCTGCCCCTGCCCTCTCCTGCCCATTGCCCCTTACACCATCACTGCACAAAGACAATGAATAATGTGTGTGGGGCAGAGAGGGCTTGGAGGAGGAGCAGAGAGCAGTGGGGTCCCTTCGCAGTTCCAGAGCTGTCCCCACTTCCAGGGGACAAAATAGCAGAAAACACCTCTGAGCCCTGGTGTTGCTCCTGCTGCCAGACCACCTGCTGCCACAGACCCCAAGGGACTTGGGAAAGGTGTTGCATGGAATTGGGAATAGTGCCTGGGCAGGATGGGATGTGCTGCAGGAGTGGGATTTCCCTGTTCTCCAACTGCCTCCTTCCCGAGCAAGGTTCACATCCAGAGAGGCTGTAACTCATGCCAGTTATCCTTGTAGTAATTATTGCTAACAGCTTGTTTCCATGTCTTGTTGCAGGTCTTCTGCATGTCAGAGTCTGTACCAGGCAGCGGTACCAGAGCTCCCTGACCCCCCTCAGTAAAACAAAACACCAAATGTCTGAAATCCAGGAATGAGAGTTTCACCCCCAGTGCTCCCCAAAGCCCTCCAGAATATGGCTGGGTAAAGAACAGCTCTGATCAGGTTACAATGAGTTTGGCTGAGACATAAGATCTAATTAACTGACCACATGGAAAGAAAAGACTTGGTTAATTAGGAAACAATTATGTTGGGCTTTGGCAAAGGCTCCAGGTTTCAAATTCAGCCTGAGTCAGACTATGCCGTGGAGCTTGTGACGCCCATTTATTTGGTTTTTACTGAATTGGCAACAGTTGTGTGCTCTGGCTGTAGTTACCTACCTACATCTCATCCTTCCAGAACATCACCTACAAGTGAGGGTTGAAGACCACCAGAAAACCCAGGGCCCTGCCCTCCACTGCTCACATACCTTGTGCTCCAGAATCTTCCTCAGCCTGGACTCAATAGCGCTGTGGAACAGGTTGTAAAGCCACCTGCAGACAGAGAGAAGAGCCCTGTCTAGCTCAGGTCCATATTGCAGAAGTCTCTGCCCAGGAAAGGGAGATCCTAGAGATGCAACTCCCTGGGAACATCATTCCCACACCAATTGGCATCTGGATTTGCCCTAGGGTTTACATTTGCAAACAGATTTGGTGGTAAACCACGGAAGTCTGGTGTCTGCCTTAACCACACCTGTTAAATGTGCAGCCACAGCAGGAGAAATTCAGGCCAGATTTAAGACCAGGCAACCTCAGATTTGCCAACAACCTGCTCCTTGTACAGGGCCACATTCCAAAAGCAGAGCCACATTCCCATGGCTAACACACAGTGTTTCCAAACCTTCCAGTGAAGTTACATACCCTAACCTGCCCGAAAACAGCACTTGGACTTTGGAGATGCGGGCGCTGCAGTCTGAGGTGCTGATGGTGGGCTTCCCAGAGGGGTCACTGCCCAGCCCCAGGATGATTTTGATGTAGACATTTTCCACCTTCAGGTTAAAAGATCCACGGTCCCGGCTGCTGGTAGAGGGAGATGAGAGAGGGGTGTTTGTCAGTGCCCAGGCCTGATGAAGAGACCTCAAATCAGCTTAAGGATGAATCTATGTAGATCAGTCTCCCCCTTGTATGGTGCATCCAGAGGAGCCTGGGAAAGTGTTTAAACTCAGGGGAAACAAATTTCACTGGCACATAAACTAGGAGAGGTAACCTTTACATAGAAGAGAGTGAGAGTAAGTAGGGGAGGTTGAACAGAGACCTGAGGGTCCGTGAACAGCTCTCCCATCGTGTGCCTTGTTCCTGCCTCCCACCCTGTTTTAGCCATCATATCTGGGGGAGCAAAGTGACAGCTGCCCAAAACACAAGGGAGAGGGAGAGGAGAAAAAAAACCTGTCCAGATCCAGAGAGGGAGACACAGAGTGGGTGCCTGAACAGAGAGAGGAGGAGCTGGGCACTCACACAAAGAGAAACTTCACCCTCCAGTCTCCATCCACCTCAGTAAAGGCGTTGGAGATGGAGACCTGCAGGCCCTCGTTGGAGATCGGGGTAATCCGCGAGTACGGCAACTGGAAATCACGAAGGCGCAGTCTAAAAATACATGAATAAAAAGGAGAGAAATGACGTGTTACAGTAGTTCCTCACTCCCAAGCACAAGGCTAAGAAGGGAGGGAGGGAGACAATAAGAGAGGGAAGGAGGGTGAGTGGGAGGGAGTGGAGTCACTGCACTGGCAGCCTCCCCAGCTGCAGTTCTGCTGCTGCAAAGCTATACCTGGCAGGGACACACAGAGCAGAGTGGCACCTTTGGGAATGTGGCCCTTGCAGCCACCCACAGCAGCTCCAAACGCTGCACAGCAGAGAGGCTCCTGAGGCAGCAGGGAGCTGGCATTTCCACAGGGCTGGGCTCCTGCTCCACATGGGAATGTGTGCCCTGGTCCCACAGGCAAGGCCATCTCCACTACCCAGGCTTTGATTGCACCCAATCCACCCACACTCAGAGTGGGGTGACCCCAGTTCCCATTTTCCCCTTGGGCAAGGAGTGAAAGGGGAACGTATCTGCCTGCACCAAGGACAGGGCCAACAACTCAGGGAGCTGTGGAGGGGACAGGATGGTCCTCACTGCTCTGGGGACTCCCCACCCTCCCCACCCCTCCTGCCCCTCGCCTGGGCTGGGGGGCAGTGGGTGGCTCCAAGGCAGGGCTCACCTGGAGAGCTCATAGTGGACCTTCCCCACGCGCAAGACACGAGAGTCACCCGAGATGTCAGGCAGCTTCAGCTGGGCCAGCTCCTTCTCCAGGATCGCAATCCCATGCTGATGGGCTGCAGGGACACAGGGAGAGTGTCACTCCACCACTGCCACCAGAGCTGGAGCACACGCTGGGCATGCAGCAGGAGGATCAAAGGAAAGATCCAGGTGATGCTGCCTCCCAGGCTGGCTTTAAAGCAAAACCCCATGCACAGAGCCCTGCATGCACATAGGCAATGCTGCCTGGTGCCCTACTTGCAGCCCCAGGGGAGGGTGGTGGCCACAGGAAGGAGAGGTGTGTCCCAGTCCTCACTCTCCAGGCTTCCCATCAGGTGAGGTATGTGGGAGGTCCGAGGCACTGGGCTGCTCCATGCCCATTGCCAGCAGGCAAAGACGGATGGAGTTTAAGTCCAGGGAACAGCACGGCATCAATGGGTGCTGCAGCCCTGCCTCCGTCTGGGAAAGGGGAGTCACGTTCTCTCCCACACGGCTGGCAGAGCTGCCTGGTAAATGAGCTGTTTCTCACAGTGTATTTCAATCTATAACTGCGCTCTGCTGGAGCCGGGTCTCTGCCTGCTTCGCTAAAAGCAGCACGGGGCCCATCCATCTCTGTCACTGCCCCACCCTGAAACTCCCCAGCTCCTCTCTCCTCTGCAGCTCTCTCCTCCAGGGTTCTCAGCTCAGCTATCTGGATGTGCTGTGAGACCAGCACCCTCCTGCTGTGCCAGTCTCCCACACTGCCTGGCTACAGCTCCCTGAGACCCCACTGCAAGGGCTCCAACAAGTTTGGGGTGGGGGGCAGCAGGTGCAACAGGGGAAGCCCTGGGCGTGCATTTGGCACCCCTGTCCAAGGATTTCCCCATCCGGCCCAGTGCTCCTCTCAAGGGCACCCATGGCTGATGATCCTCCACGTTGTCCTGGGACTTCTCACAGGGTACCTGGCTCCACATCTCTGCCACCAGCACATCTGTGAGGAAAGAAATCAGAAGCAGAACCCACCGTAGTCCAAGCCTGCCTGGGTGATCCTCACCACGAAGCCGGGGTTGGTGGCTGAGGTGAGTGCCAGGCACAAGGCCAGTGCCCCACAAGCCACTGCCAAGCTCTGCACTCCCATCCTGGCTTCCTCCAGTCCCGTGCTATGCTGGGCTCTCCCTGCTCACAGCACCTTTATATCCCTGACAAAACAGGAACTGCAGGCAAAGCTGATGTTTGGAGCCACGGGGGGCGTCCCCAGGACTTCCTGCTTGGCCTCCATCCTGCTCCTCTATGCTGCTGGCACCATGGCATGGCCCAGCACAGAGGCACACCTGGTGCCACTCACCGAAGGCAGGGAAGGGCCAGTGGAAACTGGGAGGCAGCAGCCCAGTTTCCAGCTCTCTGTCAGTGCCAGCAATCCCTGCCTGTGGCATCCTCGGTGAAGCAGAGCTGGGTTTGGCACTGCCAGAGGAGCCTGACAGCCACATTCCTGCAGCCTGCACCCAGCAAAAGCTGGGAACAGCCCGGGCTGCACAGGAGCAGTGTTCCAGCCCTGCTGCTCTCCATCTCTGCTCCTGTCTCATGGCTCTCCTTGCTACTCTGTGAGCTGCTTCTGTCCCACCTCAGACTTGCCAAAGGCACCAGGGCAGCTGTGGAGCACCAGAGCAGCCTTGGGGCACAGCAATGGCTAAAGAAGGCAGGTCACAGCTTCTCACCTCATGTGAACAGGCACTGGGGACCCCCACACCCAGCAGGGCTGGCAAAGAGGCACCTGCCTGGGCTGGGCAGCTGCACCAGGGCAACTGTCTCAGCAGAGTGCCCCGTACCTCCACACGCTGTCACAGGGCTCCTGCACAGAGCAGCCATGCACAGGAGGAGACACCCATCACCCCAGCATCAAACTCCAAAGACAATACTTCAGAGGCCTGATTGTCATAGCTCTTGTCATGATGGCTGGAGACAGGGGCAAGAGCTGGGTAGAGCCAGGCAGATGTGAGGGGGCAACACCCCACCCAGGAGAGTGGGCTGGCTGGTCTCTTCTTGCAGGACAAAAGTGAGGGAAAAAGAAATGATTCAGTTACTTTCATTTCCTGTTGGGGTCTAGGCACAGGAAACCCATGGCTGCTGATGTAGGCAGATCTCATGCTGGATCCAGGGAAGTCCTGGCAACATCCTTGAGCCCATTGAGGATGTTGTGAAATGCAGCTGTTGCTCAAACACAGCGATCCCTTGGTGGTTCAGCCTCAGGAGACCCCGGGGGCTGAGGCCTTGGAGTCTGTGCTGGAGGAACTCAGCACATGGAGATTGAGGATGGAGAGACCAAGGCGTTCTGTTCCCCTTTGCCTTTCCTCCCACAGGTTTTCAGCAGGGTCACTTGCAGCCTGCCTGGCAGACACCCAGCAAATGTCCACCGGCCTTGTATGAGCAGCTATGGCTCTGGAAAAGGGCACTGCAGTCACTGTCAGCTCTGGGACCTGGGAAACAGAGACATGGCAAGGGTGGTGCCTGCAGAGAGGGACAAACCACCAGGGCAGAGCTATGTCCCACAGGCACCCACCATCACCATCCACAGGCTGTGACTCTCCATCAGGGCAATCTAATGCATCGCTGGGAGCCAGAAGCCCATAGGCAGTGCTCCTTTTGCCCAGAAAGAAGCACCTAAGAGCAGAAGAGAAAGGCAAAAGGCCAAATCCCCACTCACAGCCTCCTGGACATTGTGAACCTCCCTGTCACCCATCATCAGCCCTTATCTGGGTCTGGCTCAATTTGGAGCAGGAGCTCCCAAACCTCCCATGGTGACAACCCCATCTCACAGAAGGGCTGCATCAAAACAACATTCAGGATGTTCAGGAGGAGCATGGAGGAACCAGAATTCTTCCATAAGGAGAAACGAACTGTTATAAGGAATACCACAGAGAGGAAGCAAAACCAGGAAGTCTCTCCCCTGGCTTTGAGCACATTTTGAAGTTGAACTGAAAAAAACCTTCAAAGAGCTGAACTCTGACCAAACACTGTTGTGTTTGGCAAGGAGCAGCCAAAACCACATCTAAAGCTCAACATATGTGCCGCTCCAGGTAGTGCTCCCTGCAAGTGGTGACAGAGGGGATGGAACATGAAATCCTGCCCTGCCTAACCCCACAACCTTTGGACAGGTAAAGGCTTCTCCTGCTGAGCTGCTCTGCCTGTTCTGGGAGTGTGGGGTCTGCTCCACTGGGGAAAGGCTGGCTCAGAAGGAATGGGAAGGGTCAGATGGGAACCAGAAGCCCAGGAGGACAGGGACTTGCAGGAGTCCTGGGCTGCTGCTGCTGTCCTTTGCCCAGGTCATGAACCCTGTCCTCACTGTCCACAGGACACCCCCTGCTCCCCAGGTCAGGAATCCCTCTGGCCCCACATGCTCCTTAGCACGTGTGGGCAGTTCCCCATCCTGTCCCAGCTCTTTCCACATCTCTCTCGTGATGCCATGGATCAAGCCATGTTCCAGCCACGTGCTGGGGCTACCCTGGGATGACAGGAGCTGGGTTGGGGCTGTGAGCAAGGAAATCCAGACACATCTGTGTTCCCCAGTGCCATTAGCAGCCTGGGAATTCCCCAGGCAGCATGTGCCAGTGCCAGAGGAGACAGCATGTGCCAGTGCCAGAGGCACGACTGCTGCTGCTCTCCAGCCTTCCACTGGCAGGTGTATGTGGGCTGGGGAAACACCAGGGAAAACCCACAGACTCAGCAAGAAAAGTGACAGCAGCCTAGCTGGGTTTGGAGAGAACTTGGAAAGAGAAGTCAGCCCAAAATAAAACCTCCCTTACCCATTTCCAGCCAGGGCAAGTCCATTGTCACCCACAGAACTGGGCTGTGGTCAGGACCTGTGGCAACTGTGGTTGTCCCTAGACCAAGAGGGACTTCACCAGAGCTCGGAGAAACCCTCTCATCAAGGTGTGGGGAGCTGCGGCTCCTCCCCACTGCACCGCATGTGGTGTCAAAGCCTGATGCTGTCCACTGTCACCTGCACATCTCTGACAGCCTCTGACCCAGCAGCAACTAAAAATACAGCTGAGAAACACGTGGGGGCTCCTCCACGGTTGTTTTCCCAGCTGCAGGCTCAGCATGACCCAGCCTCGGCTTTCTCTGGAACTGGGAGGGCTCTGGGCCAGCGTGGGGTCACTGCTGACGCCAGCCCTGACCCCTTCATCCAACGCAGTGGGGACACCCAGGGAGCCCAGAACTCATCCAGACAGAGCCCCGTGGGGCACAGCCAGCAGCAGATGTGGGATGGCCCCTGGATGTGGGGATGAGGGCAGGAGCCAGCAGTCCTGGTGCTGGGCTCACTGTTCCCACCCTCATCCTAGGGACATCCCAGGGGACTCTTGGGACCAGCACTGCACTCAGTGTGAATCCCCCTGCCAGTGCTGCATTCCCTCAGACAGGCGGGCTCCTCCAGCTTATGACACAGTCTAGGGGCCTCATGGGAGACAAAAGGGGACACAGAGGGCCGAGGGGGTTGATTCTGCAGAAAAGTAAAAATAAAAATGCAAGAATGGTGACCTCGGGCAGAGCCTGGGGGGATCTGAATGGTGGCTCTGTGCCGGCAGAGGGGCAGGGCAAGAGGCCACATGCAGCCTGTCCCAGCAGCTGCTCAGGACAAATAGGACATGGAGAGCAGGAGCAGCAGAGGAGGGTGAGCTCATGGGGTGAGGGGCACCAGAGGCAGCAGGGTGGCCCCCAGAAGCTCTGCCTTTTGTTGGACTTGCTGCCCAGCACCCTGACTGCCAGCCCTGCTGTCTGAGGCTGGCTGGAGGGCATGGGACACTGCCTTGGGGGATGTGGGGATGCAAAGCTGGACCTGCTGCTTATCTTTGCAGATTGGCCAGCTGGGCACAGATGGCAAGTGACACCTCAGGGTGCAGGTGGGGAGCTGCTGCCCAGGGTGCAGGATGGTGGAGTCCTTCTGGGCTCAGCTCCACATCTGTCTCTTCCTGCTCACCAGTGTCATAAAGGAATTGATCCATTGTGCTGGTGCCAGGACACACCATGTCCTCCTCCCTGCCCTCAACATCCTCTCCTAGCCCTGGTGTCCATTAAGAGATGCAAGAGCCACAGCTCTTGGGTCCATCTCAGAGGTGACCATGCCATTAAAAAAGATCACAGCCTTGAGCTCACCTTCCTCTGCACTCAGGGAAACTATGAAAAACCTGAAGCTAGTAAGGGAACTAACACAATTACAGGAGCAATTGGCTGCTGGTGGGGATGGGGAACTGCCCAGCTGGTCCCAGCTGGCACTGGGGATGCTGGCTTGGAGCCAAGGGCCAGTCCTGCAGTGGGCTCAGCTGGGCACCCCAGCCTGGCACCCATGGCCAAGCCTCTGCCCACCCACACGAGCACTGGTGCCTGAGCCCTTGCAGTACTCGTGATCCGTGCGGGCAGCGGGAGGGCTCTCACCAGCTCCCAAGGAAATGGGAAGCAAACGCGAAGGCCTCTCTGGCGCCGCGCTCCCTCCCACACGCCAGCGGCCCAGCTGCACCTCCTCCCGTCTCGGCTTGTTTTCACAGCGTGTCCTTTGGCCGCTCGCTGATCCCTGGACAAATGTTCACTAGCCAGACTGCCCCGGCAGCCTGCAGCCCACGCTGCGGCCGTCCCACCCGCCCTGCTCCCTTCCCAGCCCCAGTCCCGGCCTTGAGCCCATTCCCACGAACACAGCAGTGGAAATGACTCCAGCCTGAGCAAGGCACAGAGAGGCCGAGAGTGCTGGATGCTGTGCAGGGCTGGCAGAGCTGGTGATGCTGTGCTCACAGCGTTTGGGGCTGGGAGAGCTGTGCCCAGCATGCCTGGGGTTGGAGAGGTGCCTGTGCCCAGGACTGGCAGGGCTGTGTGAAGGAGCACTTTGCCTTAGGAGAGAGCAGATCTGTGGCTTTGGCTCTTATTCTGGTTGTTTTTGTACAGTTCTGGTTGCTGAATCCCACAATCCTGCCCATCCCTGGTCCTTCCCATCTCTGAAAGTAGCTCAGAGTCCCCAGAGAGGCACTCACTGTCCTGCTGCTGTGCTTTTGGGGCAACTCAGGAATGGGAACTGAGAGACACAGGATCCATCCAGGACATAGACCACAGGACCCACTGTGATTGTGCTTCACATTGTAATATATTTCTGTATTAATCAAAGTGCAAGTTAGGTGGTGTTCTCTTTAGTGGTGACTGCTTTCCCTGCAACTGGACAGAAAAAGCCCAGAACAGATGCTGGACTGAAATTTTCCATATAGAGACATACCAGGTCCTCCTTGCATTGTGTATCTATGACATCTATCAGGTGATCTAAAAATGTAAGAAATTACTCTGATGTTGACTGCTTTATGTCTTTGTAAATCTCTTCCAGAGTTGCTACTGACTGAGTCAACACCAGAGCTTTACAAGCAGGATCCCCAGTGTCCCCATGATTTAGTGTCTCCAGTAGGTTGACACCCTCTCTGCCATCCCTGACTGGCAAAGCCAAAAGCAGCTCTTCAGCCAGGGACTCATCTGAGTTCCTCTTGGAGGACGCCTCAATTCAGGCAGAGGTGAGGAGTGTTCTGTGTCAGAAGCGAATAAGTCTCCTTCCCAGTTTAAATCTGCTGTGTCTGAAATGGATAGATCTGAGTCACTGTCCGAAGAAATATTATTTGTGTGTCTGTTTTGGTGCATTATAGTCTTGTGATGTCTCTCACGGATGTCCTGTGTAGTGGCTTCACTTTGATGCCAGGGGATCACCCTGACCCTGTGTGGATTGGGAAAGAGGGGCACCCCCGCACAACATGCATGTATGAGCACATCTGCACACATGTACACATGTGCACACACATGCACATGCAGCTCTGCGTGTTCCCAGTGTGTTCCAGGACCCTCCGCCTGGAGTTGCTATGGGGGGACGGCGGGGGCTGGGGGAGGACCCCCGGTACAGCCACCTCCTGCAGCCGCTCGGGGTTTCTTTCTCGCTCCACGCCGATCCCATCCCATCCTGCCGGGGGCCGCCCCCTCCCGCCCGGGTGACACACGGGGACTGTCCCCGGGGGGCGCTTCGGGAGCGGACGGGGGGCTNCTGCCACTTCCTGGGAAACATGGTAATTCCTGGGGCATCCCTCTCCCCGCCGCTGCCCCTCCCCGTGGCTGCCCCCTGCGGGCACCGGGTGGGCACGGGGTGGGCAGCGGGAGTGACAGCAGAGGGAGGTCGGGAGCGAAGGTGGAAGGAGGTGCAAAGGCAGAGGTGGGTGGGGAGGGGGGTGTCAGGGCAGAGATGGGTGGGAAGGCAGAGACAGATGGGAAGGTGGAGATGGGTGTGAAGGTGGAGGTAGTGCAAGGGGATCAGATAGGGAGGAGGACGTGGCCGTGGCCGCTTGGGCAGGTGTGTGCGGGGCTGCATCCTGCGATGCTTAAACTTCCCTGCAAAGTTTGTCAGGGGTTTGCGTGCAGCGGGCGGGAGCTGCCGTGCGAGCCGTGCCAGCACGGGGGGATGGATGCTCGGCGGCCCAACCGGATCGTTCTCACCGCACGTGCCGTTGCCCCGGGCTCCGCTGAGCGCGGCCTCGCTCCGGGCCAGGCTCAGCGCTTGCATCGTGTCCTGCCAAAGCTGGTGACAGCAAGGGCTGCGGAGAGGCAGAGGAATTGGTATTCAGGACTGGTCCCAGGCTCAAACCTCGCTCCTTCCTGAGCGGGGGGGAGAAAGGAGCTGGAGCTGAGTCACCCTGTGGCTTTGGGCATGGGTTTAACAACTTTTCCACACCAAAACCCCAAACCCCAGCCCATCTTGTTGATGTAAACCAGTTTAAAAATATGGGTATTTGGGGAGAAATATCAATCTCTATTTAACAGCACTTTGGCTTATTAAAATGGAAATAGCTTTGCAAATGTAAATCTCCTTATGCTCCCTAATGCCTTTGTTCAGGCTCCCTCCCAGCGGGTGGAGGGACTGGGATATCTGGCTGCTTTTGGATTCCTATGGGCTCCTGGCCGGCCCGGATGTGGCTTTGCCTACGAGACGCTGCACCATGGTTACCCCAAAAGCCTCCCCCAGTGATGAAGTGCTTTGTGACACTTCATGAAAACATTTTTAGTCAATCATTCCAGGCCAAAATATTCCTCAGCACAACTCGGGCTGGGTCTGGTGCCTCCATCAGTCCCTGGTTCTCTCCTGACACTGGCTCATGTGGTCCCTGCCACTGGATGAAGTCCTGGGTGATAGGGCAACAGGAAACAACTTCAAGTGGTGCCAGGGGAGGGTTAGACTGGATACTAAAGAAAAATTTTTTCACTTAATGGATTGTCAAGCCCTGGCTCAGGCTGCCCAGGCAATGGTAGAGTCACCACCCTTGGGAGGATTTAAAAGACTGTTGGAGACAAGGCAGACAGTTCTGGCTCATCTCTCATGGCAGCTTTTGGAGCTGGATGGATCCTCCTGTGCTGTTGTGTCTCCTTGGCTCAGTGTTGGGACAGGGAGGGAGTCAAGCTCAGCAGTGATGGGCATGGAGGTGGTGGGCACCCGGCTGGGTTCAGCGCCGGGGCCCCACTGGAGCAACACGGAATGCAGTGCTGGGCTTTGCCCTTCATCAGAAGTTTTCCAGAGTAAGGCCTCCAGTCCATACTAGGAACTGTACACAATAAGTAAGACAAAGCTTGAGGAGAAAGGTCCAAGGGCAGACAGCCTAGACAGGAAACACAGTGGCAGATCTGGGCCCTGAGAAGAGACTGGCTTGCCTCCTCTTTTGCCCAGCTTTGTGGCTTCTCCTGTCAGGTGCAAGAGCAGGAGATTCCTGTGCTGAGACATGGAAAAAAAGACATGAAGAATTAACCAGAGCATGACTGCAAAGTGCTTTAGCTAAAGCGCATTAAAACTAATTAAGCTGAATTATCCGTGGCCCCTTTGTCTCTGTATGGGCTCCTGGACCAGGGATTAGCTGCCTGAAACTAATGCTCACCTTGAGCTAATCCCACCAGACTTCCTGGGTGCTCTTACGAGAGCAGGACCCAGCTGCTTGGAGGATGCTCCTCTTCCCCACTTGCTGATGGGATCCTCTTGAGAGCTGTTCCAGACTCATCCCCACACTGCCTGGAGCACAGCCCGGGCATCACGGGAGCCGTGGGATGGCTTCTCTCCATGTACCAGCCGTACCACACAGCCGACAGCTCCTGCAGCACTGAGAGAATGGACTGGGAACTGCTGGCTCACACATGGCACAGACCCAGTGTCCTCTCCCTGATCTGGGGCAGTGCGGGGGCATGCAACACGGCAGAACGCTTCCCAGAAAATTCAGGAATAATTTTGAGTTTGGCGAATTCAGCAACGAGTCTGGACTAAAACACCCTATCCATCTTCAGATGTTTGTCCTTCCTCCCATCTGCTGCATTCCTGCAGCGAGCTGCGGAGCCCGGCACAGCCCCACGATCTGTCTGGTCTGACTGTGCTTAACCCCTGGGCTGCTGCGGCTGCTCCGCCTCCACATGGCTGGCGGCCGAGCGAGGCGGCTGCTGCCTCGGGGCTTATCCCAGGCTCCCTAACCACAGTCTGGCGCTGGGAACCGGACCCGCCGTGCCGCACGCCCCGCCTGCACCGGGATTGCTCTGCTCTGCTCCCGGTTCATTCCATTTCCAGCCCGGGAGGGTTTGGAGCCCCTGAGCTCAGCAGCATTGCCAGTGTGGGCGTCCCAGGACCCCGACAGTGGCACAGTGCAGCGTGGCATGGTGGGCAGAGGCACCGGCTCAGGGACAACCGTGTCCCTGCTGTGGGCCTCTCTCCCACCAGCGACACTCGCCTCCCTCACTTGCCTCCCTCCCGCAGGATGCCGGGTCCCTGGATGCGGCAGTGCAAAGTGCTCTGCAGGCCCTCTACCCGCCCTTCGAAGCCACTGCTCCCACCGTCCTGGGCCAGGTGTTCCGGCTGCTGGAGACCACCTACCAGGGGGATGGGCTCTGCTGCCTGCTCCAGTTCCTCATCCCGGCCAAGCGGCTCTTCGAGCGCCTCCGGCAGGCGGCCTGCGTAAGCCCCGTGCCCCACCGCGGTGCCCCCATGAGCCACTCCTGACACGGGGGTTTGCCCTAAAGATCCTGCCCTCATGGGCACGCTGGCCTGTGGGCTCCCTCCCTGCACCTCCACTCCTTGGCCCAACCGCTCTCTGCAGAGGGGGCCATGGCACACCCAGCTCCCTGGGATTTCTCCAGCATATGTGGTCCCTGCAATATGGGCAGGGGTCATCTTGTCTTGATCCTAGAGAGGCTTAAGCAGGGGTTTTCCCTCTGTAAGCACAGGTAGACCTGTGTGGGTAGACTCTGCACTCTGGGAATAGCCATGGCTCAGGGACATGCATTGGGTCACCAGGCTCTTTCATCCTCATCATGGGAAGCACAGGGCCAGGCAGCAAGAACGTGTGGGGATAGCTGGGAGGCACAGAGCTGGCAGGGCTTTCTCATGCACTGTGTTCTTCCTCTCTCCCAGGCTCCCTACTTCAACCGCATCTTTCTCCATGAGGGCTGGCCCCTGTGTCTGCATGAGAAGGTGGTTGTGCACCTCGCACCGCTCAACCCCCTCCTGCTGCGCCCTGGGGACTTCTACCTGCAGGCAGAGCCCTGCGAGGAGCACACAGCACGTGTCACCATCAAGCACCTCTCCCTAGACCTGCGCTCAGTGGAGGAGACACCTGTCCCCGAGGCCACCCACGCTCTGCTCTTCACCAATGCATGGCTGGAGGAGGTGAACAGCAGCTGGGCTGGAGCTCCCCTGCACACCTGCCTGGTGGCCACCGAGAACGGCGTCACCCCCCTGCCCTGGAGCCGGATTGCCACACCTGAGTTCACTGACAAGCCCGGGGCTGGAGCTGACACTGTGCCCGCTGGTGCCCGACATGAACATGCTGCTGAGACTGTACCTGAGGCAGCAGCACCTGGCACACTTGTGCCCCATGGCACAGCCTATGTCCCCACGTCCTACAGCAACATTGTGGGCACCATCCCAGGCTGCAAGGCCACCTCTTGGAAGTCAAGCCAGGGACGATACCCGGGACTGATCAAGGTGGAGCAGGCAGGTCTGAGGAAGAAGCCGGCCATGCTGGCTGTGCCCAGCCTCAGCGAAATCATCAGCCAGAACCTGGAGGGGGAGTATGTGGACCTGCTGGAGCAATCCCAGGAGGACATGGACGTCCTGACCAGATCCCTGCTGCCCACCTACTCTCCAGAGAGAAGAAGGGCTGGGGCCGAGGAGATGCTTCCCTCGGCGAATGGGGGACCAGGAGCAGATGCCTGGCCCTGTGGGGGAGCACTGAGCTCAGAGGAGAGTCCCTGCAGCCCATGCATGGGGAGGAAGCTGAGCCAGGAGCCAGGGCCACATGGCCCAAAGTGCCGCCAACGTGACTCCTACATGGCCGCGCTGCAGAACCCAGTGAGCTTCAGCTCTGGGCTGATGGCAGCCATCCTGGAGGAGCAGGACAGCCCTGACTCCGAGCTGCCCCCTGCCACCCCCCGTGAGACCCCCGCACAGCACAGGAAGGGGGCTGGCAGCCCCACATTTCTCACCCGCCAGTCCCGCCGAGCGACTCCTGGGGTGCCGGGGCAAGAGGGGTTGGTGCAGCGGGGCAGGCCCCGGCTCCCCCCGTGTTCCAGCCACAAGTTCTCCTTCCTGAAGGGCACGCGGCTCAGGGCAGCCCCCGAGGATGAAAGAGTCACCAGCCAGCACGAGGGGGCCTGGAAGAAGATGTCAGCCATCTACTCACCCAGGATGGGCAGAGCCAGGGCAGCAGGGAAAGGTACCATCCTGTGGGGCTGTGGCACCTGACCAGGCACTGCTGGGGCTTTGTTGTTCCTCTGCTTGGTTGAGTGTTGCCAGCTTCTCTCTCCTCTATCCCTGTGCACAGATACGAATGCAGCCACTGCTTCTCCCATGGAGGAACGGTCCCTGGAAGGTGCCAGCTGCAAGAATGGTCCCTCTGTGCCCAGCACTGGCACTGGTGGTCGGGGGCCTCCAGCCTGGCAGGACCTGCACGCTGGGCTGCTGCGCTCGGGCATCATCTGCCTGCCAGGTACTGCTGGCACTGCGAGCCCAGGGAATGAGTGGGAGAGGCCTCTGGTTGGAAACACAGGCTGCTGGAGAGGGTGTTTTGGAGGAAGGTTTTAGGGCTTTAGTGGAGGCCAGAAATACTCCAAGCGGAAAATTTCCTTTCAGCTGGGCAAAAACATAAAAAACATAAATGCAGGCAGCCTGTGCTGAGCAGCTGCCCTGGTCCCAGCCGCCCCAAGCCCTCCCACACCATTCCTCTCCAGTGAAGCTGTTCAGCTTTAGCTGCCAAACACTAAACATTTGGCTCCTTTTTCCCAAGAACCAAAAAGCAGTAACAAAACCCATCTTTTTCTCAGGAAAAACGTCCCCAGCAGCTCTGGAATTCCAGATGTTCATGCCAAGAGCCTCCCTGGGCTGGCTCTCCCCCTCCAGAAGGGTCAGAGGGGCTGCACCACGGCGGGCTCTGTGCTGAGCCATCACTGATGTTTACCCCAGCCCATTGAGAGGTGCTCAGGTCTGGCAGGTGGCTGCCAGGGGACTGACTCACCTCTTCCTCACAGGGAGCTCGGACAGGCTGGGCAGGGCCCTCCTCCTGGTGACCACCAGTGGCAGTGCCTGGCGGGCTGCGTGGTGCTCGGCTGACGAACTGGCAAGGCTCATCCTCTACCTCTGCTCCCTCCCCAGGTAAGGCCAGCAGGACCTGCCAGTGACCCCCAGCTGCTGCCTGGCTCAGAGCTCCAGGCAGCTCCCAGGCTAAGCTGGAATGGATGCCCAGCATCCCTCATGCTCTGGTTTGGGCACAACCCCGAGGACCCTGGACCGTGCCCGTGCCAGAGGCAGATGCTCTGAGCCCTTGGCAGGGGCATCCCACCAGGATAAGGCCATTGCCTGTGGGCTCCTGCTGCCTGGGAGGGTGCAGAATGTGGATGGGGGCCTTGAGAGGGTCCTGCCCCAGGGAAGGACCCCCACTTCTGCTGTGTTTCCCCTCACTAGGCAAGAAGTGAAGAATGGTGAGAGGCGAGAGGCGAAGGATGTTGGGCTGACGGTTGTGGTGGATGCCAGGAAGCAGCCGCCCTCCCCCATCCTGTTCTCAGCCCTCCGCTCCGTCCAGGTATGCCAGGCTCCGTGTGCTTGTGCCACAGACGTGCCAGGGATGTCCCTGAATGGGAGGGAGTGCTGCCACCCTTTGGGTGTCCCTCAGAGCCTTCCTTGTGCCCACTCTCCATGTAAACCCCAGAGGTCCATTCTGAGTCCTGCCATCACCCAGCAGGCATCACCACGATCCTGCTATGTGAATTCACCAGAAAATGGGCTCTGCAGTGAGAGTGGCAGAGTCCTTGTGCCAGTGCCCAGGTAGTGCCACAGGAGTGCCCTGTGCTGTCCAGGGGCTCTGGGCTCCCCCCTGCCACAGCACCCTTTGCTTTTGCTTGCCTGGTAAAACCCACGTTGGCCGTGATGCTCCTCACAAGGAGAAATGTCACTGCTGTGAAAGGAGTTCACTCATGAAGCTCTCCCCATGGCCCTTTGCTAGGGAGCTGGTGGCTGGGACAAGGTCATGGCCTAAGTGACGTTTCCTTCTCCCACACCTGTGAGAGTAAGAGCCTTTTCCTTTGCAATGAGCTCACCAGCCTCAGCTGACCCAGGAAACAAACCCCAGCACTGCCTTGGGTGGCCTGAGGGCTGCATGTGGGGTTTGCCCTGGTGATTCTCCCGTGCCTCCCACAGAGTGTCTCTCCAGGCTGCATCCACAGCATGCTGCTCCTGGCCGAGAAGGAGCTTGTCTCCCACCGTGACAGGCTGTCCGGGGTGCAGGTGAGCCTGTCCCTGTCCCCTGGGCTGGGATGGTTGGGGGTTATTCCCTGCCCCAGGCAGCCTTACAAGCCCTGTACCCTGCAGGTGGAGACCCTGACATCGCTGAAGGCTCTGGGCCGCCACGTCGACAGCTCCCAGCTGCCCCCAGAGCTGGATGGTGCCTTCCCCTACTGCCACGGCGAGTGGGTTCAATTCTTCCAGGTGTCTGTTACCACGCCATGAGCCATTGCCTCACTTCCCCTGTGTCCTTCTGTCCCCACTGCATCTTACGTGTCCCACACACATCCCTGGAAAAGCAACAGGAAGGGCTGGGGAATGAAAAGGAGAGCTCTGAGCACAGGAAGGTCAAACTCCTTCCTACCTGCTCCTGCCTGCAGCTGCCCATCCACCTCTGCACTCTCTTTCTCATCAGCTTTGACCCAGTGCCTCTCAGTTTTTCCTGATCCGTCCTGGCACTGCTCCTCCTCCTCCTCCTGACGGGCAGGCTGCCCCCACTGACCCTCCGTGTGTGTCCCCCACAGAAGCTGCAGCCCTTCACAGCCAGCCTCAAGCGGGCATTGGAGCTGCTGCAGCGCTGCATCCAGGCATTGCAGAACACCGACGCACTGGCAGGGACACAGGTAACAGGGGTGGCAGCACCACAGATTGGGGACATTCCCAGAATGCCCATCTGCAGTGCAGCCACAGCAACATTTCACTCCAGTTACCCAAAACTCGGCATAACTGCTACCAGACTGGTTGCTCCTGCCCGTGGGGCTGTTCCCTATTCCCTGTGCTTCTGCCTGGGGTGCAGTCCCAGGTACCCATCCTGTGCTGGCTGAGACCCCAGGTAAGACCCTCGTGTGACCTTCCCTTCCTCCACAGGATGCGGCCACGGGCATCAGGAGGCACCAGGAGCTGATGCAGCAGGTGCTGAGTGACCCTCAGCTGGTGCGGGTGCAGCGCGAGGGTGGGTTCGTGCTGGCCAGGCTGCGCAGGGAGGCCGCCCGCCTCTGCGCCTCCCACCACGTCAGGTAGGACAGGGCAGCTCTGCTGGTCAGGGGCTGCCAGTGCCAGGGACCCCCAGCTCCTGCTGCCTGACAGAGCCACCTCACCCTGGGCAGCCCGGTCCCCATGAGCCCCAGCTATTGCCATGCTCGATCCTGCTCTGGGAGCATGGACCACATGTCTGGGGCAGCCCATTGCAGGAGTGCCCTCATCCTCACTGGGGACAGACCCCTGAGAGGGTCTCCTGCCCCAGGCCAGGCCAGATGTGTCACTGCTCTGCAATGCCGGCAGCAATGCCTTGGGCTGGGCTCGGGAAGAGCCACTAGATGGGGCCATGTCCCGGCCATGCCGCACCCGGCCAGCGGTGCCGTGCTCAGCCGGCCGTCCCGGGATCGTCCGGTGATGTCGCACTTGTCTGGCCACGCCACACTCATCCAGTGATGCCACGCATGGATCCTCTGGCCATACTGCAGTCATCCAGTAACGTCACCCCCACCTGGACGTGCCATATCCATCGGTGATGCCATAATCTGGTCATGCTGTTACTCATCCAGCCGTGCTGCAATTGGGCCATTCCATACTCACCCGGTGATGTCGCTCTCGGCCGGTAATGCTGCACCCCTCTGGTGATGCTGCTCCCATGTGGTGATGCTGCACTGGTCCAGCCATGCCACGCTGCTCCACAGTCCATGCATTCAGGCAGCACTGATCCACTGCTCTCTGCTGCTCCCTTCTCTCAGTGGGGCTGGGCTGCACTGATAGATGGGGTTTTCCCATCCTGTGGTCCCTGCCATCCATTTGCTCCATGGGTTGGGGAGATGTCCAGGTGCCTGCAGGGCTGGAGTCGGGAGCTGAGCAAGAGACCTGCTCCCCTCCACCTTGTGCATCCGTGAGCTCACCTGGCAGCATCTGGCACTGACAGCCCCTCTCCTCCCACCCCCAGGACCGGTATGGAGTTGGCTGAGGGGCTGTATAGTCAGCTGGAGGAAGAACTTCACAACCTCGTGTCCCAGTCCAACAGCTGCCTTGAGCACCTGGAGTTCCTCCGCAAGGTCCGGGAGCTCGAGACTGAGTTTGGCAAGGTGAGCTGGGTGTCCCTGGGGTGCCACAAGCTGAAGTTGCCCTCTGTGGTGTTCCGTGGTTGAGTGTTCTGGTCACGTTTTCTTTGTTTTTGATGCCTGGAGAATGGCAGGATTGCCTGAACTTTGATTTTCATTACGGGCGACTGTGTGTGACTGAGCCGGGGCTGGGATGCCTGGTCGGGGCAGGAAGGGGAGGTGCTGTGGACACGCTGCTGCCGTGGCTGGTCCCTCCTGACCCCTGTTCTGCTCTCTCCCAGCTGGGCTCCTGGCTGGATGGGGAGGCAGCAGCTCGGCTGCAGGAGATGGGCACCCAGGATTGGAGTCCCAACAGCTGCCAGGGCTCCACTGAGCACTTCAAGGAGTTCCTCACCCAGGCCACGGTACGTCTGGAGGGGCTTTTCTCTAACAGACATCCCCTGGGTTTGGAAAGAGGCTTCTGGGAAGAGCTGTTGAGTCACATTGCAGTTGTCAGACTCAGCACTGTGGGGACTCTGGGCAGTCCTGCTCCAGTGAGAGGTTGGCTGCACTGTTCCTTGATGTATGCTGGGCTGGGACTGCTGTCCCCAACCCCTGCTGCACTCCATCCATGCAGCTTCTTTCTCCTACAAATCCTGGGCATCCATCAGACAACAAATAACATTGTGATGAAGATCTTCTGGTTCCCCTGGATGTGTAGGCCCTTTAGTCACACACACTGCAGGGAGGGGGACGCATGGTGACCCCACTCGGGACAGGAGGTGCATTTGGTGCATTTTGAACCAGGCCAGGGCAGAGCAGAGGTTTGGAGAATCCCATTGCTTTGTTTCTGCTCACTTGCCCAGAGGTGTTTCCCATCCATCTGTAATGGATATCAGGTGCTACCTGCAGTGCATCACCCTGCGCACACATCCCAGGTCAGCACCATTCCCAGGTGTGGAGCTGTTCCTTCCTCCTGTCCCTGCAGGCTCGGTACCAGCATGGCCTGGCCCTGTGCCAGGAGGCGGCTGAGGTCCGAGACACGACATTCCCTGAGGCAGATGCCTTCCAAGTGGCTGCAGCCCTTTTCCAGACAAAGCTGCTGAGCTTCTCCAAGCAGCTGGAGCGGAGGCAGGCAGAGCGGGAGCTGCTGCAGGAGCTCGGCCGCTTTTCCAGCAAGGTGGGTGAAGGGGCTCTTCCCCTGCAGGACACGGTGCTGCTGGTGGCCACAAAACCAGCCACGAATCCTCTTTTGTAGGTGGCAGGGCTGAAGCTGGACTGCCGGCAGTGCTTGGCGCGGGGGCAGCGCGGGGAGGGCCACGCTCTGCGCTGCCTGCAGAGATCCTTCCAAAAGCTCTCGGTGGAGTTCGCCCTGGAGAAGCTGCAGGAGATGAGGGCTCAGGTGCGCAGGATGCAGAGCAGCCAAGGGTTGGCAGCCTGGACAGAGGCACAGCACAGGTACCAGGAGACCCGGCAGATCCTGGAGGAGATGCTGGCAGAACTGCAGGAGGCCTGGGGAGCACAAGCTGACGGGCAGGGAGACTCCTCCAGCCCCCCCAGCCCAGGGTCTGCAGCCCCTCACACGGAAGTCCCAGTGTGCAGAGCAGCCCCCAGCCCCGAGCCAGCAGTGCTGGGGGGCAGGGGATTAACAGAGCAGCCAGAGACCTGCACTGAGGGGCCAGGACAGCCCCAGGGGCCAGGACAGTCCCAGCCCAGCACCACCCCTGGCTCCACGCTGGGTGTGGAGCAGAGTTCTGTGCAGCCCCACTGCCGGCTGGGGCCTCTGAGTGCCCACACCTCTCACCACCACATCTCTGCTGACACCCCCTCTCCCAAAGCCAAGAGCAAAGCCAGCCTGGGAGCAGCAGGACACCTCGCCCAGGAGCGCAGCCAGCGCTCTCGGAGGCGTCCCTTCACCTTGCCTCCCTGGACACGCCTTGCAGGTGCTGACCCACCACGTCCTGCTGCTGTGCCCCATGGGACTGCCTCAGATCCCAGTGCACCAGCGGGGCCACGGGTAGAAGCTGCCCAGTACTTCCAGATTTCCAGCCAGAGCAGTTTCTCCTCCGAAGACTCAGATTCACAGAACTCCGTGGAAGACACCCCAGCAGCAACCCTGGCTTTGCCCAGGGACCTCCAGAGCCCCAGACCACCTTGCCCATCCGAAAAGGCCCACCAGATCATTTACCTGGAGAACCACCACACTGAAAGCTCAGCTAAAGCAAATGCCAAGTAACCAGTTCCTCCAGCTGGGGCTGTTTCTGTCCAGCTGTGTAAGTCTCAATCATGGACTGGATGAGTCTTCCCATTGCTCAGAGGTGCGATGCTGGAACTTCTTACCCCACCCTCAGTCCCAGAATCTTTGTTTCCCTGTCCTTAGCCCTCTCCCTCCTGTGGATGAGTAGTAATTCCATCATCAGCTCACAGAGATCATTCACAATCTACCAGATGTGTAGCAGTCTTCCCATAAAGTGCCTTTATCCCTACCAGCACCAGCCTTGTCTCAGGCAGTGGGGAGGGTTCCCACATTAAAAACTGTGCCTGGAGCATCCCATGGGAGTGCAGACCTGTGAGATGTTTCTGTCATTGACTGTGCTCCCTATTCCACCATCCTTGTGCTGCTGCTGCTGCAGCCCTGGCTGAGCCCCAGCTGTGGGCCCTGGGTTTGTGTGTGCTCATTAACGGGACTAACTCCATTAACATCAATAAACCTGAAGAGAAACAGCTGGATGGTCGTCATGGAGGAGAGTGAGAAGTTGTGTCCCACTGAGAGCCAGCTGCTGGGATTGTCACCCAGGATAAGGCCATTGCCACCACCCACCACAGGCAGCTCCCACCACATAGTGCCCACAGGCAGCTGGTGCCACCAAGAATGCCCCCTGTGCCCCCTAGATGGGCTATGCCCACAGCCTGGCTCTCCTACTTGCTGCCAGCACCTTGGTCCTGCTCAAAGGGCCCTTTTGTAAGGGTTAACAGCCTCGGTCTCCTGTTCTCCCTCCCAGTGCATGAGCAGAGTGGTGTCATCCTGCCCAACCTCCCCACTCTGTTTTGGAAACACACTGTCCTGAGGCCTTTGGGACCCATTTGGCCTGGGTGAGACCTTGCTGATCCCAGTCCAAAGAAGCCTGAGGTCCCCAGAGATGCTGTCCCTGCAGGGCCGACCCCTCACTGCCTGTTTGGGTATCCGGGGGTGGTGATGGCAGGCGGGACCGTGGCTGTCAGGGCCACGCACTGGCCAGCAGCCCCCTGGGGCAGGCACAACATGAGCTAATCAAGAGACATCACAGGAGCAGCAATCTCTGCCTCAGAGAAAAACACACTCCTCCTCCCAGCCCAGCACGGTCATGGCTCGCACCCTGCAGGATGCTGCTCCTCAGCAAAGGGCACTCGCCCATCCCAGTCTGGCTGAGCATCACTCATACCCCCCTCAGCCTTGTTTTTGCCAGATGCCTCAGCCAAGCCCTGCTGAGCTCCTCATGGCCCCAGCTGCCCCCCGTGGGAGCCACACTCCTCCTGTCTGGGTCATTACTGAAGCACTAACGGGACCGACCCTGGCCCTGCCCTGTCACAGGACCTCTGCCTGTCACCACTCCTAATCCTACCCAATTGTCTTCACTTGTTCCTACAATTTTTTTAGACTCCATCCTCCCCAGCTCAACACTGATTTCCCTACTGACAATTCTGTCCCTGCTCCACTGAAATCCTGGTCACTGGGTCTATCCAGTTCCTTTTGGTTTAAAAGTTGCTGTCCTAGAGAACCCGGACAGGTCAACACAGCCTGTCCTGTGTGAGCCTAGAGTTTGTTCCATTCTCCAACCATGCCATGTCCTGAATGGCACCAAGGTCACTGAGCCAGGACATTTCTACCTCTTCATGATATGTCCCTGCTCCCCATCCTCGTGCCCTACAGCTGAGTGTGCCCACTCCCCATCCCATGTGGCCAGAGCAAGCCATGTCCACCTGGATGGAGCCCAGCTCACTGTGAGAGCCAAAAATACTTTCTCCCTCCAGCATCATTCCAAGCCAAGCCTGACAGTTCCCTTGCTCAATTTTCCGCTCTGCTGAGAGCTGATCTGCTGTATCCCCCCACTGCAGCTTTTAGGGTGGAGAAATTGCGCTTTCCAGTGAAAAAGAGAGTTATTTTTCAAAGCAGATGGAATTATGATTCTTCTGAATAAAGCAAACAATGACTTTCCTGTTGTTTTCTTTTTCCATAAGTAAAATTAAAAAAGGATATTTTGCAGATCCTGAGTTTAGCCGATAACAGAAAAGGGAATTTCCGGCCTGAGGCTGGAGGGTGAATCGTTTCCCTGGAAGAATCCTGTGCACTGAAGAGCCATCAGCCCCCACAGCTGTGTGGGCATACCCAGATCCCTCCTTCCCTCCTACCAAAAAGTGTTTTGCAACATTCTGCAAAAATTTTCTTATCTCTGCTGATCCTTCAGCACATGATTTATGAGTCCCAAGTTTGACCAATTAAGCCATAACCTTTCCAGAAAGGCAAGTACAGGAGTTAATCAATGTCTCCTTTCCCACCTGAAATGGCAAAATCATTTGTCAGGGGCTGGCAGGGATCCAGCAGTGTGGGCTGGGTGGGGTCGGGCAGTGCCAGGGTGCAGGGCACCCTCCAATCTTGGAGGGAAGCTCCCACAAGACCCCAGGAAATACTTCTTTCCAAAGGAAAAAAGGTAAAAAATGTTGAATGCAGCAGACAATAAAACCAGCTCAGAGAAGTGGAGGGCCCATGGATCAGGCACAGATCCCAGCCCCAGGGAATGACCTTCTCTTCCCCATGGCAGTTCCTGGGTCAGACATTCCCCCTGTGGTTCCTGAGCCCTGCAGAGCAGACAGTACGTGGGTTGACACAGAGCAGGCAGCTCTGACCAGACAGCCACAGCATTCTTCTTCCTCCTCCTTCTCCTCTTCATCACCAGATTACCACGAAGCTCTGCCCTATAAAGTGCACGGGCTGGAAGGTCACTGGGTTAAATTGTGACAAGGCAGAGGGAAGAGGAAAAGAAGAAGAGGAAGAGCAAGAGGCACTGGGGCTCCCACGCTCCCAGCCACTGCCACAGCTGTACCCTGTGCCAGTCAAGGAGGAAGTGTGGGAAATGGGTGACAAGGCAGAGATGCATTGACAACAGCATGTGGGAAAATTCAGAGCTCCCCAGATGGGCCTCCCAGCAGTTCTAGTGCCAGCAGAGCCACCAGAGGCCCATTCCTGTCCTGGCAGCCCCTAGAACTGGGGTTCAGCCACAAACACCCATGGGAGTTCAGAAACACAAGTTGGGGGTTTGGTCCATGCCACAGTGGGAACGCTGTCTTGCCTGGATTTGTCCTCCTGGATGACAGCCAGGGCAGTGGGTCTGGTTTCAGCAGGTAAACACAAATGCATCTCTGGGTGCATGAGGGAGCTGAGCTGTGGGACAAAGACACCATCTCAGTCCTGGCTTTGGGACGTGGCTGTGCCAGAGGTATCCCAGAGAAGCTTCACTATCTCCAAGTTCCTGCTCTGGCAGAGCAAATGGAGGTCTTGCTTGTCACTGAGCTGGGGTTGCTGGTGCTCTGGGGAGCTGCAGGATAGCCATAAGAAATGGAAAACCAAAGAAACCAGTGATACCAGAGGAAAACAGGAAGGGTGAAGGGTAATGCCAAAGGGTAGAGCTCCGAGGACTGGACATAACTCAATCTGAACTGAGCTGGCCAGGGAAAGGCCAAATCAGCTGCTTTCCAAAACCCCAGCTGTGCTGCATCCCAAGGGATGGATGGATGGAAAACGCCTCTGGCAGTGCTTGCTCAGGGGCCCTGCAGACACCCACCCTGGGAAGATGAGGACAGCACAGCCGGGCACAGGTGACCTGCACGGGGGACACACACGGCTCATGTGATAGCTCTGAGGGAACCACCCAACTTCAGGCATCAAATCTGGGCGTGTGAACTTGTTGAGGAGCACAAACACTCTATGCACCAACTGGGGAGTGCAGACCCTTCTTGTTTCCCCTGCAGACCCGTTGGAGCCTGCAAGCTATGAAGGTGGTGAGGGATTACCGGGGAGTGGCTCCCTGGGGGAACAGGCGCCCTGGGGAGGGAGCGCTGAGGTTCCAATGAACTGCTGGGAAATGACAGCCGGAGGTTGGAGTTCAGTTTGCACCAGGTACAGCCAGATCAGTTTGCAAAACATTGTGTTTGGCTCGTGATTATCCTGGCAGTGGACGTGAGCCCATCCTGCAGCACTGCAGCTCACTCTCGAGTGCTGTGGGACCCTGCCACAGTGGGACTGGCCTTGTGGCCCTCTTGGGGCCACCAGCAAGGAAAGGTTTGGCACAGCTGGAGAATCCACCTCCCCTGCATGCATTGCTGCTGTCCAACACAGGATGCATCTCCCAGGGGCTGGCTCCGGAGCCTTGCCAGGGAAGCCCCCAGCTTTCCTGCCTCCACCGTCCTTGCAGACTCAATAAACCCTGAGACTTTCGAGAGGGTTTTTTTCTCTCATTTCTTTTAACTAGAAATACAGACTCTGTCTAAAACCAAAGACAGTTACACAATTAATTCCTCCTAATCCCCCCCTAGGAGTGGGAGGGGGTGCCTTGCAGCAGGACTCCCAAGAGAAGCTGCTTATCAGCTGCTGGCCGATCCCTCCAGACCATGCTGGTTCGGGCTCCGTATTTTTCGGGAACAACCTCTGGCTCAGCCTGTGCCGTGAGCCGGGAGCCAGAGCCCCGGACTGCATCCGACAGCACCGCGCATCGCTCGCCCTGCCCCGAGAGCAGCGGACGCCTCAACTCCACGGGCTGCGTCTGCCCCGTGGCTATGGCACCGCGTTTGCCTGGGGGGCCAGGTGGAAAAACAATCTGCTTTTCCTTTAAAAAGCCACTTCTCCTCCCAAAGGAAAGGCTGCAGTGCTTGGCCTGGCCGGCAGCCGCCCAGAGCTGGGAACAAGCCCCCCTTCATGCCGGCTCTAAACCCCACGTCTCGGGAGCCCGCGCTGCACTGAGCCCGTCTCGCTCAGCCACTGGCCCCGCGCCAGAGCTGCCTGTGGCAACCACAGCCCCAAACCAGGCGTGATGCGGTCACCAACCCCATCCTCCCTGGCCCAGTCCTGCGTGCCCCTGTGGACCCTTTTCTGCGGCTGTTGCTGAGCCCCTTGGCTCTGCCGACCACACGTGGAGCAGCTCCAGGTCTTTCCTCCCAGCTTTGGGAAGTACTTTCGCAGATCAGAGGTGTCAGAGGGGTCGTTGCTGCATCTTGCATGCCAGGATGCACCCCCAGAGCAGCCCCCAGAGCTCCCTGCTGGCATCATGGGCATAAAACACTTTGTCCTGCAGTCACATCCCTGCAGGGCCCCCTGCAGACCCTCCCCTGAGACGATGCTGAGTTCTGCCCCGAGGAGCACCCAGGTGCCCCCCTTCGGAGGACTGCAGGAGCAGCGGCTCGGCTGAGGGCAGAGTTTGGGGAATACCCGGGGCGGGAAGCACCGCAGGAGATGGGCAGAGCTCCTGAAGTCGGTTGACGACTTAACGGGGCGACTCCGAGCAGACACTGCCCTTTTTCACGGGTTGTTTATCTGCCTACACAAGGAACTGAGTCAGGATGTGCGGGCACTGGAGGGGCTGCAGCCTCCCCGGCACACACCCAGCAGAGCAAACAGCGGCTCTGTCTGTGCGGGGACCGGCACTGCAGGCACGGACACGCTTTGAAGCAGCTCCAGGAGCGGGGTGGGGGCGAGGAAAGTCGCAGTCCTGCACTGAACACCTTGAGCAAATGAGGAGTTATTCTGGGCTTCAGCAGTGCAAACACCCTCTTAATGCACCCTTGTCTTAGTAAGGAGAGTAAAAATAACACCAGTAATGTAGCTGGCCTACCATGGGCGGCATTTTCCAGTGCCTGGGCAGACAGATGCCTTCACGATACAAGGTGGTGAGTGAAGTGGGCACTAAAGCTGGAAACAAGGGAGGTTTCCTCTTGGTAAGGTGCTGGGACCAAGCCCAGGGCTCCCTGGATAGCCCTTGAGGGACAGTCCTGGCTGGACAGAGCCAGAGGGACAGCCATGGGACACATCCCCAGGGGACAGCCAGGCACTCGTCTCCTGCCACTTCTGCCCAAGATGCCAGAGCAGGGACAGGTACTGTGAGTTGTTCCCACTCTGTGCTTGGCCAGGAAACCAGACAGAAGATAATCCCAACAGCCTGCCCAGCACCAGACACCCCAGCTTGCCCAGTCCCACTCATCCCACGCACCCCTACACTCCTCAAGACAGCAAACTGCTCATGCTTCCAAGCCAAGTGAGAAATGACTGTTCTCAATTCCTCCACTGCCGCGGTGCATTTTGTCAGAAGGTGGCTCTTTGTCACACATTAACTCGAGCAAACAACCCTGAGTGTGCACCTCCGCTGCAGAGTGCATCCAGAGTTCACATGGTACAGGAGGAAGAGTGGGCTTGTGCAGGCAGAGCTGAGCCCAGCACCCTGCAGCAGAGCCCAGAGTGGCATGTGGCACTTCCCACAACCAGTGGCTGAGGTTTCTGTTCCTAGGAATCAGCCTTGGCAGCAAGGCAAGCTCGGGGCAGGTGACACCAGCTCTGAGCTCCCATGGCTACCAGCCCTCCCCAGGCGTCACAGCAGCCTGGCAGTAGACAGCAATTCCTGTGACCCTGACACTTATAGAGGGGCAGTCCAGGGGATCCTCATCCCCACTGACGCCTCCCTGCAGCCATGGGAACAACTCAGTGCTACCCACAAGGACCAAGGGAAGAGGAAGAGGGTGTCATTTTCAGTGTCTGTTCTCAAATCTGAGAAAGGAGAGCAAGACCCCAGCATGAGAGTGACACTCAAACAGGGCAGCACTGTCAGGCTGTTCCTGTACAGATCTTTCTGTGGTGAGGTGGCACTGTTGTGGTGAGGAGGGCCCTGCTGGCATCAACTGGGCAGTTGGCAAAGGCCCCCCACCATGACCTGCACACGTCCAGCTCATACAAATCCATAGTGGAGTAGTGCATGAATTGTTTCCATTAAAAACAGCTGTCCCAAGCTTTCTCTCAGCAAGGATTTGCTGCTTCTGCTCCAGTTTCCCTCCCCACATCCCTTAAAGGTGATGGAGGATGGGACAGCCCCAGCCATGGCTGCATTGTGGGGCAGTGCTTCTGTAAAACCAGCCACGTGCCCCCAGAGGAGGAGCCCCCCACACGTGGGAATTCTGGTCTCTGCCCTTGGCATGCTTAGACCCAAACAACTCTGTCAGTACCAAAAATCCCTTTGTAGAGGTGGAGGAGGAGTCCAGCTCACTGCAGGCCCTCCCAGTGCAGTGCCTTGACGTGCCCAAGCAGAGCATTGCCCACAGTTGGGGGCCCCTGAGCAGGACCACCCCAAGTGTGGGGAGGGCAAATCCAGCTGCTGCACACACTTGGGCAATGGGGCACACCAGGACAGTGGGGCTTCACCCTGTGGGGGCCTGAGTATACCAGGTGATGAATCCCAACCATCTTATAGGACAGCACCATCCCCAAGGTCCCACAACAGCCCTGGAGTGATGCACCAATCACCAAACCTGGGAGGGGTAGGGGCTGAGGGGCCTGGGGGAGCAGAAGGGGACGTGTCAGGCTGAGGAGGGTTCCCAGTGCCCAGGCTGCAGCATCCTGCATCCATCCAAGGGCCAGACAAAGAGGGTCAGTTCAGGGCTCCACCAGGAGCACCCCCCATCCTGGGTCCTGGTCCTGGGCAGCTTAACTCACATGAAGGAAAATCAGTAACTGAACAAAGTTATTCCAGAAACTTCTCAAGACTTTGTTGATAACAAGCCATGCTGCTGCTAAGGTACCAGTGCACCCCCAAACCCCAAGAGCCCATGGAGGTGTGGGGTCTCAGCCCTCTGTCTCTGATAGGTGGTCTCTGATGTGTTGGGTGACCCTCAGGACACATAGGGAGGGTTGGGATGGGCCAGGCAGCCCCAGGTGGTACCATGGGCAAGACCCTGAGGCAGGAACCCCCAGGCAGGAGAGAGGGATGGCCAGTGCGTGGGGCAGGGACTTCCAGGAAATGTGGGAGTCACTGCTGTGTGCACACTTCCATGTGCCAGCGCAACCAGTGCTGATTCCAACACATCAGCTGTCCAGCAGCAAACTTTTCATCGCATTTTCCCTCCAGATTCCTTCTCTCAGGGATGCAGTTACAGGGAGGGGGTGCAATTCCCGACAATCGCATCCCACCAGGACTGGCCAGGATGGGGACGCAGCCAGAGGAGGGAGAGAACTTTATAAGGAGAAAACAGTCCCGAGTTCTGGCACTTCGCTGAAAGCTGCGCAGCCCCTCTCCGCCCCCTTGTTTTCCCCTCCTCTTCATCGGCAGTGGGGCCATCTCCTACCCGGGGGCT
>VXBR01007133.1:0-59007 GCA_013400215.1 Cisticola juncidis | reverse complement strand
CGGCACCATGGCCGAAGGTAGGAGCGCAGGTGCCGGGTTCGGTCCCGCTCCGCGGGAAGCCCCGACCGGCCGCACCCCCGCCCCAGCTCGCTGCCCCCGCTTCGCTCCCCGCTCGCTTGGGGCCAGAGCCGGTCGCTGACCCTCAGCCGAAGTTCAAGGGCGATGGGAAACGGGAAATACTAAAGCAGAACGGCGATAGCAAGCCTAACCAGGGTCCGTGCGGGGTCCACGCACGTCTATGCCCTTCCCTCCCTCCCGACTCTCCTCCAGCCCGGGTGTCCCGTAGGATGAAGTCTGGTGCTATTTAAAGCTTTCCCGGCAGAGGAAGGTGGACAGCTGGGCCGGGAGCGTGTGCCCACGTCCCGACAGGGTGAGGGGATTTCAGGAGGCTCAGGAAGAAAAAAGAGATTCTGGGCGTCGGGAATCCTGCACGTTTGGCTCCTCAAGGTAGAGACACCCCCCACTTCGCACGCAGCTGCCCCCAAAGTCCCGGGAAACGGGTCTGTGTGATCCCACGGGCACACAGCCCTCTGGGTGAGAGGCATCCCTCTGCTCTGCTGTGCCACAGTGCCGCAGGCTGTCCTGGCTCCCAGCACGGCTGTAGCAACACCAACGCAGATCCCTCGGGTCAGACACAGACAGACACAGCTGAGCTGCTACAGAATCACTGAATTACCTAGGCTGGAAAAGACTTTGAGAGCAAATCCAGCCTATGACCTAACACCACCTTATCAGCTAGACCCTGGCACTGAGTGTCACATCCAGTCTTTTTTTAAATACCTCCAGGGATGGTTTCTCCACCATCTCCCTGGGCAGCACATTCTAGAGCCCAGTCACTCCTTCTGTGAAGAATTTTTTCCTAGTGCCCAGCCTAAATTTCCCCTGGCTCAGCTTAATACTGTGTCCTCTTGTCCTGAATACACTGGGCAGCTCCTGTTCCTGAGTGCCCAGGATGCTGCTGCCACTTGCAGCACTGCAGCCCCCTTCCCACCCATCTGTTGGCATCCACTAGTTTGGATAGAGACACCTGCACTTTGCTAAATCTGCTTTTTTGCTAAATCTGCTGAGGATGAAACCCGGAGGGTGACTGGGACAAGGAGGAGCCCTGATCCTGGTTTCTGAACTCTCTTGTTGTCTGGCTCCATCTCAGCCGTGAGATTCCACTTGTAAAGTCTGTGTTCCGTAGCACAGAGGAGAAGAAAGGGAGGGAAAGGGCTTGTCTGTGCTCTGTCCCCACTTCACAGTTCCCATGGGCTGGCTGTGGGGACTTTGGCCATAGTTATGGACTGTTCAAGCAGCTCTCAGTGTGGTGGGGACAGTGACAAGCCCACTGCCCTCCACTGGGCCCATACTCCTTGCCCACTGAGCCAGGAGCAATATTTTCATTTAGCTCTGAGAATGGTGAGCTTATGGGCTGCTGTTTCCATTTGGCACTGGTCCAAGGAGGGCTTGGTGATTACCAAAGCTGGTACTAGGAAGGGCATGGCCGAGGAGAGCCATGGCATGGGGACCAAGCTGAGCACTGCCCATTGATCTACTCAGTCCCTCACTGGCACTGGGTTTGCCATTTGCTCTCCTGCACAGAATGCTTTTGCTTATTCTGGTGATTAATACATCACTGCAGAACAGTCAGGGATCAGTGGCCTCAAGTGATGATGAACGATGTCTCATTGCTCCAGCACAGTGCCCAGGGTGGTGGGGATGTGGCTGCTGGTGCTCCAGCACACAGCCCTGCCTGGGCTGTGAGCAGAGCAGAGCAGCCTGCAGGTGTCTGGAGCATCAGACACCCTCTGTCACTGGATCTACACTTGCTCCCACGAATTTGTCAGCAGCTTCAGCACAGTGAAGCTGCTGGAGGCCTGGCTGAGGCACAGGAACATCCTGGACATTGCTGGGCTCACTCAGCAGCACGGGCTGGGCTGGGGGCACACAGACAGCAGTCCCAGTGAGAGGTCCCCTGAGAGCAGAGCTGAGTGCTGGGATTTGCTCTGCTGCTGGGTGCTGTGAGACACAGGCTTGGCACAGCTCTGGCAGCCCATGTGATACCATGGAGGCAACTCCATGGCACAACACAGCGTAGAGATGGATCAGGAGGGCATAAAGTTCCTGTGAGCTTGGCTGCCAAAGCTGTGCCCGTCTCACAGTGCACAACAGGAGCCCAGGCCTGGATGGGGATGCTCAGTCTGGCACGGTCACTGTGCCCTCCTAGAGAGATGCTCTGCCCGGCACACCCGGGAGCACAGGGCAGTGTGGGTGGGGGAGTCTCAGACCCCGCGCCAAGGTCCCGACCCAGGGCTCGGGATGGGCTGGAGCCACCCCTCCTTCCCCAGCGCCGGGGCTGCATGATGAGCTCCCAGGGTGAGAGCTGAACCTGCCGCTGCCTTTGCAGATCTGGTGCTGGAGACGTGGGACCTGCACTGCGACCGCAATGGGCGGGAGCACCGCACGGCGGACATGGGCTGCAAGCAGCTGGTGGTGCGGCGGGGGCAGCCCTTCAGCATCACCCTGCGCTTCTCGGGCCGCGGCTACCAGGAGGGCGTGGACAAACTCTCCTTCAACGTGGAGACGGGTGAGTGCCGCCACACTGTGTCGCGGGGGAGGGCTGTGTAGGTGTCACCACCCTCTGCCCTGCCCCAGGGCTCACCTGTGCTCCCACGGGGGCTGTGCCATGGCACCTGCCCCATGTCATGCAGTCCCTGTTCCTCACCTGGCAGAGACCGGTGCTGTGCACAGCTTTTATATCACAAGAAAGAAAGGTAGAAACTCATCTCCTTAATGAGAGCAGTAGAGAAATGAAAAAGAAATAAATGAAATAAAGAAATAAAAAGCCACTAGCATCATCACCTCCTCCTCCCAGGGCCGAGCCAGACTAAGGGCATGCCAGAGCTGCCAGTTTCACCAGGAAGTACCTTGGCTGCAGCCGGGATGCTGCCCAACCCTCCTGCCCCTCTGAGAAACTTTAGCACAGGGTATCTTTTCAGCCAGAGGTATCACAGCATTTCTGCTGATAGGCTTTACACCCAGCCCTGCTGCCTCTCAGACCACCCAGAGCAGGATTTTCTCAGGAAAACACAAACACTGGAGAAAGGAAATGTTCCCACAGAGCCCCCCCAGCGCAGCCCCTGGGCCGGGGCAGGGCTGGGCTGCTGCTCTCACAGCCAGGGCTGGGTCCCGCCACCGGGCAGGGGCTCAGCCCCGCCAGCTCAGAGCAAAGGGAGAGGAAACTATTTCTCAGGCAGGAGCTATTTTGGGGCTGAAGCACTATGCTGAGTCAACCAGGCCAGAACGCAAAGTAAAACTGCACCCAAGTTTCCTCGCAGAGTAAAATTCTTCTTTTTCCATCCCAAAAGCTCTGGTGACAAAACAAAACCCAGCACCTCCCAGCTTCACCCTAAAACAGCAATTCCCACCCACTCCCACCCCTGCGTTTCTCCAGGCCATGCTACAGCCAGGCAGCCCCGGGCTGGTTTTGCAGGGGGAGTAGCCACAGGCACAGCCTCCCAAGCCAAGGCACATTTTGGCAGAGGCTCCTCCGGGCTGGAGCGCAGCCCCAGCGTTGCAGAAAGAGGGCAGAGGTGCTTTGGTGCTCGCAGAGGCACGGGGCAGTGCCACCCCATGGGCAGCGGCCCCAGCACGCTCCTCACTGGGGCCGGACCTGTCCCTCTGTCCTGGGACAGCAAAGCCACCGAGGCCGTGTGCCGCCTCCCACAAGAGAGAGGGAAGGAAGAATGGAGTGAAAATAGAGCTGTATTTTTGCAGTAGCAGTGTTGGCAGAGCCCCATTCAGGTGCCGCAGTCCAGGGAGATGTTTTGGGTTATGGAGGCAGGAGGAGGAGGAAGAAGAGGAGGAGGAGGAGGAGGAAGAGGAAGAGGAGGAGGAGGCAGGTTCCCGTGTCTGCCCAGCCTACAGCAGCGCCGGGTTGGCTCTTGCCCAAAGGACACCGTGAACTCAGCCCAGCCTTCCCGAGAGGAGAAACTGTGTCACTTCTATGAGTTCACGAGTATTTTTGGTGACTGGCCTGTGGGCGAGGGCTGACGGGAGAGGGGACAGCAGTGGCACCACTGCCTCGGCTGCCGGCCAGGCACTGCATGGAGCCGCAGGGCCGGGCTGGGCGTCACCGCCCCGGGAGCGTGTCTGGAGCTGGCTCGGTGCAGGTGGCTTGGCCATGGCTGCAGTTTGGAGGGGCCAGCGAGGATCACACTGTCCCAGGCTCGGCGCTTTGGCCACTGAGGTCATCCCTAATCCTGGGATGTTTGCAGCAACGCCTGAGGCTGCACACACGGACCGGGGCAACCGGTGATGGGGTCTGTGCTCATGGGCGGGCTGTGCCAGCCCCCTGCGGTGGGTGCAGGGATTCGGCAGCGCTGCTCGGAGGAGAGGCAGGAGCGGGTGCATCTGAGATGCGGGCGAGTCTGCCCCTTCCCAAACAGTGAGATGTGCCTGAGCTCTCGGCAGCTGGGCTGCCCTGTGCCCTCAGTACCTGACTAACTGCAAGGTGAATGTTCCCAGCCTGTGACAGCCGAGATCCAGGCAGCTGCTGCAGGGCAGGGGGGCTTGGAGCAGCTCCCCTTGGTGCAGCCTCCATGGCAGGGGGCTCCCAGGGACTCTGGAGCGCTGGGAGAACTGACCTCCTCCTTCTTGCCAGGGCCCTGCCCCACTGAGACATCGGGAACCAGCTCCCACTTTGTGATGACTGACTGCCCAGAGGAATCGTGCTGGAGCGCCGTGATGCAGCAGCAGGATGAGGAGTCCCTCTCTGTCTCTCTCTGCTCCCCACCCAATGCTCGCATCGGCCGCTACAGCATGACCCTGGAGGCCTGCACTGACTACCAGGGCTCCAGCTACCAAATTGGGGACTTTGTGCTGCTCTTCAACCCCTGGCACCCAGGTGAGGCTTTCATCTCTCTGAACCCAGGGATGCCAAGGCTCAGGCAAACACAAGATGCTCCCCAAGCTCCTCCCCACAGGTCTCATCCCAGTGCAGATCCCAGCTGTCCCAGTCACTGGTCTGAACGCAGTTTTAAGCAGAAAGCCTCACTTTGCTTCCATCTCTACACAATCCCTGCAGTAGGTCGGGGCCAAGAGCACCATCCCCACCCTACAACACACACAGCCCCTTTGCCACCACCCCAAACACCCTGTCCAGGCTGCCCCCACCACACAGTGCCCATGGGATTTCACCACATTGGTGCTGGTATGAAGCCCTGGGCAGTTCCTGGCACCAACTCCTATCCAGGCAGGGGACAGGGGAAAAGCCTCTAAATGACCCTGCTTGCCCCCAGTTGTCCCTAATTGCCCCCACAAGGCCCATTCTCACATTGGCACCCAGCTGTGGACTCAGTGACACAGATATCACTGTCCTGGTGAAATTTGGGCAGTCAGACCCAGAGGGGAGGTTCAATTCAGAGCTGTAAGGTTCAACAGCCCTGGGATTTTCCTCCCTCCGTGCCCTTCCCCTGCTCCTGGACTGGCTGGTTTCCTGGATCTCGAATGTCCCATGCTGGATCTGCAGAGATAAGGAGCCATAGGAAGCTCTGTTCAACCCGGGCTGTGTTGAGCACTGGGGGTGGATGTGTGGGGTTTCCTTCTGCAAACATTTCCAGTAAATGTTGATTTCCACAGCAGTAGCTGCTGTGAGTGAAATGGCTTTGGCTGTGCTGAGCCAGCACACCCACTCCCACTGCTCACTGACCCTCAGGGAGGTCTCTCCTCCTGAGAAGAGATCCATCTCCATTAATAAAAGGGAGGAAAGACAGACATGAGAAAGAATGAAAAGCAAACCACAAACCCACTGAAATGTTCCCATCAGTTTAAATCAACCTGGGCCGAAATTCCCCAGCAGCTGGTTTAAAGCATGAGCAGTTCCAGCCCCTCATGCCTCATTTCCAACTGGATCCATCCCCAGGGAGGGGGTCAGGAAGCTGGGTGTGCAGGGCAGAGCCCTGTCCCCATCACTTGCTGTTCCCACAGAGGACACGGTTTTCATGCGTGATGAGAACGAGCGACGTGAGTACGTCCTGTCCCAGCATGGGCTTATCTACCAGGGCACCTGTGATTACATCTTCTCCATCCCCTGGAACTTTGGCCAGGTGAGTGGGCAAGGCCCCCTGGGACCCCTGGCTGACCCAGGCCATGCAGCTCTGGTGCTGCAGGAAACAGGGACTGGTGCCATGTGTGTGCTCCTCACAAACATGCACCCCAAATGCTGTCAGCACCTTGGAGTCCAGCCATGGGTCAAAGAAACCGGAATCTCATTTCTAAGAGGGAATGCGCTGACTTCAAAGCGTGGCAAGGCAAGGGAAGTGTTTCCCTGTGGCTCCCAGGGGCCCCATGGCCTTGTGTCCCTAATCTGGGGGGCCCTGCTGTGCCAGGAGGCCGGTGCCTGATAACGAAATTCCTGGGCACTGTGCCAGGGGTGCCGATAAGGCAGTGCTCACTCCCTGAGCTGCACCCTCAGGGCACAGGGGTTGCTCAGCCACCCTCCCTGAGCAAAGGGGGGCCCACAGCCGTGGGGGTGCCCATGGCCTCCACAGGATCCGCACCTCAATTCAAGGAAGGGCTGTGACTCAGCCGTGATGGGAAGTAGATTTTCCCGGAGGTCACGTCCATACCCTGACCCTGCATGGTTGCAGGAAACCAGATCCAGCCCCAGTACGTAGGCAGGAGGTCACCCACAAGCGTCACCGGCTGACTGGGAACAGTGGGATCATCACTCAGTGGATGCTAGCTGGGGAGGGGACCCTGGGGAGGGGACCCTGAGGAGGTGTGACCCCTGTACCCAGCTGTGCTGGCAGGGGCATCACAGTGAGCCAGAGAGGGAGGACAGATGTGGCAGAGCCCCTGTGGGGATTTCACTCAACTTTTTCTCCCTGCTCTCCACCAGTTTGAGGATGACATCTTGGCCATCTGCCTCAACATGTTGGACATAAACCCCAAACACCTGAGGGATCAGAACCGGGACTGCTCCCGCCGCAATGACCCCGTGTACATTGGCAGGGTGGTGAGCGCCATGGTGAGTCCGGGCTGCAAGGTGTCCCCAGCACCCCACATTCCCCGGGGTGCAAACACCGCCCTGCTACAGCTGTGGCAGGCAGCATCTGCCACTCCCCCCAGTTACACCATTTCCCTTGTCTGAGGTGCTTCCCCTCTCTTTTACACCCTTTCCCTGTTTCTGTTCCGATATGTGTAAGAGCTTTCTTAGAGGAAACAAATACCAGGGATAGGCACAGATCATTCCAGGAGCAGCTTTGGGATAACCACTCCCAAATTCCCAGGTGGGAGGATGCGTTTCTAAAATTCATCCCCAATTAGCACCATGTCTACTCGCATCCCAGTGAGCTCTTGCATGGATACAGGATATTAATGTGGATGACAGAGTATATGAACGGAGCAAAAGCTCTTTCCCTCCCTCCCCAGCCTGTTCCTGCGCCTCCATCCTTCTCCTTTTCTCCTGCCACAGGTAAACTGCAATGACGAGGACCGAGGGGTGCTGTTTGGGCGCTGGGACAACCACTACGAGGATGGGATGAGCCCCATGGCCTGGATTGGGAGTGTGGATATTCTCAAGAGGTGGAAGAAATTTGGGTGCCAGCCAGTCAAGTACGGCCAGTGCTGGGTCTTTGCTGCTGTGGCATGCACTGGTGAGAGCAGATTCCTCTGGTTTCCCCTTCTCCACAGCACAGGGTCACCCATCTCCTGTCTCCCAGCCTGGCCCCCACCCTCCATTCACTCCAGGTGCTGTATCCAGAGGGAAGAGCTGCAATCAGCCTGCAATGATTCCTTTGCAATTAGCTCTCTATTACTCTAGTTTGTCAGGAAATAGAGGAAAAAATATAGAAAAGGTCTCTGGTTTTTCAATCAGCACTGCCTCCCTGGCCAGGCAGCCAGGGAGGGACTGAGGCAGGCCAGGGTGAGGGAAGTGGCTTTAAGGCCAAGTTTGCAATAAAGTCACGAATCCACTAAGATCAAAGTAATGTCGTGGCCACCAGGGCAATCAGCCTGGGGAAAAAGAAGAGAACAATTCCAGACTTGCTGCTGCTGGGAAACACTCACATATGCTTGTGCAGCTTTGCCCCAAGAAAAACACTGCCTGTGAGAGCATTGATGTGTCACAGACAGACGAGACCCTTTTTAGAGGAGAGAAATAGCAGAAAACTAAAGTGGATTTTCAGCGACTTGCAGAGGTTTATAGCCTTCCTTTGAAGCACTGTAACTGCCTCCCTGCTCCCCAGGGAGCTCTCTGCACAGTGAAAGACAGCTGGGAGATGAAATCTGGGGTTCAGCACGGCTGCCCACACTCTACCTCCAAAGCCCTCACAGACGCTTTTTGTGCCTTTTTTTTGCTGCAATATCAAACCTGCCAGGGTGTTTGAGCCAGGTGCCACCAGCTTGCCTGTGCACTCTGGATGGGGGAACTGGCTTCTCCTGGGGACCCCAGATGTCCCCAGGCACTCCTTTTGCAGGCAAAGGGGCAGGAGTTGTTCAAACCTGGGGCTCCATGGGACGTGAGCTGTGCAAACCTGGGGCTCTGTGGGATGGGAGTGGTGCAGATCTGGGCCCTGTCTCACCCTGCCCTGCTCCCCACAGTCATGCGGTGCCTGGGAATCCCCACCCGGGTGGTGACCAACTACAACTCAGCCCATGACACAAACGCCAACCTGACCATTGACCGCTACATCAACGAGAAGGGGGAGCAGGAGAGGCACTCCTGGGACAAGATCTGGTGAGCAGCACAGCAGGACCTCAGCCTGCCCAGCCCTGGGCTGCTTCTGCCCCTTCCCCAGAGCCTGGCAGGTGCTGGGGGAGGCTGAGACTTCTACATGCTGGTTTCCCTTGCAGGAACTTCCACTGCTGGGTGGAGTCATGGATGGCCCGTCCAGACCTGGGAGCTGGCTACGACGGGTGGCAGGTGCTGGACCCAACACCTCAGGAGAAGAGTGAAGGTACAACGTGCTCCACATGGAAGCTCCATCCACCTCACACCCTGACACGGCTGGGTGGCCCCACCACAGCCACCCCTCGTGGCTGAACCCTGGAGTGGTGACAGTGGCTCTGCTCTGTGCAGGAGTTTACTGCTGCGGGCCAGCCCCTGTCAAAGCCATCAAGGAGGGCGACATGCTGCTCAAGTACGACATCCCCTTCATCTTCGCGGAGGTGAACGCCGACGTGGTGTACTGGGTGGTGCAGGGCGATGGGATGCAGAAGCAGAGCATCCGATCCTCGGATGTGGGGAAGTACATCAGCACCAAGAGCGTGGGCAGGGACAGCCGGGAGGACATCACCCACAACTACAAATACCCCGAGGGTATGGGGGCTTTCAGGGGCAGAGATGCCCAGGGAGGGATGTTGCTCCTGGGAAACAACTGCAGCACGAGGGCTCCAGGGCTCGGGGCAGAACAGCCCAGCCCAGGCCCTCCCCGTGCTCCAGGGAATCACAGGGATTTTGTGCACTGCAGGGTCTGAGGAGGAGCGGGCAGTGTTTGAGAAGGCAGAACATCAGAAGAAGTCCATCGGGGAGGAGGATGAGGGGCTGCACCTCAGGATCAAGGTGTCAGAGGGTGCAAACAAGGGCAGCGACTTCGATGTCTTTGCCGTGGTCAACAACAACACGGACGAGGAGCGCGTCTGCAGGGTGACGCTGTGTGCCCGCGCCGCCAGCCACAACGGCACCCTGGGGCTCCAGTGCGGCCTCACAGACCCTGCTGACATCGACATTGAGCCCAGGGCAGGTAAGAGACCCACTGATGGTGAAGGAGATGCTTCACTGGGGCTGGGGTCAGCTCAGCCTGTGTTCAGCTGCTTGGTAGGCAGTGCCACTTTGGGGTATCCTCCTTAGTTAACAACTACTGTGGAGTTTTGGTCTTTGTGAGAGGATGAGGAAATTGCTCAGGCAGAGGCTGGAAATGCATTTGGAGCTGGACAAGCTACTGCTGCTGCAGCTGCCATGCCAAGGGAGAGAGCTGGGCACACCCAGGCTGCCATCCCTGGGCACTCTGTGGCACTTGTCTGCATCCCTCCTGCTTTCCCTCAGTCTTTGGGATAGACTGGGCTTTCTGGTGGGATCCTCCCACACCAGGGAGAGCAGAGCTGTCCCAGCTCAGCCCTGAGTGCATGGTCCCAGGCTGGAGGAAGTGAGAAGTTCTGGGTTTCCTGGCGAGCAGCACTGAAACTCTCAGTGTCTCCTTGGGTGGGCGTTCGGCTGCAGAGCTGTCCTGGCAGGGACCCTGAACTTCCCTCGCCCTCATCACACGTGAATATCACCATCTGGTCGTTAAACACGAGTTTGGGTTTACGTGAGCTTGCAGAGACCCTTCAGGGCTTGGAAAGGCCACACATCTGCTGTCCTGGAACAGCCAAATGTTTACCCTGTGCCGAGCCCTGCTCCTCACCAGCCCTCTTGCAAACGCAGCGCTCGGCGCTCTGCCAAGTGTTGAGCTGCTTTACAGGAATGAGGAATGTGCTGGCTCTTGCCACCACGGAGGGAGAGGGATGTGCCTCTGCTCATGCTGGCATAAGCACCAGCAGGTACTTGGAGCCTTTTGCAGGGCAGGATGAGGGAGTGGAGACTCGTACTCAGTGTGTTAGAGGAGCCCTGTGGCCTTTGGGGTACTTAACATTCCTGTGCGAAAGTTAATCCAACACCATTTTTTCTGAAACATTAACTACGAGCTCCTGAAACTTCTACCCTCAGCTCCTGCCTCAGAATATAGACCCCAGGACTTCCCAGACTCATTCTTTAGGGAACCCCAGCACTTCGTGCTGGTGTGGGAAGCCAGGCTTGTTACTCTCCCCTCAGTCTCTGCTGCCTCATGAATGTCAGGCTCCATTTCTCATGGTCACAGCCACTCTGGGCTCCTTGTTCCAGGAAGTTGTGCAGTTGGTTGCTTTCAGCCTCCCTCCCCCTGGACAGCCCCATCCCTGAAGGACTTTTAGATAAACAACGCTGAGGACTGAGCGAGGGCAGCTGCCAGGGGCCAGGCTGCCTCCCAGTGCCCACACTGGCTGCCAAGGGCTGGCATGCTGGACCCCTGGTGCAGGCAGGACCCTGGAGTCTTGCCCTAGGACATGGCTCCTTCCCAACCCCACACCCTGAACACTGGCACTCAGTATTGAAACCCCAGCCCTGGAGGAACCCCAGTTCCCCCATCTTTGCAAGGCACCTGGAGAAGCTCCTGGGGAGCCCAAGCCATGCCAACATCAGCTGGGTGTCAGTGCAGGACTGTGGTTCTGGGCTGGAGATGCCATGGGTGCTGACCCCTCTCTGCTTCCCCTTGCAGAGAAGAGGGTGCCCCTGCGCATCCTGTACGAGGAGTACAGGGACAAACTGACCCAGGACAACCTCATCAAGGTGGTGGCTCTCCTGAAAGATCACCAGACTGGCGACGTCATCGTAGCTGTCAGGGACATTTATGTTGAGAATCCACCGATCAAAATCAGGGTAAGTGTCCAACGTCCCATCCCAGGCAGGTCTGAGGGGAATGAGTTGCTGTGATCATCTGGGGGGTTACCCCTGAGGCTTGGGCAGCAGGTCCTGCTCACTGAGCAGGACTGCAGCCCCTGGGGCCTGCATCCCTAAGGTCCTGCCTCAGCCCCAGGGCAGGGGGAGCACCATGGCCCCCAGGATGGGTGGTGCTTGGGGTCCAACCTCTCCCATTTGCAGATTTTAGGAGAGCCAATGCAGAATCGAAAGCTGGTGGCAGAGATCAGCCTGGTGAACCCCCTGGCAGTGCCTCTGAACGGCTGCGTGTTCGTGGTAGAGGGCACCGGCCTCACCGAGGGGCAGCTGTTCAAGGAGCTGTAAGAGCCTTTCCCCTTCACCTGGCTGGGATGTTGGGAGTTGTGTGGGGGTGGATTTCCATGTCTGGAGCCCCCAGGGAGGGCAGTCATGGGGCACAGCAGGGGCCAGGGCTATGCTGGTCCCTGTGGACTCAGGGTATCCCTACCCTACACCTTGCTGGGGAAGGGGTTCAGCCACCCTACAGAGGTCTTTGCTTGCCCAAGTCCCAGCACTATCCTGCACCACCATGGGCCCTGAGAGGGTGACAAGGGCTCTGAGGGTGACAGGCCACAATGACTCCTTGCCTTCCCACAGTGAGGAGCCACTGGAGCCACAGGCAGAGGCCAAATTCCGGATGGATCTGATGCCGCGGCTGCCGGGGCTGCAGAAGCTGATGGTGGACTTTGAGAGTGACCAACTGACAGGGGTCAAGGGCTACCGCAACGTCATCATCGCACCCCAGCCCATGTGAGAGCCACCACGGCCCCCCAGCTGCAGAAACCCTGCCTCGCTGGCCCCCCACCTGCTTTAGCCCAAGATGGTCCCAAAAGGAGATGCTGGAGCCCAGCCTGACCCCGACATGGCGGCAGTGATGCCACGCTCCTCCCCAGGAGCAGACAGGACAAAGGGGCTGGTGAGGGCGGGGGCTGCTGGGGCAGCTGCTCACTCCACTGCTGTTCCCTCACCCTGCGGGGTGGAAATGGCCCTGTCCTGCCTGTCCCTCAGCACTGGGCACAGTGGGACCCTGTGCCAGCCCCCTCCTCTGTGCAGTGCTGGCAGCCCTGGCCTGCAGAGCCCATTTCCATAGAGGCAGCAGCAGAATGACCCCTCCAGCCCCTGCCATCAGCATCCTCTGACTGCAGCTCCATAGAGAGAGGTTTTATACTGTGAGCACAAAGCTGTCTATGCACCATATACCTATAAAACAAATCTATAAATACATACTGCAAATAACCTGCTTGGTTACAGCCGGGCATTGGCTTCAATAACCGTCCTGGCACTGCAGACACTGCAGGGAAGGATGGGATGTTACCTTGATATGAATCAACTATGCAAACACTGAATAAAAACTTTATTTTTCACTTTAAAAGCCAGACCTGTCTCTTCTTGCCCTTCCTCTCCCCACAGCAGGACCCAGCAACTCCTTGCCCAGCATCCATGTGGGTGGGGGGGTGAGTTCTCCCAGCCCAGCACTCGGGTGGGGGTCATTGCCATGGCTGGCACTGCAGCCACACTGGCCTTGTATTGGCCACCCCCTCTGCCCAAAATCAGCCTGGTCTGGTGTTCTCAGGGTGCTCTACAGTCAGCCCCCAAGTCACCTTCCCAGGTATTTTCTCCTCTGTCAGGAATGGTTCCATAATGTGCTCAGAGAACTGGAGAACACTACAAGTAACCAAACCAACAGGTCTTGCACACACAGGCTCTGGGCAGGGCTGTCCACACAGGCTGGGGCAGATGCAGGGCAACAGGATGCAGGATATCTCACACCTGGAACCAGGGTCAAGGCTCTGCTGAAGAGAAACACTTTCCATGCAGAATGGCCCTCCCCCATGCTCGTCATGGACAGGGTGGGAGCCTTCCTGCCTCTATAAACACCACAGAAACTATTAGAGAGCTGGTGGTGTCTGACTGAGGGTCTCACAGTCACCACAGCCCTGGCAGAGGGGTTGCACAGGCCCAGGACAGTCTGTGGGACAGGAGAATCTCACACACTGGCTGGTCCCAGTCACCCTGACATTGTGCTGTCCCGCATCCCGGCCATGACTCGGGCTGGATGGGCAGCTGGGAGTGCTTCCCATCAAGGACAGCCCGTTCTCCAGCTTCCCTTTCTGTTTATCTTTAGGATACGATAAAATCTCCATGCGCAGTGCTCCAGACACAGCTGTTCCTTCCCCAAGCCAGGCTGGGGTTCATGGCCAGAGCTCCCCAAACCCTGGCTCTGCTTCCCCCATGAGAGGCCAAGGACCCATCTCAGCTCCAGCCCCGGCTCCTGCTCCCAGCATGGAACCTGAGTGGGCACAGCAGGTCCCAGGCCTCCTGTGCAGCAGCAGATTGTGTGGCCAATAGAGCCTTTCAAGAAACACCCCCATGAGAACCACACAATCCCCTTACCCTTTGGAACTTTAACCACCACACCTCCCTGTCCTGCTTTGCTCAAACACAACCCAAAAAGGCAGCTGGAGGCTGGGACCCCCATGGGGTAAAGTGGGGAGAGAGATGGGGCCTGGCACAGGGAGGGATAAGGAATTGCTCAAGCTGCTCTTCCAAGGGACAGAGCACTCACCCTGTGGCATGGGGACAGAGCAAGAGCTCCAGGAGGGAGAAGAATGGGGGTTCTCATCTGCATTCAGGACAAGAGGTGGGGGCCATTCTAGCCCCCAACTCTGGCAGCACCAACCCCCCAAGAGCACATGGAGCCCCAAAGAATCCTGAAGGAGTTAACAGCACAAACCAGCACTGCCTGCCCTGTCAGGAACATTCCTCAGCCCAGCAATGATGCACAGCTCCTCTTTACAGCATTTGTTACTGGGCTCCGCTGAGCCAGGCCTCCAGCTGCTCAGCGCCTGGGTTAAAAATAACCAGCAGCTCTGCTGCTTCAGAGCTGGGTCCTGATAAAATAAACATTAGAACAGCTATTCCTGAAGGTCACTCCCATCCATCTGAGCCTCGGCAGGGCAAGGCTGCTCCGATGAGAAGGAAACAGACTCCAAACGTTGCAGTTATGGTTTAGAGGCAGGGGTTGGGTCTCAGGGCTGGTTTTTCCTCCATTATCCACAGAGCTGAGGTCGACTTCCCTGTGCCCAATCTAGATCACCAACATGGTACCACACTTCACCCACCTCCCTGTGCCCATCCTGGATCACCAGTGTGGTAGCACATTGCATCTATCTCCCTGTGCCCATCCTAGATCACTGGCAGGGCTGTGCTGCATCCATCAGACCCTTTGGCACTCTCATCATGCAAGCAATAAATTATAAATTAAGTATTTCCAGTATCCATCACTTGGAGGGTTTGTAATTCAGTGCTAGTCCAGGTGCCAAAGCCAGGCGGGAGCATTCTGGGGGAGGAGAGGTTCTGGATAGACCTCGGCTCGCTGGAGATGCTGACTTGCCAAGAAGTGATTGTAAACTCATTTTAGACTTGATGACCTTTAACTTACCTTCATTGATGGATCGAAACTAGAACAAACTCCCATAAATCAGAGCTTTCACAAGAACAAATCTGTGGGATTTCCAAATGATACTGCCTCTCCTAAGGTCTCCCTCCTCCTCCACAAACATGGAACACATTTTTACTCTCTTTGGTCCAATGAGATAACTGAGGCACCATCAAACAGTGAAAAAGACAATAAACCCCAATGGCAGGAGGTCCTGCTGGACCCTCACAGGAAACCATTTCCTCTCCCACAGCCATGGAAGGTGCAGGAGATGCTATGGAGAGATGTCTCCTCCAGCATGGCCATTCAATGGGTAACTCCAGCAGCCTCTCCGATCCTGCCTGATCCCTGATGCAGCTTTCCAGTGGAGCACCCCTGTCCATCCCCTCATGGTGGGCTGTGCTGACACACACACCAGTATGGACTGGTCAGCTGGGCACTGGCAGCAGAGGGCCGTGCTGTCAGCTGCTTGTCCCTTCCCAGAACAAGACAAGCCTTGTCTTTTCCCAGAAAGATGAAACAAGATTTGCGTCTTCCCAGAAAGAAGTGACAAGACCCTAAATCTGTGATGATTTACTATTAGTTGTCACACAAATTTGCTCCACCAGCAGCAGTGCAATGCTTGGCCACCATGCACCAGCCAAGCTGCAACCCATCACATCCTTGTGCCAAGGGAAAACACTGGGACATGGATTTGCAATCCCTGTCCAGAATATCATCTTGACAGGCTGTAGAACACCAGTCCCTCAGGCTGCTCTGCACCCAAGGGACATTTCTGTACCTAAAGTGTTTGTTTTCCTTAAACACACCCCTCCCATGCTGGCTGGTCATGGGGTTTCCTGGGTTTGGCCTCAAAACCTGTACATGACCAGCATGACCATGATTCCATCTGCTCCAGCACACATGAATGCCTGTGAGGCCTTCAGCCTTTAATAAACTTCTTCCTAAATGTCATTACATGAAGCCACTACTGCAAATAAAAATAAAGAACATGTTTTCTACCTACTGTTGCCTTCCAGCAGGTGAGAAAGAGGCAAGGGATGCCCGTGGCACATCCCTAAAGCCAGTGAAATCAAACACGTGTCCCAGCCTCACTCCAACAGACTGGTGCCACGTCTGCTGTGACATTTCATCCAAGTGTTTTACCAGGTTGTATTTTTTTTCAGATCATTAGGAATAAATTACACTTTTTCTAACTAATCCTAGAGATAAATATACATAAAGTTTGGAACTGTCCAGGGAACGTATCAAAACTTGGCCCAGAAAACCAAAGCCCACAGCAACCTGCCCTGGGTCAAAACTCTGGCAGCACAACTACCCATGCTGCCCCCACAGGATGCCTCCACCACTCCAAGGCTCTGCCAGCCCTTCCTCTTCACCATCACAACCTCACAGTGAACCACTAACTAACACTGTTAGTTAGCCAGCAGTGAGTTCCTCACCTTGTACAGGGGCATAAGCCACCATTCCATGGCTGCACAGTAGGGAATGCACACCAGTGCACTGAGGTAGTGAACTGCAAAGGCAGCTGCCTTAACAGTGAAATATTTTTGGAGGTGTTTGTTCTTAAAAAAACAACAAAAACCCGATTTGCAAAGGCAAGGAAGGACAGCCAGTACCTTGTCACATTTATGTCCTTGAAAACCCCACCTTAGTTCCTGCAACACCACACAAAGGTGGTTTTCACTAGAAGGAACCACACCTGCTCCCACAACACTGCCCAGCCTCTGCAAGGCTTTGTGAAAGCAGTGCTAAATATAGTTCCTTTAAGGGAAGATTTGTAAATCAGTACAAAACATAATCCGCTCTGCAGATACTCTCCAGGGCATATGAAACAATCACTGTTTGCCCACAGAGGCTGTTGCAGACTGGTTAATTGAAGAACCCCTAAGCCTCTCCAAAATCTCCAGAGTTAACTCCCAGGGCAACGTGAAGACCCCCAAAGCTGAGAGGTTTCGATCACACTGACTCTGCTGGAACAGCAGCTCCTGGTGCTCATGCAGGGAGGCACCTTCCTCCCATTTCAGGTTTGGCTTTTATTTGTATTTTTCCCAGAGTAACAACTGACATCCTCCAGAAATCCCCCATTTCCACTCTGCATGGAAAACTGACCCAAGGATCTCCCCAAGCCTGGGCTTTAGAAGGGTAAAAAACCCAAACAAAACCCACAGGGTGCCAGAGCATGGAGGAAAGAAGTAAGGACACTACTGTTCAATGACACCCTCTTTATTCAAAAATAGATATCTATGAGACATTTCAGAATATACTGCTGTCAAATGGCAGTCTATATGTCTAAATTAATTCCTAAGTCAATTAATATACAGATTTAAGTTTTTGTTAAAAAAGACACACTGTGGGGAAATCTGTTTAACCTTCAGAAAATGTCACCCAGTTCACCAGATACCCTTTGCCCAAAAAGTAAAACAAATAAAATTAAAAACCACAAGACTTCATTTAAATTAAGCAAAATAAAACACACGCATATATTCGGAAAAAAAAAATTAAAACATTCCAATTAAAAAGTAAAAAAACAGACAGACAACTCTCTCACAGATCTGCCCAAAACACAAACGTGAGATGCCAATTCATTTGTCTACATCAGGTTTGTGACAGTTTTTGTCTTATAATGGATACACATTCAATCAATGCTCAAAATAACTTGGTTTAACAGCCTCAGGGTAACGCTGTGAGCTGAATCAGGATGGAAAAGTCTTTTGCTTTGGGTTCCTGAAGTTTGGTGTTGGGGGTTTTTTGTTTGTTTTTCATTTTTGGCAAAAGCAGAGAGAATGTACAGTGCTTAATCTAAAGTCTGGACCATAAAAGGCTGCACAGTCAAAGTGACTCAGGGAACGCACAGTTCTGCCATTGGAAAAATTCCTGTAAACTAAAGAGAAAAAAACATCTGTTGGCTGGGCAGTGAGGGTGCAAGGAGCATTAAAAAAGGACAGAAGGAAGTGTCAGTAGGAAAAGGACGTGAGCTTCTGAACAACTGAATGATCAAAAGATGCTGTGTTGTTGTTTGCAGTAACTGAATGCTGACCGGGCTATTGAACAGCCTGCAAAATAAATTAATGCGGAGCAGAACGAGCTTTGCATTTCTGTATTTTCTTCTCCTGGCTTTTTGACACCAGCTCAAGAACACAGGGAGGCACAGACAGAGCATCTCAGCTCACTTTAGCCTCTGTCTTACAAAACCTGTGTTACCAGATCAAGTGTCTCCAGAAACAGAACCTGTTTTATAGTGAGAGGTGCTAAATTTGAATAGAATTGTATCCAGATTGGAATGGTTCAGTGATCAGAGTCCAGCTTGTCACACCTAACACACAAACTGAAATGTAACTACACCCCTGGCAGCTAAAAACACTAGCCAGCAACATAATGGAATTAAGAGCTTTTAAAATTTACCTCGGTTTTTACACTTTTCCTGATTATAAAAATCAACTCACAATCTGTGACACAAAATTAAGTACATCCTTCTAATATCTACATGCATGGACAGGGTACATGTGCATACAGGATATATGCATATATATGGGTCTATTTTCTATATAAATAAATATTTATACCACATTTAACTTCTGTGCATCAGATGACTTCACTAAAGCTATGGAGAGTTTATATCACTGTATTTTCAGTGTAACCATCCTGAGAGCAAACCTAACAGTGCCTGCCACAGGGACATCAGCAGCTGCCACACACCATTCCAGCCTCTCAGGTCATTAAATCAAAGCTTCCATCACCATCTAATTTCATATAATGAAGAGGAAAAATGTGGTATAAATCTAAGGTAGCTAGAACAAAATTTACTTCCACTCCCACTTAGGTAACATCCAGTTCTGCTTTGCTCAGCACAGTGTAACTTATGAGTCTACCTCTAATTCACAAAGAAAAGCTGATTATTTTTATTGCCTGTGACTTCAATTTACATCCATGCCAAATGGGAACTACCTTCACATCAGGCCACAGCATTATGAGGAACTGCAGGTTTAGCAAAAATCTTTCCCTGTACCATTGCTGAGCAGATGCCTTGCCCTGACACCTCTGTGGCACAGGACCAGCATGCACACACATCCCTACGAGGCCCACGAGCCATCCCACTGCTCCCAGAGATGGGGCTCAAACCCGGCTAAAACAGATGAGACTTATTCAAAAATAATACAATATTTGTACAGAGGGAAGATGCTGCATGGTCAGCCTTCCCCTGGAAGCTTCCCAGGTATGTGTGTACATGATTCGTGATCTTTGTGGGGTAACAAGTGCTAAGAGCAAACAGCAACTAAAGAGTATGGGAAAAGATGAGAGAAGTTTGCCTAAACAGGCCAGCCCCACTCCCTTTAGAGCTCACAAAACTCACTCCTCTTCCTCCCCTCACGTGAGCCAGTGTACACAGAGAGGGTGAGTGAGCAGCCAAGAGGTTCAAAGCAGGGTCTGCAAGTTCCTTCCTATTGCAGATCTTGGAAGACTGGACTTCCAGCCAACACCAGAATCTTCTTACTTCTGCTGGTAATAATGAAAACTGGGGCACATGGTTTGGTCTAGTCTGTTGAAAACAGGTCCCCAGCAGATGGCAGAGGTGCCAGACCTCCTGTGACATTGGGCAGCAGTGACAGGTCTGGAAGGCTCTGGATGTGAGATTTCAGCTCCTTGCGCACTTGGGTTACCCGAGCAAGCTTCTGTTTATATTCCTGAGGGAAAGAGACAAGAGAGCAAAGATTAAGCACAGGTTAATTAACTGTGCTGTTAGTTAAGCCAGGAGTATCTTCCAGGTGAGGACTCACAGAAGGTGGCCAGGCCCTGGTGCTCTGAGCAACTGCTGGCATGACTGCAGACCCTGCCATCTGCCCCAAATTCACAGCCTGTCCACAGGCTCTGGCATCCCTAAACTAATAACCCTGCCCTACTGATTTTTTACATGTAAAATGTCCCCAAACCAGCTCACACTGGGGCCTGATAGAGAACTTGAGAGAGTTGCTTTATCCTTGTGTTCTTCCCCAAAAACTGACTCCCAGCTGCTGCCAGAATGTTCCTCTGACACCCCTCCATTGCCAGAAGCCACAGGCTGAGGTACACCACAGGTATTTCTACACTGCCAAAATACTCACTGCTTTCAAACTTGATCTGTTTTGAACACTTAATTAATCCAATTTCCCCTTTGAAGTCATTATATCAAACCCAAGTTTTGGTTGTCAAACAGGGCCCCCTTTAGGAGCTCCCATTACAACCCCAGCAGCTGTGCTGTGAGTGGCATGGCAGGGACACCATGGAAACACATGTAGGACCACTGAATGTAAACCAGGGAAAGGCACATCCACACTGGATACAGACACTAAAATCTTCAGGATTTTATTACACAGAGGAAAAAAGAGCAAGGTAAAAGACTCCAAAGAGGAAACTTCCAAGTGTTTTTTCCATAAATGAGGTCTGAATTGAGTAGTAAAAGTGCAGTAAGAAATCCCTGTTCATGTGCAGAAATTCCCCCAGGTCTCAGACACCAGTGACTTGTGTTCATAATGAGGAGAGAGAGGAGTTTGGACCCTGAAAATGCAAGAAAGAAAGAACTGTACCTTGGTCAGTTCTGGTGAGAGGCCACTTAAGAGCAGCCTAGCACACATCCAAGTTATCCAATACAGAAGATTAATTAGAGACTGTTTATGCAATTTTCAAAGTTTTGTGATTCTATACATTCAACGTAACAGTCACAGAAGACATCAACTGAAGGAATAAAACTCCAGTAGCACATAATTTTCTTGGAATGTGCCAGTTTTTACTCAACTACATGTGGCCTACTTTTCATGGCACCTCCAGAATGCAGGAAACAATGAGCTTAAGAAAAAAACACATACACAGAACAGACTACCATACAGCCAGCTAGAATATCAATTTACTTTTCATTTCTTAATTACTTGGCAAAGAGAACAGACGTTTATATCTCTGAAGATCAAATGAAACTAGGCACATGTTTAATCAAAACATCTTTCTGAAGAGTTTACAACTTTAATCCAGACTTTCTAACCTTCTCAGTGATGGAAATTCTCTTCACCTTCTCCAAACATCAAAGCACAGCAGTTCCTGTGGGGTTACAAGCAAGGAGTTTACACTCTCTGTGTTTCATTATTTTGAATTAGAACAGTGAGAGCAGCCATCAATCTCAACTCCCAATACCCCTGCAATGGCTATGTAAGTCTATCCCATAAACTTCCTGCCAGCACCAAGCAGGACTGTCTTTTAACAGCCTATTTCAAACTTAAATCCTTTATGAGGCTCAGTGAGTTAATATAACCAAACACCTCTGTTAACATACACAGGATATACAGTGAAATAGTCAAGTCCAAACAAAGCCCTCCCAGCTCCATGAACTGCAGGGTGCTGTTCTCATGCCTAGAGAACAGTAACAAAAAAACCCCCACCTCAAGGTGCACACATTAATTTTGTGAGGATTTGTCTTGTTTTAATGAAAGACAGAGAAACAGGACCAAAAAAGAATGCACCCACATCCTTAATCACACTCTTTTGGAAATTTTTAAAGAGAGAAAAAAGTTGGGAAAGTCATGAGATGAAGACAGAGAACAAAAACAAACCCCCAGACTCTTCAGCATTAATAGAGAGAAGCAGCAGATAAAGAGGGATGCCATGGAGCCTCAGCATTCCAACACTTAGGATTTTTCTCCAAAAGACTGTGGGAGCCAACCAAGGGGAAAGGGAGAGAGTGCCCAGAGTGCTCAGCTCAGGGCTGGCACATCCCCAGTGCTGGAGGCAGGAGACAGCAACACACCAGGTCCTGCACACACAGCAGAGACAGCAGGAACATCTACTGAGCTCTTGAACTTCATCTGCTGGCAGAGAAAAGGTGGAAGAGGCTGGACTTGGAAATCCACACAAGATCATTTTAAAAATACTTAAAAATCCATAATTCAGGCCACTGTTAGGGAGTGATGGATATCAAGCCAGGAAAGAAAGAGCAGCACTTCCTCCTCAGGAATGCCAAACTGTCAAGAGTGAGTATCAGCAGGTGTTTCTTTTTTCTGTAGTAATTCCCACTAAAGATAGGAACAATAAAAAAAAATTAAGCGCAAGGCAGCTGGCAAGTCTTCTAGGTCTGATAAATGGGCAGTGAAGATGAAAAGAAGTTGCAAATTCCAGGCATAAGCCAAGAAAATACCTCAAATATGGCTTGAATTGCCCAGATCCACACAAGACAATAATGGGTTTATGGATCCAATTATGGATCCACATAAAACAATTATGTAAAACCAGGTAAAACCTCCATAGGAAGACTAATGTCCTGCCATTTTGAGGGCAAAACTGACAGGGTGACCAGGATCCACCACTTCTCATGGACAGTCAGGACTGGAATGTGATGGCTTTTGAGCTGAAGATGATTTGCGTGACCATTAGAGTTATATAAGATGCAAACAACATTCCTTCCCCGACAGAGCTACTTAGGGAGCCAATGCCTTGCCTGACAGTCCAGTTCTCATAAAACACACTGACAAATGAAGAATCACCAAGATGTGTCCAAACCACATTGCTGTTGGCAAACATACAGAGTTAGCAGCAATTCTTCTGCATATTAACAGCACCAACTTGATTCCAGCTTCACAGCTAACAGCTTCAAGGGTTTAGGAAAATATTGCTCTTAGCATGTCCTTATTTTCATTGATACTCTACACTGAGGGCTACACAGAACACTGAGTTATCAGAAATATCCTCCCAGTTTGGAGAGAGAATTTTGTATGCATATGATAACATCAAAGTCACCTTGAGAACCACATTCCTTTCGATTCTAAATAATTCCACCTTACTAATAAGAAAATGCAGCATTACCTAGTCAACACCAAAGGCCTCCTAGCTATAAAAAAACAAACTGAAAAAGTAAAAGAGAAAAAATTCTCACAAGGCAGAGGCAGCAACAGCCCCCACGCCATTAAAAACTGGCTCAGAAAAACATCACTAAATTCAGGAATGGAAACAAAGAGAGAAACCAAGATTTCCTAGAATAGATGAATACTTACTGGATTGGATACACATCACAGAGCATGGTAGAAAACTGTCTGCTCCATGCTCAAACCCTCTCCATCCCTCTGGGCCTGAGATGCTGTGCTGATTCCTGGCAGAGCTGTCAAGGAGTGGAAAGACCATGAGCCAGAGCTGGGACAGGGAATGCTGGCTGCTCCCCTCAAGAACACACAGCAGCAGAGACACAGAACCCCCTTCCAGCTTGAGGGCTTTGCTTTTTCCACAAGTTTGGCCATATTCTGCAGCATAGGACTCTGGAAGCAGGAGTTTTATAGGAAACCATGTTTTTCATGTAGCCCATGACATGCCTGGGAACTGCACCTTGCAGATTTTTCCACAAGGTCCCTCCATTCCATGAAACTGAAAAATACAAAGTTCAGTTAAAAGAAGCTGCTGCTTTCCGAGGCCTTCGTTTGTACAACCCTGTGTTGAGCTAATTGCCTCACTGCTCAGTAAGTTTATATTAAGATTAATAGTATTTGGATGCTATTTGCTTTTTTTAGACAAAATAATGAGATCTCTGCTGTAAGCAGGAGTTTCAGGATGATAGAGGAAAAAACTGGCACTGTGCCACACGGATGCTTTTGCTAATCAACATTTCCTTTCAGTGCATGGCATACTACATCCTCAGTGGCCAAAAGAATTAGATACTCAGTCCTTGAAACAAATGCAAAATCAGAGTTAACCACCGCTGAATGAAGCTGACAGAGTGTTTCATTCCAAAGCAGCCGTGCTTGAACATTATAGAACTGACTGTAATCAACATGACAGGAAATTCATCCTGAGCACTGCTGTGTGGCCTGGTTCACCTTGTCGTGTTCCACAGCACACATTTCAGCTTATTTTGGCTCAGAGTGTGCACTGGACACGTCCTCTCCTGCGCAGGGTCGAGCAGGAACATGCTGTAAGTCATCACAGCAACTGCATCTACTGAAAAAACATCTAGCTAAGCATTAACAAGAATTTGGAAAGTGAATGGGAAGAGCAGCCGGTCAGGCACAGTTTTGATATGATGCAGCTTGAGACAGTTGTAGGATAGCAGAAGCCAGGGGAAAAATCCATCAGAGGCTCAGCAGAAATTTGGAGAGTGTGTAGTGAAGTGAGAGGTCTGTCAGCCAAGTGATGGTATGCTCAGGTAAACCCTCTCTTTAAAAACATTAAATATACCACAGTACTGCAGCAGGTTGATTAGGTATTCCTTAGCTTCTGCCCCTTGCCACTGAAGCTATGTAAAGTACTTTTAAAACATAGTCACTAGAAAAAGAATTGAAAGGAAAACTTCTGCCATTCCACAAGCTAATTGCATCAGAACCTTCCTCAAAAGCAAAATTAAACCAAACACCAGGGTGAAGCCAGGTTTCCTCATTCTGTAGCAGCACTAAACCAGAAATCTGAGGTTTTATCTGAAAGATGCAATCCAGGAATCAGAGCTTGAATAATATATTTCCTTACAGAGTCTTCAGTTCATTTCCAGACCTTAAATTTGTTCAGTCTTGCCCATTTCAAAATGACAAGGCTTCTTCCTTCTGCAGTATCAGTCACCATGCTTCAGCAGAGATGGTGTTTCTGCTCATGGCAGAATAAAACGCTCCCAAACCACAACTGGTCTCCTTGCTCTCCTCTTTGTTTAGGACAACAGAAGAGGCAGCAGTAAAACCCTCCACAGAGCATTTGTCCAGCTGCTTCTCAACCTCTGCAATGTTCAAAAGCTCTCAGAAAAAGCCCAGGCTGCTGCCACTGTATGATGGACACAAATCTCCAAATACCCTTCCAGAAATAAACATTGAGGGGGGTGCATTTCATGTTCATCACAAAAATCAACATCCAGGGCACAACCTGACAGCTACATATTCACCTCTCCAAGCATCTTAATGCATTTCTGGATAAGCAAGAGAGTGGTAATACGCTCATTCACTTCAACAAAATGTATAAAAACATTGTATGTCAATATTATATTGTTTTATTCGCTTTTATTGTTTAGTATTACTCTATTTGCAGCACTACTGTAATTATAAATACCAACAAGCACCTACAAAGTGAAGGAACTGTATCTTTGCACTGTGCAAAAAACCACAGCTGTTGCCTCAAGCCATACATGGCCCAACAGACCCATATTCCCTGCAGCTGTCAGCTCACATCCCTGCAGAGCAGCCTGTGCTCCTGTCCCACACCCAGAGGCAGCAGGGGCTCACAGGACTGGTGCACAGCCTGGCATTTCTTGCCCTGTTAGTCACCAGTTTGGTCCTACAGACCCAGATCTGGCACTGTCTGGGTGCTCCAAGCTCAGGATCTCCCTGCCACGGTTGCAGAGCTGACCCACTCTGCTGCTGCTTCCCAAAGCTGCTCCACACTTCACACATATCAAATGCTGACAATTTTGTTTCCCAGCAGGAACCCTAAAACTTAATCTCCTATTTCACTGTCTAAACCACTGAAATGAACACACAACCCAAGAATTCCTGTCTGAGGGAAGCAGCAGCCACAAAGCCATGCCAACAGTGACACATTACAGAGACTCAGGCAGTGGAAGCAGCACAGCAATAAATTGCCTATTAACCCACTGAACTAAATTGTATTTCAAGAAAATGTGTAGTTCTGGGCAGTCCAGAAAACCTCAAGTGAGAATGCACTTCATCCCCCAGAGATGCATTATCAAAGAGGGTTTGCCAATTTGTGTGGGCATGGCATTAACACCTTATTAAAGGTGCCTTGAAGCCATGAATATTAAAACCCACAAACATCTAAAAACCCCCAGAGCTCTCAGCAGGACTCTAAGTGACAATTTTTCAGCTGCAGCCAAGAGCCAGAATATTCCCTTAAACTGGATCTTAAATACAGCATGTTTTTTAGATTTATAGCTGCAGACATGTAAACACACACTTATTTGAGTACATACACTGCTCCATACACACTGCCAATGCTACAGTGTTCCTCATGTCACCTTTCACCAACACACATGCAGAAGGTATTTGGAAAAAATGCCTCCACCGACTGCACATCAAACCAAGAATTCCAAATGCACCGTTTTGTCTCTATTTTTTCTGCCTTTTCTCCCCATCAGATTAAAAAACAATCCTCCCTCCACTCACTCTAGGTTTCCTACTGTCAGTAGTTAATTCAGGTACCCATGAAGCTTCTACACAATTTGCCATTTCCTTGATTCTTCCAGTCCCATCTGTTTATCTGACTTAATTTTACAACTGCCTGGTACATCAATATGGGATGTTCTCCCCACTACATTTCCATTTTACACCAACTAATTCCCTGGATTTTTTTCTCCTTGCCTGCCACACATTCCAGAAGAGCACTCTGACTTCAAAAGACAATTCTCCTTGAAGTTCTGCAGGCTCAGGTGCAGGAGGACCAAAAAACCTCTCCAGCTGATTGTGCTCAGTAATTGTAATGGGGCAGCAATGGCCAAAAATAACAAATCAGGAGGCTTCCACTGGAAATTCAATACTGTGAGATACAAGGACACTTCTCATTCTTATAGAAACAACAGTTCCTGGTTCTACGCCTGTCTGAAAATGGATTTTATTTCCTGTCATCTGCTATTGTGAATGTCCAGGCCACCTCTGATCTATCCCAGCCATGAAAGATCAAACAGCAGCTGCTGTATCAAGCCCACAGTTGCTGTGCAAGATGAAGCACTATTTTAAAAGAAATTCAGTGTTCAGCTGTTGAATGACAGTATACCCCATACCTTTCAGGAAGTTAACATGAGGAATACTTACCTTTGAAAATAAATGCCTTGTTATAGGCTGTTTAGTATCAGTTTGGGGACAGCTGATTTTACTGACTGATAGAATTGAAGAAAATCTACCTTCTTCAGTGCTCTTAGACTACAGTTGAAATATCAAAACACCACTCCCAACATAAAGGAATCCTAAATAATACACTTTGATTTTTTCCACTGCTACCCTAAAACCAGAATTTGTCCATATGTTATGATCTTCAGGCTCTGTTCCAGCTTCCTCCCTTCAAGTCACCAGTGCTTCTTTGCCCTTCCCTGTTGCAATCCTCACTCATGCCAGCAGTATCCAAGCTGATGTGTAATTCCTTTCCTAAGCCATGTTCCTCAGCAGGGTCCCTCAGTTAAGCAGCCTTGCTGAAAACAATGACAAGAGCTGGATCACAGGGGTTTGACATGCAGAGTAGGCTGAGCATTGGCCCATAAGACACCAACACACTGAGTTTATGCACGTTTTGACAATTTGCCATTTCATGAGGGACAGCATTAATTGGGTTAGTAAACAACTGCAGCTCTTTAGACCACAAAAGTTGCTTTTCAGAAAGACACAGATTAGCTACTTTCATTGCTATCATAGTGGAAGTCTTTGCAAGTAAATAAAATACAAAAAACATCCAGAGTAATTTCCAAATTAGGTATTTCCACCTCTTAAAATGTAGCCCTTTTTATTTATGTCAGAAGCCCTTCTCCCCATCCAACAGCCTTGGCTAGATGAGGATGGTGAAGTAAACAACCCATCTTCTATCCAAAAACACTCTCTCATCTAAGTCAGAGCACAAGAGAAAAACTCAAAGTACCAAAGATTCTGGAAAAGATATCTCAAGAGAGCAAAGCCTACAATGAGTAGATATGTAAAATTAGATTGTTTTAAGTTATTTTCTCATTTCAGACCTTGCCTGAGTAAGTGTTTTGGTTTTTTAATACATTTAATTGCTACAAGTTTGAGATCATTTTAGTAAAATGCTTATTAGCACTACAAAGAAAAACCCAGGCTTATCAATACTGTGAGAACATCAAAGACTCAAACAAAACTGATAAGTAGATCTGGCCTGCCTTATCTGTAACCAGCATCTTCCACTGTTTATTAACCCTCTACAAGGGCAGAACAATGGAACGCTGTAATCAGGCAACATCCCTCACTGAGGTTTGAGAGCTGACACGAATATCAATTGTGCCTCATGCTCACTGCTGGAGTGGCATTTCCTGCAACTCTGCTTAGACTGCTACAGCACCGAGGCCACCTTGTCTGGCAGAATGACCAAGAGGACAAGCTAAACAGATATTTAATAAGATCATAATATTTAAATAGGATCATTCTTTATTTTCTAATGTAGCAAAGAACTGTATTTAAACCTAACAGCAAGCAAGCAGCCTGTCCCATTGCCATCAGCAGGATTAGTATCATTAACAAAGCAACTCAGCCAGCAAAACACTTCATTTTTAGGGCTACATTTCTGCCTCTGTCAGAGTTACAATTTTCAAGTAACACTCTTTACCAAAAGGATATTTTCCAAACAAAAATCCCCCCAACTGTCACAACATTTCAGCTAATGCATTAGAAATTTTAATTTCATGTTGTCATTACATATTTCTCAGTTTCACAGTCTCAAACTGACTCAAAATTATGAATTGTTCTGGGCGTTTTAAAATATTATTGTGCAGCATTTTGCTACCTATTTACTGCAAACAGCAGTATGTCTATCATTTATGTGGGGTTGTTTTTACATACACATAGGTGTCCTTCTTTAAGCAAGAAAAACCCCCAAAACCTGAACCAAGACTTCCACAGAAAACAAATCAGTTGCCAAACAAGATTTGGTTTCATGACATCATCTGTATCCATGTCTAAAAGTGTTTTTTCTGACTCAGTCATAAGACTGATGCTATGCTTGAAGAAATTCAGTCACAAGGCATCCAGAAAGTCCAATATAAACACAGGCAAAGAAAACACTCAAAATGAATTCTATCTGGGAACAATGTTGCCGAGCTGTCAGAGGATGAGGTTTGCCACGAGAGTAAACAGAGCCTGCAATTGCTGCGGCTCAGTCTCCTTCCAGGAGATTCTGTCCTCCACATCCCCTCCCATCCCGCCCGCAGCAGCTGCTCATCACCAGCAGAGGAGCAGAGAAGCCCTTAATGTGCCGCCGAGGGGCAGTTTAGCAGATGGCAGAGTGACACACAACCACGGTCATTAATTAAACTCCTCGCTAGTCCCACATCGTGCTGCAGAGAGAACTTCCATGGAGAAGGCACGTTTTGGATAAGCAGCTGTAAACAGCTGGCTGCACAGCCTGGAATGCTGGGCCCAGCAGGGGGCTCAGCTCAGGCCCAGGCTGTTTTAGGGTGCTGCCCTCCCTGTTCAAAGGAACAGCACAGGAAACACAAGTCACTGTCTTTCACTACCAGCACCACTTACACTGCACCACAGAAGCTGTGGTAAGTGGCTGTCAAAGGATGGAGAGTAAAAGATCTGGCTTAAACTGCTTCCCCTAAACAAGAGGGGCTCAGGAGGCAGATGAAGGACCCCTAACCACCAGGAAAATAACAAAAAACCCAAGCAGTACAAAAAAACTCAGCTAATTATGGCAAAGGGAGGTTAATTTTTTTTAAAAGGCCATGTCGTAACAAAATAAGTTATGTGTTAGGCAAGTCTATTTTTCTTTAAGAAGTAAAGACCTCTGGGCTTTCCAGGTGCATCGAAACATTTAGACTGAACATGAGAACAGATTTGCACTCTCCAGATATGACACCACTTTCTTACCCATTTTACTCCAAGCGTAAAGACAACTAGAACCTAGATAACCTAGAACCTAAAGTAAAGATAACACCTGGAATCATGTACCTCGGGAGAAACCCACAGATTAGGAGTCCAGGGTGAGCGTTTGGTGAGCCAATTGTTTTGCCAGCCCCAGTAAGAGGCACTCACCTCCAGCTTCTTCTCCTTCTCCGTGAGCACATCCTTCTGGTTCTGGGTGTACTCGATGAGCATCCGTGCCAGCTGGCGCCGGTCCTCCAGCTCGGCCGCCAGCCGCCCGTTGTACTCGGCCAGCAGCAGACACGCCTCGTCCACCGTCTTCGACAGCCGCTCCGCAGCCTCTTTGTCTGCGTGCAAAAGCGTCGGGTGATTTAGAGGACAAAGTTTAAAACTTCCAATTGTTGACAGAAGGGCTGCGATTCATGAGCCGCAGGCACAATAACGTCTTGTTCGTAAATATACTTCTGGCTTGACAGGAAAATAAGGGCTGTTATCACAGGAAATAGGACATACACCCTTTGTGGGCTGTATTTTAGACACTGACATAACTGACTGCATTTAATCCTTGCAGAGATGTCAGTGAAAGTGGGGATATAAATCTATCAATAGTAAGCCTCTACGAACAGGTTAATTAAAATGCTAGGAAGTATCTTCAGGTAAACAAATCAGGTGGTTTCTACATTTAAACACAGTGTGCTCTTGTTAATTCCTCTTATATGTGAGTAATTTCAAATATATTGACACAAATCTAAGAATTGCACACAGTCCAGTTGGACACTGTAAGAATATATTATGAACAGCCAAATAAGTGATAATTCATAATGAGTTCTAAATTAAAACTACCTCCAGGAACAAGAGTCAAATCAGTTCAACCTCTAAATGCTTCTATTAAAATTACTTTTCAAATGCAATTGCAAAAGTTAATTTGAACAAAGACTGACAGATTAACGGGGGTGGTATTTGCCTTTCCCATAGCAATCAAGGAGTATGTTTTAACTCAGCAGTCTAGTAGAACTCAAAAATATATCAATCAAGGACTATGTATGTATTCAGCACAGCCTGATAAAATTTCAAGATATCTTAACAGCTGAGGTGTTCAAAAGCAAACATATCCACTTGAGAATTCTGGCCCAATTTTCTTCATATTCTTGCAAAATGCTGATGATGCTGTCAAAGTAAAAAATCCTCAGTCCAAGCCAAAAAAAGAGAAGCAGCTATATAAGTTTAATCTTCTGTGTAACTTCACAGGATTGCTATCTGTTAATTACCCCGGAACTACAAAGCAAGCACACAAAGCAGGAATTCACTCCACCATACATTGTGATTATTAAAAAAACCCACACCTTGATTTCTAAGTTATTCTTTGGACCCACGTTCATTCATCTTCTAGTCTCATACCTGTAATTTTCTCCAGTAATGAAACATCTTGAACTTCCTGAGGCAGGGAAGCAATTTTTTGCCGCACTGTCGCATCTCCTGACGCTGCATTTTCCAGGTCTTGTAGGGCTTTGATCAAATCCTCGGTCTACAAATGAGCCAACAGTAAAACCAGGTAACCTTAACCACATCCACTTCCCAGGAATGTGGTCACTGCAGAGGAGCTCACCCACCTCTGAAAGGCACCATTTGGGGAACATTTTCTTCAAGCAATTTTAAACCTAACACAAGGAGCATTCATTGAATTTACACTAATCCTAGTGTTTAGCTCTTCCTGCATAATTACAGCAGGGTCATCCTTTTCAATACTCTGCAGTGGGAAACTTCTCAGTCCAATTAAGAAAAGTGATCATTTACGACATAGCTGAGAAGGACATGACCACACCAGTCTGAGAGAACCATCAGTCATTGTGTGCTGCCTCAAGCTTGGACTGAATCTTCCTCCCAAGCATCCCTGACAGTCCCTTTGCTTCCCTGGAGCATACAGGCACCTTTTTGTTCTGTTCCAAAGCTGAATTCTGAGAGAAAAAAAACAGCCAACACTAAATTTCCATCAGTCCAAACAAAACTGTGTTAGATTTCCATCATGACAAGGTTTAGTATTCTGTAACTTGTTGCTGACTTAAACTCCAATGATAATAAAAGCTCTTTCTTATAAAGCACACTTTGTAATCTCCTGATTTTGCACAGCCATGGCTGTCCTCACCCAGCTCCCTGCACGCACACAGCTTTCTGCAACTGAACTGGGCTCCTCACTGTGCCCTCAGCTGGCTTTAGTGCACTGGGGAAAGATGTGTCAGTTTGAATTAATTCACTCAAAATGCATCCAAACTTTAAAAGGACACGGATGAAGACAGCTCTAGGAGGACCATCCCTGATATGTTGTATTTCCTCCTTGTTCAAAAATATTTAAACAGAGAAACTCCCTGAACGGGAAAAACAAAGTGTTGCTTTTTTGTTTTAAAAATTCTGAAGCAGGGGAGGTTTTTCAAACAGAACACTAGGCCCATAAACACAAGCACTGATTTTTAAACTACAGTTCAATAGTTTGAAAGCTAATGAAAACATGGACAAATTTTAAATAAATATTTTCTTAATCTGAAAAACAAAGAGGTCCATTACCTAATGTTTACTACTTCCTTGCAAACTGCAAGTGATTTCCAACAGTGATAGTGTTTATAATCAAGAGAAACCATAAGCTGCAAGGCATCTGGAGGTAAAAACAACAAAATTTTTACTTATTTCCTTGACAACTGTTATTTATTTTTATTTTGCAATGTTTACAGATTACCAGATGGATGGTGTAATTTTTTATCTCCTTCAAATAGACTCTGGGTTAACATATGTTAATTCTGTAGCCTCAAATGGCTGCAATGATTTTCTATTTTATTCCAAGTATTTCCACACCAGTAACATGGAGCCTCTAAAGTCTTCAGTGCTGGTTTTCCTATCAGCTCCACACAAACATAACAAATGTGGTTTTTAATAAATTATGTAAATATATGGCCTACAAAAGAAGATTGTGTATTAACTGTTCACAGCTCTAGGTTTTAGAGGTTACACATTGATTTTAAAAAGAATTTAAAATATGGCCTGTTTTTCTAGCAGTCCTTTGAGATTCCATCCTGGCAGCACTACTCAGACCTTGGGTTAGACTACCTGGAATTGCTCAGAAGTGACACACTATTGCAGTAGGAAAAAGGAATCTGTTGCACTTCACATGGATTTCTCAACCCCAAATTGCATCTCACCACTAAACTCATTTCACTTGTTGTCAGCTCCACCTTGTGGCTGTGACACAGGGGAGGTGGCCTGACACAGGGGAGGTGGCCGTGACACAGGGGAGGTGGCCGTGACACAGGGGAGGTGGCCCTATGGCTTCCAGAGCTCCTCCCAGGCTCAACCCACTCCACTTACCAGCAGTGGCCCAGCACTGGGGTCTTGGGGTGAGTAGCTCCCAGGGTAATCATCATCTTCTTCCTCTTGTATTTGCTGAAAAGTTCGCTTTAAAGACTTCTTCTCCTCTGTAACTGAAGACACAGAAACAACTCATTTGCATGCTAGATCTGCCCACCTTAACTATCTCTGCTTCAAAGAATTACACCAGATGGATGCTCTGATGATTAAGCCCTCTAGGGAATGACCATAGCTGGACTTTATGTTGGCATCATTCTAAACACTCAAACACAAAACAGTAATAAAAGATTGATTTTTCCCCCCATGCATCTCTGTACATGCCAGCCTGAGGATACACGAGCAGTGTGCACCTCATAATGTGTTTGTGTCTCCCACAAGAGTAGGAGAAAGTAGGAAAGGCAAATAAATGTGCTATTTGTCAATGAAGGAAAGATTTCAACCCTGCTCTGATGCTCTGGCTAACACTAAGTGTACAGGTGAGGATTTCTACCAGTAGAAATGAAGCACTGATGTGAAGGTACACAAGGACAGAAGAATTTCGAGTTGTCTTTCTGCATCAACTTTATGTTCACTGTGGTCTCACAATCAACACAGTAATTGCTGGTTAATCAACCTTCCTCTCTTTCATCACAAAACATCAGGACAGTTCTGTGAAACTACAGCTCCAAGATATGACAGCAACAACAGCAATGGGCAAAGCATGAACTGATCTCCAAGCAGGTCACCTGCAACACTTCACAAACAGGGATGTCATTAAGCAAGACAGCATTTGTTAAATGAACCTCAGAATGGCAAACATTTGCTTGAAAGGGAAAAGGCAGTTTATTTAAATGAGTCAGACGTCTTAATGAAGCCTCTGATGCAGCCACAGAACCTTCAAAAAAAGGCAGATGATTTTCCAGACTTGCCACCAAAGACAATAAGATATGGGGTAATTTGTAAGAAATCTTTGGACAGTGTTAAGAACATCCGTTCAGAGGAATCAAGGTCTTGCCAAGATAATCATGGAGTTCAAGAACAAACTCTGTATATACTTTGATTCACAGGAAAATCCAAGATCACTCAATTTAGAACAAAACCAGACTGTCCCATTCTAATGGGGAACCAAACAGAAAGGTCTGCCCTTAAATGCAGAGTTTTGCCTGCCTTGTCAAGTGGGACATATGAAAAAACTTCATTCTAATGGAGAGAAATCAGAGGAGCTGTTGCATCCTGCTCACTGGGGAAAGAGCTGAACGACCTTCCCAAAGCAGACACTAACACACCTGTCAGAGAACAGACTCACTCAATGGAAGGCAAAACAGCACACAAAAGCTACCCTAAACCAAAGCAACTGTTGATGTCTGATAGAGCAAAGTTACCTAGGCTAGAAAAATAACAGCTAATTATTGCATGTATCCAACTAATGCTTGACAATCTGACTGACAAGTCAGTGAGACACCAGATCAACAAGGAAAACAGCTGCTGCCCACTGAGATCTGCAAGAAAACATGAGCTGGGTTGAACAGGAGATGAGCAGATGATAAAGTGGCCAAAGAGAGCATTTAAAATTACCCAGCCCAACACAACAGGTCATCAGTATTTATCACTTGTATGTACTTATCATAAAATAATTAACCAACAGAGGATAAACACGAGCCAACCAACAGAAGAATGCACAACCACAGCGATCACACAAGTGAAATTAAATTGAGAGCTGAGATTCAAATTGCTGAAGAGTTATTCCTGCTGTGTTGCCAACTGGCCTACCACAAGATACAGCATTACACTTGCTCACCACTCTGACACAGAGGATTCAAAATTCATTGAATATTCCATCTGAACAAGGCCAAGTGATCTGACTGGAACTGCTCTGAAGTCGGTGGTGCTGAGCACCTGCAAACCTAAGCACCAGTCACTGGAGAATTCCAGAAACACTGTCTCAATTTCATCAAAACAGAAAAAACCCCTACGCTTACTTGCAAACCCCAGAGCATATGGAGCGAAAGGACCCCTGAAAGAGAACAGAAGCACAGCACAGAATATAACACACCCTGCCTGGGTAACTTAGAAAATCTGCAGCCAAGAGCAATTTAACCATCACAGTCTACACTAGCAGAAAAGCATGTCAAATCCAGCCTTTCCCCTTGTCCAGGGGAAAACAAGCACTGACAACATCCAGAACTGATCGGAATGTAATACATATCCAAAACAATCAAGATATCTTTGTAGAATACAGACACCTTTTCCATGAAAATTAAGAGCCCACCTTGATATGGACATAAAGAAGACAGAGAAACCCCAACGAAGTCAGGGCTCCTGCTTTGCTGTGCTCTTCACAGAAACTCAACTACTCCCTAAAAGCCTCCAAAGGGCAAAGCACTCTCCATTTCTCCAAAATGACAGACAACTTTGCAGTGACACTTCAAGATGATGTTACCTTGCTGTTGCAGAGTCCACAAACATTGGCAAAAGTAATTCTGCACCAACTTTTATGCTACAAACCATCTCCACTGGCTTGAAGAAGGTTATAGTGCCAAAGGCCTTGCTGACAACTATGAGCTTTTCCTGCCAGCTGGACACCTAAGGAATCTTCCCAGCTCAGGTGCTCACTTTTTTGCTCTCAGCTGTTGATGCCTGTTCAGCATCTGATGTAAACAGGCTTCTAATGAACCTGCACCCCCTCCAACCGTTCCAAACCCTTCTCTCTTTGGGGATAGATTATTTATGGTCCCTTAAGTTCTCATTACAATAGATATTTGTTGGCAGCCTCTCCTAGGGCAAGCACAATTGGAGTTGGGCTGCTCTAAAATCATATCTAGCCCTGTGTCCAGTTGCTTTTATTTCAGCTACCTTTAGAAGCCTCCCTGCCTGCTCTCCTCTCTGTTCTCAATATTTTAATACAGGTCTGACTTTCTGTGCCAGAATTTGCAACATAAACACAATGAAAGCAGTCAGGGAGCAGCTCAGTTCTGTGTTAAGAGTGACACACTCCTACATCACAGCACATTCAAGGACCTTCTTCAACTGCTTGTTACAAAGACAACAAAAAGAAAACACATCAGCTATATCAGTTGTATTGCCTAAAGGGTTTCACATCAAATCTTTAAGACCTAGTTTTTCCAGTCTTTGACAGAAATGGGTGGTTTTTCTCTTCCCTATTGCTTGTGAAAAGAAACATTCTAATAAAAATTAGATTAATGAGTAAGCAAATGCAAGCTTAATGAATACATTTAGAGATAAAACAATGTATCAATATTCAAAAGCTCATTTCCATGCATATGCATATCTCCTTAAGGAATCCGAAAGAGTAAAATCTGGCAGTCAGCTGCACCACTGAGCAGTGAATCCAGGGAATACAATGCTTAGAAAGGGCTGGTTGTCTTACCCCTGTCTCTGAAGGGAAATCAGCTCTGCTCCACAGCAGGAACTCAGCATGTGCAGACAACTGAATTGCTGTGCATTACCCAAGGCCTTGCTACTCACAAAACAAGAAACAAACTGTACCACTGAAACTCTCACTAATGAGCTTTAAAGATGCATTTCCTCACTGATAGAGGATTCCATTGCACTTTGGCAAGTCTCACAACTCTACGTGGTGCCCTCAAGACAAGCAGAGCCATCCTTCTCAGAGAGATGCACCCACCAGCCCAAGAATTTAAGACACTGCAGTAACAGGGATTATTACTACCTGCACTGACCTGCTGCCATACCTCGGGCTGAAGAAAAGAATAGTTGTTATCACAGCACCAGGTGTTATCAACAGTATCAGGTGCCCTTAAGGAGCTCCAACATTTTAACAGCACAGTTTGCACCACTCTATAGACACTAACATTGCCTATTTCTCAGCTGTGCCTACCTTGGGAGTCCACAAACCCAGAAACCCAGAATGGCTTTGGAGGAGCAATGGACTATGTTTTTCCACATTTGTGATAACTGTTCTATCTGTAAACCAGGACCCCTTAATCTCCATCTTGCTTATGTTCACCTGTCTGAAAATGGAATATCCACCAAACCACCAAAAAGCCTTCTGCAACTCACCAGAAACTCAAACACCAATTTATCTCAGAAATCCATAAAAACTCCAGGTGAAACTAGCTCTTACCATTAAGACGTTAATTTACACACAAGCCAGTCAAAGCAAGGAAAAAACCCACAGGATAACTCTGCTGAATTTTTCCAATTTCCTTTTGACCATAACATACACACCCATGAAAAGGCCTGAATTTTCCCTCAGATAGAAGATACTACATTAGCATCTCTAATTACCAAGGCAAAAACTAAATTGCTTGCCAAGTGGAGCTGTGCACACAGCAGTTCTTGAAGCGTTTGTATTCCTTCACTCTGCTTCCCACAGACAAAGCTCTGTTACTCTTAGGAAGTTCGATTTTGTACAAACGTTTTTAAGTTTAGGAGACAACAGTAGCAGAAGTGGTTGACACCATCAGCAAAAGAGAAAGGACACTGAGCCACAGCTGGTTGCCAAATGACCAGGAAATAACACATGATATCGATTATCAATGCCTTTAGATTCAGAGCTAAACACTTGTGAAACACTTACCCAGGTACACTAAATTAAAGTTTCAAATCCTCAATTAATCAGGCCAGGGTTATCAGGAGTGTAAATTCTGGCCTTTGATAACACACATGGGCCTCATTCACTGCACCCAGACAAGAGGAACCTCGACATGACCCAGTTCATGCAGAGACTGTTCACCTTCAGCCCTCAGAGCACAGACTCCCTCTGTTTCCATAGAGATGGGACAATCCCTTTTGTCAAGGCAGTTAGCTCAGAACATTTGGGAAAAAATTGCAAAAGTCATCCTTCAAAAGGTATACCTCAATAGGGGCAGGTGGAAGGGCACTACTGTGAGCTGCTAAAGCATCCATCCAGCAGTTCTGCCCAAAGCAGCATGTGAAAAACCACAAACCACAACCAGAGATGTCTTCACATACAGATCTCATTTATCCTCATGTATTCATATTCATTCTATATTGAATACCAACTCAATAAGACCTTGTTTTCACCACCTAAGAATGGCATAAGAGCCTTTTATTAATGATCAAACCATCTCACACTATCAGAACTCTGTGGGGAATAGAAAAAAATATAACCAGAGCAGCAACATCATTCCAGCTCATTTGAAGACACTGACACTTCCCAGAATCATAGAACAGCTTAACAGAAGGCATCCTAAAGGCCTTCTCATTCCAACTCCCCTGCCATGGGCAGGAACGCCATGCATGCTCCGGGCCCCATCCAACCTGGACCTCAACACTTCCAGGAATGAAGCATCCACTTCCTTCAACTGTAAGGTGGGCAAATATTCCCTTGACCAGAACACTCTTTGATTTTCAATAACCTTCACCTTCTATAGTTTAGGCATCCCACTGCTCCTCTGTTTCCACTGGAGCACTACCAGTGAAACACCTCCAAGTGCTATAGAAGAGGCAAGATGTGCCAAAGCAGTAAATCAAAGCACAGTAAACAAGCTTATGCTCAGATTCTCACAGGTCTCATGCAGTAATAAGATTATACAGCGATGGTATTAAATTATGCAAAGTTACAGTTTTCTCCAAATGACATCAGCTGGTGTAAGAAAAAAAGATTTCACACAAGCTTCTGGGGTATATATTCCAGACTTCAATTATTCAAAACTCCTTGCTGCATTTATAATAAAATACAGTAATTATGGAAAACAAAACAATCGATATGATAATGAAAGCACTAACAGCATTGAATAAGACACTCTAATAACCCAGCTGAGCAGTCTTAGAGATGCAGAGTGGGACACTTGACTTGAGGTGGATAGAACAGTTCCTGCATGACTGACTTGCTTTTCACCAACAAGAAGGCAGCCCTGCAGCACTGTATCTCAAGCAGCACCAGACATGATGCCCAGTTAAGCTCAGTGCCAGGGACAAGACAGCACACCTGCAAACCAGAACTGGGCATTTAATGAAAATCAGACCTCTCAACGCAGTCCTGAAGAACCTCCACGATCAGCTCTGGCAATAACTCAACTAAATGTGCCCAGAGCTCCACTCCTCACAGTATTTCCAGTGAAACATGCACATTTAAAACATTTAAAAACAAGACACACATGTCAAGCAATATGCAATTACCTTTTGTTTGGGGGCTGTTGGAATCTTCCATAGACAGTTTGAGCTGCTGGATGAACTCGCTGCCATACACACTCCTCTCCTGCCAGATGTTCAGCAATCGTTCCAAGGGCTTCTTGCAGCCCTCGTCTGCTTCTCTGTTCAAAGATCAGGAAATCATTACAGTTCAGCTGATCAACACTCCTTATGTTTTCAGAGAGCATCTTCCAAACTGGCAGCTGCACCCATTGCAATATGTGAACATTTGGAGAGAATCTTGCTCATATTGTCTGAGACAAACTGTGCAAAACATGCTTGTGGCCAACTTTCCCTTTTATTTGACCTAAAGATGGCCTGGAAGTGCCCCACCTCCAAGTAAGGGCAGAAATGTTGTGGAAGATGAAACTTGCTATCATTCAGAATTTGCAATAAGAGTTTATAAAAAACCCTGAAGCTGACAAGTTTACAACTCCTAGTATTAACTTTAAACAGTTGTTACAGTCAATAACATCCCAATTAAAAGCAGGTTGACTGGATCATTAGGCACTTAAATGCACTCAGAGCGTGCTGTGACAGTCAGACAGCCCTCCAGAACACACAAATACCCAGAGCATTAATGTTGTTTAGCTGAGATAACAGGACTTAATTATGCCATTTAGACATAACCTTAACTAAACAACAGTGCATTTTTGATAAGGTCATGGCTGCATCAATTCTTCCCTTTTAACTATGAAATTCTTCTCTCCTTCAGCAAGGGTATTAATGATCAGGTAACACACAAAGAACCTGTTTAAACCAGGAGGCCAGCCAGAATCCAGTGACCCAAAACATCAGCTCTTTTAAACTCCTGACAATGGGGCAGAGCCATTCATTATGTGGCTTTAATAAACACACCCAACTGTTCAGTTTCACTGCCCATAAACAAATCTGCCAGATCTTTAGGTAACAATTGAAATAAAGTCCAGAGGAGCTGCACACAGAGAACAAACATGTGAAGCTGTGAAGGACTGGTTCACACACAAAGTTACCCATTTACACTGAACAGTCCCAACCACAAAGCAGTCAGGATCCAATCTCCACTACAGAGAGGGTACAAGCACCCCCTAGACTTAAAAAAACAACAAAATCCAACTGAATTGAGCTTTGAAAAACAAGAATGCAAATCCTAGAGAGGAAAGCTGAAATACAGCAACATACCTGGCAACATGAGAAAATGCATCCACAAGAACAGATTCAAATTCCCTGGTAAATTCAGGACCTTTCCTCTTACTGTTCTGGATGACATCGTTTGCTAAATATAGGAAAGTAAGTTTCCTACTCGATTTCGCTGAGAAAGGGAAAAAAAAGAAAAGAAAGGAAAAAACAAAAAGAGAGTTTGCATTTATTTCTCACTTCATTCACCTGGAATCATTAACAAGGCTTTCAAAGATGTTTATAGCTTTACAGTCTAAAAACAAAGTTCAAAACATTTCCATGTTACCAAAGGAAATCAAGGGCTTTTAAGTCAAGCAGTTCCCAATGTCCTCACTTCTGCTCTTTTTAAATTCATTCATAAAACAAACAGGCATTTAATGCTTTTTGTGCACAGTGACACCTCAGCTCTGAAAAATCAATAAATTTTAAACACGATTAAAACAAGCTGTTCTAACCCACAAGCAAATTAATAAAACAATATAATTTTTATTCATTCAGGAAAAGTACTTGAATAAAACAGCATAACTCAGAACTGAGTGAACCTGTAGGAGAAATCTATTGTGGAGATTCCAAAATTTTCCTAAAAATCCTCCAAGCATCAAATTTCTTCAATATACCTTAAATTTTCACATTTTGCCAACACCAGTTTCTACTTCAACATGGCTGGAATTGGGGAGTTTCTCTGTTCCCCCAAGCAAAACAACCACAAACACACAGAAGGCAGAAAACAAAGGTGCTCGTTTCCACAACAGGGCAAATGCAGATCTTCCAAAACCTCATAAATAAACTGCAAATGGCAAAAACTAGCAGTCACACAGAAGATAGCCCAGCTCCTCCAAGGGGCTCACAGTGCTGGTGCCCGCAGGGGAAGGGTGACACTGGAGGCTTCCAGAGCTGCACCTGGGGACAGGGCAGCCACACAGAAAACCAGAATGCTCTGGGTTGGAAGGGACCTTAGAGATCACCTCGTTCCTACCCCCTGCCATCGGCAGGAGCACCTTCCACGAGGCACTGGCAGTCTCCCTTGACTTCAGGATGAAGCCATCTGGGAAATTACCTTTCGGTAATCCAAGAAAAACACGCACGAAATGTTTCTGGATGATAGCACCAAAGAGTTTTATAGACTCCTACAACTACTTTTTCTCTGCTTATCTCCTCTCGCTAATTCTATAATGGGTGAATTGTATGAATCCAAAGCCAAAATTTAAAAACGGAGCCAAACAGCCAGACCACTTCCAAGTTCCCCTAAGCACAGCCAGGGGAACATAATTCGTACATCTCTTGTTTCACACCCAAACTGACCGCCCAGAGCTGAGCATCCTCTCTCTCTCTCTCTCTCTCTCTCAACCCACACTTGGCTGTGCCTCAAGGCTGTGCCTTTTCCCTGTCTTCCCAAAAACGCTGCCGGTACTACCGCAATACACCCCTCACACGTGGTACTCCTCCCAAAGTTTAGTAAACAACAACACCAGCAGGTAAACAGCGCCCAGGCTCCCATAAACTCCCGGGTACCAACTTCTCCCGGTGCCGACCCGTGGAGCTCCGCCAGGAGGAACCGGCCGCGCTCACCGGCAGCTCCGCGGGCGGTACCTCGGGGCAGGGGCTGCCAGAGCGGCCCCCGCCGGACAAACCCCCCGCGCACCTTTGCGGAGCTCCCGGTGCCACACGGCGACGATGGGCCCAGCGTGCTTGCGGTGGTGGATGAGCCACAGCGAGAGCGTCTGCACGCTCTGCTGGGAGTTGCTTAGCTCCGACAGCTTCTTCTCCAGCGCCGACTCCGAGAAGGAGGNCGCAACCATTGCTTGCGCCTGCGCACTGAGAGCACTCGCGATTTTTCTCACAGCTCCAGCCCAGGCCCGCGGGAGTTTTCTGGCGCTGACAGCCCCTTTACTTCGGTGGTACGTCATTGGCGCGTGCGCATTGCCAGTATCTGAGACTTTTCTCACAAAGCCCGCGCCACTTGGCGGGAGCTTTGTGGCGCTGGTACCGCGGCGTCACTTCCGGCACCCTTAGGGCTGCCCGGCCTGGCCCCAGCGCGGTCCCGGTCCCCCGGCATGGCCGTGTTCGACACCCCGCAGGCGGCGTTCGGGGCGCTGCGCCCCGTCTGCGTGCAGCTAACGCGGGCGCAGACGGTGGAGAACGTGCGGCAGCTGCAGGCGCAGCTGGCCGGGGTGAGCGGCGCGGCCCTGCAGGAGCTGCAGGAGTACGTGCTGTTCCCGCTGCGCTTCGCCCTGCGGGTGCCGGGGCCCAGGCAGGAGCGGCTGGTGCAGAGCCTGGTGCAGTGCATCTCCTCCGTGCTGGCGGCGACGTGCGTGAGGAAGCAGGAGCTGCTGCAGGAGCTCTTCTCTGAGCTCTGTACCTGTCTCGCTCCCCCTCCCAGCTCGGGCAATGCCGCCCCGCTGTCCGAGGAGCTGAAGCTGGCTGTGATTCAGGCACTCCACACCCTGATGCATTCGGCTTATGGGGATGTTATCTTGTCTCTGTACCAACCTTCCACCCTTCCGCTCTTAGGATTTGCTGTGTCTTTGCTTCTGACGCTTGCAGAGCAAGAAAAAGCAAAGCAAATCAAGATCTCTGCTTTGGAGTGCTTGCAGGTCCTGGTTCTGCAGTGTGATTGCCAGGAGCACCGACACCTGGATGAAGATGAGGCACAGCAATGTGGAGATTTGTTTGCTTCTTTTCTGCCCGGGATTTCTATTACACTGTCTCGAGTTATTACTGGAGACATCAAACAAGGTCACAAACCCACTGTTTCTGCCATCAGACTCTTTTATCTGATTGTTGGCTTGGTCTTGGCTGACAAACAGCTAGCCAGAATCCCAAAGAGTAAGGAAAAACTGCCAGTGGAACACAGCAAAATATCAGAGCTAATGATCCACAGAGGACCTGACTGGACTAAAAGTACTGCTGAAAAACTCTCTCTTCTCTTGCACAAAGTGGTTGAATCTTCTTCAGTTCACCCCCACTGGAAGGTGAGACTGGAGCTGATAGAGCTGGTCCACCACTTACTGAGGAACTGCAGTCAGTCACTGGTGAACTCATTCAGTGACCTCTTAAAGGCCTTGGTTGGGCTGGTTAATGATGAAAACAGCGAAGTTCAGAGCAGATGTAACCAAGTTCTGCAAGAGATCTCAGAGCAGAGGATTGTGGCACAGAGCAGGGCTCTTGCTGATGTCCTCTCTGAGAACCTGCATTCCCTTGCCACAGCTCTTCCCCGCCTGATGAACTCTCAGGATGACACAGGCAAGGTTTCCACGCTCAGCTTATTGCTTGGCTACCTGAAGCTGCTGGGCCCCAAGATTAACATTGTCCTCAACTCCATGTCCCACCTGCAGCGCCTGTCCAAGGCACTGGTGCAGGTTCTGGAGCTGGACGTGACAGATGTGAAGATAGTGGAGGCCCGGCGCTCTGGGCTGCCAGGCCCCTTGCAGCAGGGCGTGCAGAAGGGCAGGTGCCAGAAGAAATATTTCCGCTTCTTCACGGAGGAGAAGGTTCTCCAGCTCCTTCAGCAAGTGTGTCGTGTTCTTGGCTACTACGGGAACATCTACTTGCTTGTGGATCACTTCATGGGGCTGTACAGCGAGTCTGGCCTGTACCGAAAGCAGGCAGCCATGATCCTCAACGAGGTGGTCACGGGAGCTGCTGGAGTGGGAGTGGATTTCCTGCAGGAGAGGGAAGTTCCACCAACCATGGATGATCTCAGAGGGTCCATAACGTCCATTCTGGATGAGTACATGGACCAGGCAAACTGGTATTTGGTCACTAGCATTGACACAGAGGAAGGCAGCCCTGAGCAGTCAGGGCAGCACTCGGGACTCGCTGTCCGTCCAAGAGGGGCGTCCAGCAGCGCTTTCCTTCTGTCCCCAGAGCCCCCAGTCACAACCCGCACCATGAACAGCAACATCTGGCAGATCTGCATCCAGCTGGAGGGCGTGGGCTGCTTTGCTGCAGTCCTTGGGAAGGAGTTCCGGCTGCTGCTGCTGTCAGCTCTCTACCCTGTGCTGGAAAAGGCTGGTGACAGGACTCTGCTCATCAGTGAGACAGCCCTGGGGACACTGGCGGACATATGTGAGGCGTGTGGTTACGACTCGGTGCAGCGTTTGATTAATGAGAATTCTGACTATCTGGTGAATGGGATCTCCCTGAATTTGCGCCACCTGGCATATCAGCCACGTGCATCCCAGGTCCTGGACACGATGCTGAGGCATTCGGATGCCAGCTTGCTGCCACTGATAGAAGATGTAATCCAAGATGTCCTGTCTGCACTAGATCAGTCTTACAATAGCCAGGCTTCCATCTTCCTCAGGGTCCTCCACTCAGTCATGACTGCTCTAGGTACCAAAACAGTGTTTACTTTGTGTAATTCAGCCTTGCTGTCACTAAGGGTACTGGCCTTGGACCTTTCCATTTGCCATGGGAGGTTCCAGGTAGCCAAAGTGTTATGTGATGGCCACTGTGCTTTGCTTGCTGAAGCAATGATCAAGCAAAGATCAGCAGTAGTTTCCCTCTTCAGTTTGCCTGGCCTGCAGCCTTTCACAGGAATATGGCCTTTAGTGGCTGAGAAGCAAAGGATTCACTGCTCCCATGAGCATTCTGTAGGAGCACATGGCATGTATTCCTTTTTAACATTCCTATACCATCAAGGAGGTGACAGGGATGTGACAGCAGGTGCCTCTATCAGGTGCAGTCCCATGAGGTGTGAGAACCATCTCATTTCTCATGGAACCCATGGCACCTTGGTGACTTGCAGGAGGGGATGGTGGTTGCTCAGTGACATGTCAGTTCCTTTTTTGCAGTGCAGTGGTTTGGAATGCCCAGCGCTGAGGAGCACCAGCAAAGGCAGACTGACAAGGGGCAGAGCAGGGCTCGGTCCCAGGGGCAGCAGGTGGTGACAGTGACAAGTGAAGAAGTGGAACGATTCTTCCTTGACTATGTCAGCCAGAAGCAGATCGCAGAGGGTGATCTTCCTGACCTGGAGGAGGAGGAGGAGGCAGGTCAGTGCTGTGCATGGCTGGAGAGGAGCATGGCCAGCTTGCAGAGAGACTGTGTCCTCCAAGGTGTCCTTTTGTCACATGGGGGCCTTGGGACCAGGCTGACAATCTCAGGTCTTTTTGGGCTAACCTTGGTTCATGTAAATTGCTGTTTGAGTAGGGGAGCCAAATGTTTTCAGATCAAAGCTTCTCCAGCTATAAGACACAAGCACACTGTGTTTTTTCTTACCTTGTAACAATTCATTTGGGTTCAGGACATGAGGTTTCCCCTTTCCAGGATCCTATTCATTTTCCTCACGTTCCCCTGGGAATCTCTGTACTGTTTTCTCCTGGCTAATGATGCCAGTGCTCCCTTCTTACTTGGCCTTGGCAGGCACTGCAGACATTCATATAGGGAACTTTTTAGTCTTCACTGGGCTGTGCTGCAATCCTGACCTTTAAATACTTCATCTTTAAATACCCAGGCTTTTCATTTTTAATAAAAATCAATGGGAAACAAGTCCATGGTGAGAAGAGACTGCAAATGTCAGACCAGCTGCACTGTCCAGTAAAGAAAGCGAACATTCCCAAGCCCCACACTCTTAACTGAACCTGACACTAACTCACAGAACTCGTAGGCTTAACTATATCTAAGCACATTAAAAAACGCCAGAGGCCTTACTCAGGAATTTGCAGAGTTGTGGGTGGGTACTGTGGTCTCCCAGAGCTCTCAAGTAATTTTCATGGCTTCAGTAACGGTTTTGTCTTCCAGATGAAGTTCCCCTTGCTAAGCCAGAGCCCAGCTCTGACATGGAAGGAGAAGCTCCAATGCCAAGCCATGCCCAGCTGGCCAGGGATGTGATGGAGAGGTGCATCCACTTGCTGTCTGACGGGAGCCTCCGAGTGCGGCTGAAGGTTGGTGAGCGCTGCCTCTGAGGGACAGATGGTGCCCACGAAGGGGCTGGTAGCTCATCAGCGTGTGTGCCATGCACGCTGGGCTCCCTGCCAGCCCCAGGTTTGTGCTGCCATATGCTCGAGCAGGACAGATCCTCCAAACCTGGCAAAAGAAAGGGAGATAGTTTTTTTGGGACTGCTCTGGATTAGGAATGGCAGCCAGGGGACAGAATCTTAAGGGTGGCTTTGTATTGGGCACTTTCCCTTGATGCTCATGACAGTTAAGTCTTGTGCTTTGTCCTTTGGTGGAGGAAACAGAAGCATCTTCCTCCCATCTGTGCCTCCCATCCCCCTTCCTCAGGCTGCAGTGCACAGGCTGATGAATGTTTTTGAAGTAGCTGGGGTGATGATAAGCAGGGCTAAAAGCCTGTTTTTTTTCTAATTATGAAAACCCTTTGAAGGTGGCCTCCTTTTAAAGTGCAAAGTAAGACAGAAAAATGAGGCATAACCCAGATTCTCATCCCAGCAGTCCCAGCTCTGCCAGGTGATCTTGCTGCCACAGCCGCAGTGGGGTTCAAGTGTGCTGCTCAGCCTGTGGGATCAGGGCAGGAATCCTGCCCTACTCCCAGCCCAACTCTACCCAGCACAGGCTGTGTCACTGCAGAGCTTGTCCCTTTCCAAACAGGCCTGATCTTTAAGCACTGTTCAGTTGTCCCCATTCCTGCTGTGGTAAAACTGCACCCTTCACCATTCAACCCCTCCTCCCAGCTTCCTGACGTGCTGCTGGGATCCACCTGAATGCCTGGCACTGCAGCACTCAGAGTCTGTTCCCTCCCCTCCTGCCCAGGTCCTGGACGTGCTGGAGCTCTGTGTAACCGTGCTGCATCCTCATGGAAACCATCTGCTCCCCATGGCTCACCGTGTCTGGCCAGCTCTCGTCACCCGCCTGATTAACGACGACCCTCTGGCAGTGCTGAGAGCCTTCAAGGTATGGCAGGGACTGCCAGCAGCATTTCCAGCTGGGGCTTGGGCAGGAAGTGGCTCAGGCAGTGCTGCAGCTCAGGAGGGAGCACCAAGCTCCTGCAGCAATGTTTAAATGTGGTTTGGAGCATGGGGTCACCATGCTCTGCTGCGGGTGGGTTTGTACCACTGTCACTGTGGCTTGTCCACAGGTAAACCCTCGCTGCTGTTCCTGGGGGAAGCAGCAATGTTGGTGGTTATTGCAGGGATGAGAAAAACAGCTCTACAGCCTGAGCAGCTATTAGGGGCACCATACTGTGGAGAACAGTCTAAGCATCCTCTTTGGAAGTCTCAGAAAAGACTTGACCCTATAATGACATTATTAAAGACCTCCTGACCCTGTCAGCTGGCTCCTTACTCCTCCTGACTCACAGGCTGGCCAGTAAAGCATGTTTCCAGAGGTTGCCAGCCTCAGCATTGCAGAGGAATTCGTCTGCTGGGCAGAGTGAGATTCATTTTAGAATCCTTCAGTGTGAGTAAAGAGAGTTTTGATTCCCCAAATTCCAGAAGCCATGCACTAGAATCTCAGAATAGCCATATCTTTCATGTGCCTGCCCTAAAAGGAGGTAGAGATTGCTGTACAAAAACTAATTAACTCTTGAAAAGTTCAAGTCATCATTACAATTTGCACCCAGCATGGGTTTTGTACATTAAATCCCCCTAAAGTGTCTTCCTGCCTAAATTCCAGGACAAGAAGTGTCACATCAGTGTAAAGCAAACAGAACATAACCATCTCAGTCCTGCACACTGAGACCATGAGCTCAGTGAAGTTCCAAAAGAGAGATCACTGTTCTGGCCACATGGATCCCCTTTGTTTTTACAAGCATTTAGGGCCATTCTCTACCCAAGTTGAGTTTGATCCTGGGCACACTCCAGTACTGTTGGGTGCCCTTTTCTGTGGCCACTTGGCCTTTCTGCTTGCTGATGTGCTTGGAAAGATAGCTTGTCTGCACCACAAAAGAGATTTAAGGATATAATGATATTTAATAGCATTTTCCATCAGAGACAACTCCACTAATTCTGAGTAAGGCTGCACTTCTCTTACCTTTACTGTGCTGATGAGGGAAGGGCAGCCCAGGAGTCAGCCAGGTGACACTGCAGGGCAGGGTGCAGCTGACTCAGCCTCTCAAACATCCACCTTCTCATTATGGAGAAACTGGAGCAGGTTACAATGCAAAAACAATTCCCTAGGGAGAGTGAATGTCTGAATGCCCCAGGCTGGAGTGGCTCACTGAGCTCCTCCCAGGCCAGTGTGTGCACTGTCCCCTGTCACTGATGTCTCTCATAGGTGCTGTGTACCCTGGGTCAGACGTGTGGGGACTTCCTGAGGCAGAGGTTCTCCAAAGATGTCCTGCCCAAGCTGACCAGTTCCCTCCTCAGCCAGGCCCCAGTGAGTGCCAGAGCTGGGCCTGTGTACAGCCACACATTGGCCTTCAAGCTGCAGCTGGCTGTGCTGCAGGGCCTGGGCTCTCTCTGCGAGAGGCTGGACATGGGTGAGTACCAGGGGAAGCACAGGTTGTGTGGTCTCTGCCAGACTTTACTCTCTCCTCTCAACTTGCTGCTTCTCCTGCTGCCCAGGGAATTGATTTCCTGAACTTCTCTAGCTTGACTTTGTTCTCTTTGGGAGCTCTGTAAAGAGGTGCTGGGCACTCTTTTCTCCCCAGGAGACAAATGAGAGAGAAGGTTCCCACCACATGCAAAATCTGACTGCTCATCCCACTTGTGGATGAGAAGGAGGTATGGAACAGAGTCCCTGCATTGCTGTAGGGCCTATTGGCCCACAGTTTCTTCTTACTGGACAAACTGGAGCCCAGATAAGACTTCTGGCTAGCCTGACTTGTGGGCTTGTCTCTGAGTGACCCTTTAAATCCAGCACATCACACTCTTCTATTGAATGAAACTCTGAAATTCTCCCCAAGTGAAATTTTTGGAACTGACTTTGATGAGGGAGAAGGTTTGCTGGCTAGTTTCTCTTTTCCTCCCAGTGCCCTTGATTGCTTTCCTGGCTTTGCAGCAAGATGCTTAAAAGGCAAGGTCAGAAGAGCTCTGGGTCAGACAGCTCAAAGGCTCTGAAGCTTCTGCTGCCAATTTGGAGCTGATTCCATTAGGCAGCAGCTGCTGAGGAGGTCACCTCCTACCCTTCTTTCCTGTTCCATTTCTGCAGGCGAGAGTGACCTGAATAAAGTGGCAGATGCCTGCCTGGTTTACCTCAGTGCCAGGCAACCTGTGAAACTGCAAGAAGCTGCCCAGAGGTAATGTCTCTTAAATGCAAGTGTGTTGGGTGTACAAACAGTGGGGGACAGAGGGAGCATGGTGATCCCATTCCTTTCGCACCTTTCCTGTTCCACCTTCCAGCACGTTCAAGTCCTGTACAACAGGGCCTCTCATGGAAGTTTTCTGTGGTATCATTTACTCCCCAAAATGAGTTAGAGAGGTCAGTTGTCAGCTTGCACAGACACATCAGGTGACATTGCAGTGCATTTGGGGACAGAGGGGAAGATGTGCTACTTGCTTTTCCCTAACCGAATACTTGAAGCTCTTGGCCCACTGGTGGCATCAAACTGCAGAGTGAAGACAGCTATAGAAGAGGATGTGCCGGCATTCCCTTGTATTTTATCACTTAATACCTTCTGCAGGCTGGGGGATTTACTTGTGTTATCCTTACATTTTCCCTGGGCTCCAACCCAGGCTCTGCCAGGTGGAACCAGAGTTTGTTTGGGAAGCTGTCAGTCTTGGCACCGGCGTTGCTCTGGGAAGACTGGGAGAGTCTGAAAGAGCAAAGGCAGTTTAGGTGAACACACTCCAGCTCTAGGAAGTGTTGACAGGCATACTTTGCTGCTTGGTGTACAAAATCCTGCTCAGCATGTTGTGCTGTCAGGATAAGAAATCACTATTGTCATATGTTGTCACCTGGAACCAAGGCCAGAGATTTCAGGAGACAAAACGAGTCCAGGTACAGAACAGGGGTCATAAATCAGAAAGCCCCTCTGCCGAAGGATGGGGGTGAAAGCCAGCCCCCCCTCCCTTCCTGTGTGGCCAGCCCTGCCCTCCCCGAGGGGAGGGGAAACCAGCAGGTTCCGCAGGCTCTGCGGTGTCGGATTTCCAGGGCAGGCTGCTGGAGGGGAAGTGCAGCCCATCCGTTCCCTTTCACAAAGCACAGGCTCCCGGGGGTGCAGGGTGTGAAGGGCTTTGTGTGGCTGGGCAGCAGTTCAGAGCAGCGCTCTCCGGAGCTGGAGCATTCCTTTGTTTGTATCTCTGCGCGGGTGGGAGCAGGTTTATTTTTACCTTGGAGGCTTTCACGGCAGCACAGCAGGCTCCAGCAGCATTTGTTCTGCAGAGGGGCTCTATGCTGTGGGAGTGCATCCCCTTAATGCAATAATGCCTCAGTCTGTGCAAGCAATGCTGGATGAAAAGCAGAACACCAGGATTTATCTAGATGTTTGGAATGTGAAGCTTTTAAATCATTAACCAAGCAGCTTGAGAAGCTGTGCAATTTCCCCCCAACAGCAGGGGTAGGGGAATATGAAATGAGCCCTGTTGGAAGCTGTATGGTGAAGTGAGCTCACTTGTTGGAGGCAAAAAGGCAGCAAAGTTCAGGGCAAGTAGGATTTTTCTCCTGAATGTTACTTTTATTATATTTTAAGGAGGAAATGCCATATGTTTTGCTCCTCCCCCCATGTTTTTGATGCAATATACATCACATATGTCAGTGAGCCAAGCTGCTCATAGCAGCCCTTGCTGTCTCCTGTGTAACTCCATTGACCAGACACGTGTGCACTGAGGCATGCACCATGCCTGGCCTGACACTACAGACATGGCAGCATTTGGAGTTGCTTTTGAGTTGAATTTTTTCAGTTCAGTCCTGTGCAATCCCTGCTCTCGGAGCCTGGGTGTATCACAGTTCATTGTATCACACTCACTTTTAACTGTATTTCTCCGATATGAGGTTTCAGCCTGGAAAAGTCAAAATTGCTTTGGACCATAACAATCAGCTCCTGTATCAGGATAAGAGTCACTTCTCAGGCACCCTTCCATTTATGTTCTCCAGCTGCTGAACCACCACATTCCTGCAAGTTCTGGCTCTTCTTGCTCTCCATGTGCCTGAAAGTAATCCTGCAAACTGACACAGGCTGTCACACATAAGGCCCTTTCCATCTAAGCAAGGGCAGTGTTATCAGCCTGATACATGAGAAATTCTGCATTTTAAATGCTTCTAAAAACAGATAGACCAGAACTAATCTTAGCCCCAGCCTGAGCGCCAGCGTACGTCACATAACTCAGCTTTATCACTGCAGAAATCATATGAGGTAAAAGGATGTTTGGAATCAGCTTGCCATGGTGATTTATACTAACTGGCCTTTGCTCAGCTCTTAGGATTGTTATTCAACTGATGGGTTGTGACCTGTCAAGAGCAAGGTCAGGACTTGCAAAGTCAGTTGTAGCTCCAAAAATCATACACTGACTGCATGAAGGTTCTGTAGGCATGCAAAGGGCTAAGCAGGAATTTTTGGCCAAGGTGCCTGAGCCACACACACACACACAAAAAAAAGGGAGTTTGGCTATCATCCAGGGATGTTATCACACCCCAAGGAGTCTGCTTAATCCCATTTATGGGGCCCTGTAGCTTTATTAGATGAAGCTGTGGGAGTAAGTGATTTTTGTAACTGCAGCTTCATGCAATACTCAACAGGCAAAACTAGATGCTGGGAAAAAAAAGAACTCCAGGACATCTAAGGAAGAGAAAATGGGAGAATAACAATAGGCTTTACTAGAAGATGACTGCTGAGAGTATTCCAAGAGAGTATTATCCAAAGCTTTTTTAAAAACCAAATGAAAAATCACCGAAGGGACCAACCCTACTGAAGAACAGTTTGGGAATGCCAAGGAGCACTAGAAAAGTCTTTGCCATCATTGAAGAAGATGAGCTTGTGCAAGGGTGGGGAAGTGCCCAGAAAGACTTGGGCAAGAGGGGGTATTTGGGGTCCCACCACTGGGAACAAGATTGGGGGAGATGGTGGAAACTCAGTCACAATATGTAAATCTGAGCTTCTCATCAATTTATGAAGTTGCATCATCCCTGACAAGCTTTTCACTTCAGGGAATAAAACCTTGAAAGAAAAGAGATTAGGAAATTGTCACTGGCCCCTGTCAAACTGACAAGTAGTTTTCCATCCTTTACGTTTCAAGTCATTCTTTTGAAATTGACACTTAATTCCTAGTATATGTTTGCAGCCCATGACCTTCCGTCAGCAGGCTGGATAGGAATGATTTTTTTTTCCCTTAAGATGCCAAAATAATTTCTTCAGTTCTTACCAAAGCCTATGATGGGCTGTATCCAGTTAAACATTCAGCAGGGATGGGAAGCCAGGAAACCTTGCCGTGGCTTTGCTTGGAGCTTGGGGAAAAGACAAGGCAACAGAATAGCCAAATTGCACTGTGCTAGTAGAATAAGTTTAGCACACTTGGGACAAATACGAGCTATTTTGTGACCTTTTTTGATACCAGGGCTGATTATGCAGCTTACCTCTTCTGGTTTCCTTGTGTGGTTTGTTGGATATTCGTTGCCAGCTGTCATTCCCAGGCTGGATTGAAGCACATCAGAACAGCCACTTGCTCAAGGCAAAATTCAATAAAGTTATATTTAAGAAAAAAAAAAAAAGAAAAAGGCAACAACAGAAAACAAACTTGGATTAACCCCAGGATTCTTTGCTATGGAAACAGGTTGCTTGGAAACTATCCCAGAGTTAGTTTGAAAATGTAAAAGTCAAGTTGTTCTTTAAGCTGCAGAGCACTCCAGGCTATCAGGGATAATCAGAGCCTCGAGCCATTATGGGCACCAGAGGCAGAGAGTCCTCCAGGGTATGGATAATCCCTAAGGGTCGATCTCCCTGGAGCAACTGATTGGGAAGAGGTTGGAGAGCAGAGTGTATGTGCTGTGAGTGTGAGAGCTACAGCTGTGTGTGTGCTGGGGATCAGCAGCCTGCTGCACAATACTCCCCATTCCCATGTTCACTTCACAGCAGTTCATTGTCCTTGCCTGCTCCCATCCCAGCCATAAGGAGTGAGGATTATCTCTGCAGCTGCCCACCAGCAGCAGCCCATTGGAAACTGGGTGGAACCACTGGGAGCTGGTGTTCGCTGGCACACAGAGCCATGTGCTCCCACTGTCACAGCCAAGCTGAGGGCACAGGCAAGGCATTGTCTGGAGAGCTGGAGCCAGGATGGCAGCAGTGAGAGCTCCATACCCTGCCCCTTCCAACCCCTCATGAGTGGGCCAGTCCTCCCCTTTCAGTCAGCAGAGCTGCAGGAGCAAAGCCAGAGGAATGAGGAGTCCTGTGAGCTCCCCTGCATCTGGCCAACCCACAGAAAAAAGGTTGTGTTGCTGAGGCAGCTGTTGCCAAGCCCAGCTATCACTGTAGAGCACATTCCCCCTGGTTTCCCTGGAGCAGGTAGATAGGCACCGCCAGCCCTTTGGGAGGGGACACTGCCAACAGCTTCAGTGGTGACATCTCCCCTCTTGCTGTTCAGAGACCTGCACTGGGGGACAGGGGAGGTGTTAATGGCACAGAGGCAAAAGCAACAGCCTTGGCTGGGCATGAGTAAGAAGTCACATCCACAGGATTATTGTGGAGAGGAGAGGGAGCTTTCTCCTACCTTCATCTCATTTCTGTGCTCTTTCCCGTTACCCATGGCACTGCACTCCCTTTCAGAGAAGAGTTTCTCAAAGGGATCTTTTCCTGCTTTACATTGGAAGCAACCTCACTTTAGGGATGAAAGTACTCCCAGGAGAAATTTGGACAGCAATCAGATCTGGATTTTCTGTGGCTTTTGTAGCAAGTGATTTTTGCTTTTAGAGAGGGAGTTCAGTCCTGTGCTTCTTGGGGGAGCAGAGACAGACCTACTGGATTCCTTTTCCCATTACCTGAGCTAGCAGATGCTCTCCTCACAGCTCCATGATTTCACTGGAAGCTAGAGACCTGAAGACACATGGCTGGGCTTTACTGGGATTCTTGGAAAACTGTACCATAGGTGTGGTGAATGCTGAGTGCCTTTGGTGCTCACAGAGCACTCAGCACCATTCAGGAAGAGGCCCTGCAAATTCCAGTCTAATTTTTTTCATGGCACAGCAGAAGAGTTTAATACCACTTAAGCCCAGTAAACCTTCTGTGCATTAAACACTGATACAGATGTAGCTAAGCCCAAAGGTTGCTGCAGGGAGAACTGGCAGGAGGGGGTGGGTAAGTGTAGGTCACACAAATCAGCATTTGCTCTTTCACTCCTTGAGCTTCCTGCTCTTCAGCAGCAGCTGTGTCCCAGCAGCTCACAGCTGGAGCCCTGTGTGAAGGGCATGCTGGAAAGGCAAATCCCATCTTACTGAGGTATGGAAATGCAAAGTGAAAACCATCAACACAGCAGTAAATCTTCAGAGGAAGTTGTGATTCCTCTTTTCCTTCATTCTGTCATTAATGAAGGTTGTGTTTGTTTTTGGTTTAAAATCCTGTTTTGTGAAAGGTGCTGTGCAAAACAACAAATATTTGGAGGCAGCTAATAAGGACTTGGGGTGGTGAGATATCTCACTTGAGCAAAAAGCCCTCAAATATAGCATTGAGTTTCCCTTGGGGCCCAGCCTGGGCAGCTTTCTCCAAATACTCTTGGGTTTTCCACCTCTGGAAAGGCAGAGAAGCCCAGATGGGTTAATTCTCTAAAAAACAGAGAGGGTGGTGAACAACAGAGACAACTTCTCCCAAGATCTCTGCAGGAGCTATTGCCCAAAAGATCCCAGATATGCATAGCACATGCAGTCACTCACAGTCACCTCCCCAGCACGTGGGACAGGCAGGTTTACACTTGTGCCAGCACCAGCTCACACAGTGCCAGCACCAAGCCTGGGTCAGTTCTGCACCAGCTGCTTGTTTGATGTCTGTAAGTGACTGTGTGGTATCATAAATATTCCTCTCCCACGTGCCATTGGCTGTGAGACACAGAGCTGCTTTCTCAGGCATGGGGGGTACTGGCTGTCCTCTGTAAAGAGCTGAATTTCTGCAGCTGCCAGAGGTTGCCAACAGCATCAAAGCTGTCCTTAGCTCTTAATAACCCTGTTAAACCTTGTCCTTACACTTCTTTCCTCTCTTCCTCCTGTTTTCCACAGTGTTTTCCTTCACTTGATGCACGTGGACCCTGACAGCACGTGGCTGCTCCTGAGTGAGGTGTGGTGCCCCGAGGGGTACGAGCCCCCCCACGCCAGCCTGCGCCCGGTGAGGCTCAGCGGGATGGGGCGGCCGCGGAACGAGTTCACAGACAACGTGCTGCTCCTGCTCCAGAGGCTGCAGCAGCTGGAGGGCACAGCTCCCAGCACCAGCACACAGGAGGCATCTCCTTCCTGACAGACCTGCACAGCAGCTGGCATGGGAAAGAGGAACCACCAGGACAGAGCTCACCTGGGAAAGCGCCATCACTGAGGACCAGAAAGGTTCAGGAGCAAGGAAGGGCTGCCCAGTCAGGGGCACTGGCTGAGACACCGTCCCCGTGACAGAGGGTTTATCTTTTTGAAGCAGTGTTTGAGGGTGAGGTGGGTACATGACCCTGACTCCTCCGGAATTGTGCCTCACCAGCACCATATACAGAGAAAATGGCACATCTGTTCCAAATTCTTCAGTATGAAGAGTGAGTGATCTTCCAGAAATTACTTCCTAACTCTTGATCCTTGTGAGGGTGCCCCTATAGCACCCCCCTACACCTCTCTGATCTCTTCACTGCTGTGATGATCCCTCCCATTCTTAGCTGGACAGTGACTGACAACTCAAAGCAAAAGCTTTTTTCGGCCTTTACCCTTCCCAGAAGAGAATCTTGTTTGGGATGCACTATAAACCTGTTCTCTTTAAAAGCAATTAATCTCAGAAGTTAAAGTGCATTTCCAATAAATTCCTCCCTATGCTACTGGCAAGAACAACGTGTCCTCTCAGAAGCATCAGGGCTGCTCCTCACAGCTGCAGTTTGCTGAGACCAGATGGAGGTGGCCAAACGTGCTCTGTTCTCTATCTCACTCTCTGTGAGGTTCTGTAGAGAATCAGGCAGCCCTGATTTACACCTGGGAATGATTTACAACTTGTCCCATGCCCAGATCACGGTTCTCAGGCCATTTCTAACCCCCATCCCAAGGAGAATTAGATGAAGCACCTGCCTGTGCCCCAGTACAGCCCCGTGTCTGTCAGTGGTCAGACAATGCCAGGTGACAGGGCCTGTGAGCACCGTGGCACCCAGCAGTGCCATGGTTTGTCAAAGTAGGTGCAATCTGGTACAGTGGGCAGAGGATGACTTGTCTTTGGGGCAGCTCACTGGCCATACTGAGAGCCCTCTCCCCTGATCTCCAGCTCCCACATCCCCAGGCTTTTGCTGCAGAGATTGTCCACAGGCACTGCCTTGCTCAGCTGCTCCCAGATCCCTCAGCTTCACAGGGCAGCTCCTGGCAGCAGACTGCTTCCTGCCACTCGGGGAAGATCTATGCAAGAGAAGCAAAAGGGCAGATCTTGACTAAATTTGGAAGCAAGCTCAGAAATACAAAAACCAAAGCAATAAATACATTGTTACGTGGAACTGGTTTTGTGCATCACTGTTGGGATCCTGGGTCAACATCCAAAACAAGTCCCTGCTGGTCGGCCCAAGGGCACTGTCTGTGCTGCCACATGCCTCAGCTGAAGTTTCTTCCCCTTGTCCCTCTGGTTTTATTCAGGCTTTTCTCCTGTTTTCTTCTCCAGGGAAAACACAAGTCAGTTGCTTTTTATCCAGTAGGATAGGGCTGCAGGTCAGCTTTACTCTTTTTTAATATCTGTTCAGTGCTTAACGCTGGTTGGGTTCTATACAAAGGAGCCTTCAGAGCTGCTCTGACAGGGCAGGCAGGGAGGTGAAATACTGTCTTTGGTTTCTAAGCGCCCTTGGGGCTGGTGCAGTTTTCTGGGTTGTTGTAGCACTTGACAAAACTCATCCATTAGGTGCAGATGCTGCATCCAGCCTCACTCTGCTCGGCTGTGCTGTGGTGGGGACTCCAAGGAGCCAGCCTGCCCATGCCAGGGCTTGCCATCCTGCAGGGGCAGGATGTGATTTAAGGGCAGGGGTGTCCCATCACTGCCCAGTGCCCAGGAACCAGCTACCTCACCCAGCCAGGGCTCTGGCACAGCTGACTACACCAAGACACCCACCCAGAACCTGTGATTCACGGTGCTGTTCAGAGAATTTCCCCACAGCCTCAGCCCCAGGCAGCAGGTGGGTGCTGGTGGCAGGAGAGGCTGTCCTGCCTGTCACAGTCAGCTCCTCTCAGCTTCGTTATCGCCCTTGCTTTATTGGAGGCTGACTAAATTGCTTTTGTCTGAGGCAGGATAATGGCTGGGAGAGGGACTGTGTGGAAATGGCATTTTCATGAGGCTGGTTCCTCCCCAGCAGTGACTTGCATATTAAGCTCAGCCCCTTCACAAGCCCAGGGCTTTCCCTGCCTGAGCTCTCGTCCACCAAGCAGCCCCCAGCACTCTGGGGTGGGGACCCCTGGCTCCCAGCCACCACTCCAGCCACCCTCCCTGGGATCACAGAGCCGACAAAACCATGTCCAGCCACCTCCTCTATGCACAAACCCAGCCAGGACTCTGGGGCACTGCCACACCCAGGGCTGGGGGCACAGTCCCACTCACAGCCCCTGGCACTAGGCACACAGATCCAGCAGGGTTCTCTCCTCGACTACTGCTCCCAAAATTTCCTATAAACTCAGCAAAGTTAATCTCTTCTAATAAAACCTGTTATTGTTAAAGCTCGCCTTTACAAATCACTGTGCTGCACAGTAATTTGTTTACTCCCCATCTGAGGTGATTTGCAGCCTCCTGTCCTCCCTAGTGTGTCTCTAGGTCTTTTCCTCTGCTGTCCTGAGTTTTGCTGCACTGGTGACCAATGCATCCCAATCTCTTTTCTTCCCCCAGCAATCCCATTCCCTGACTGGGAGAATTTGAGCATAGTTCCAGCTCCACAGCTCTGCCAGGGACTGCTATGGCACAGCCACCATTATTGCTTGTGGCAAAGTGGAGTTTTGCACCAGCAGCCTCTCCTTGCCTTGCAGCTCCTGAATGTTTTTCTCCTGTACCCTTTGCTCCCCGAGACCACAGCTCTCCAGGTGGCAGAGGCTCCAGAGACACCAGCCACCTCTGCCTGTTCCTGCCCCCAGCACAGGCTGACACCTCTGGTGGCAGAAAGAGCCGCCAGCTCTTTCTCCTCATCAGCACAGCAAGGGGTGAGCATGATGGAGGTGCAGGAAGTAACAAAGTGCAAAGGAGCTGCAGGGCTCCAGGCAGCTGGGCTGGGCATGGCCAGTGCCCTGGCTGCAGCTTTTTAAAGCTCTGAACTCCCAGCTGCAGGTGATGATGTTGATGCCCACCCTCATTCCCAATCCCCAGTCCAGCAGCCCCAGCTCTGCCCCTTTTTAGCCAAGGCAGTGCCAAAGTCATGTCCCCTTGCCGTGCCACGACAGAGAGCACAGACCCCCAGAGCTTCGTTTAAAGAGCTTTATTAGCTGCAGCAGGTCTGATGGTGGCAGGCTGGGGGGCAGCAGGGGAGCAGCGCCCGGCACCCGGGCGGGGAGGCTCGGGACCCCCCTCTCCCTCCCCACAGCTCTGTCCCCAGTGGCTGTGGTCACCCGTGGGCAGCAGGGACGGGCTCTGCTGTTTGCACTGCGACACGAGAGCCCGTGGGACAGACCCTGCCCGGGGCAGTGTGGTGCTGTGGCCTGGGAGCGAGGGAGGGATGCTTGACTGAGGGGGCGCCGAGAGCCCCGCCAGCACGGGCAGCGGGATAGGGCCAGGGCGGACGGGGCTGGCGGGTGAGCGCCCATCCTCTGCGAAGGGGAGAAGCAGTGATGGGTGCAAGGGGCCAGCTCCCGTGCCACACTTTCCCAGGCATACACGGAGCACGGGCAGCTGCCTGGCTGAGCGATGCCAGAGCGTGCCGGGAGGATGCCAGGAATGTGCCGTGCCGTCCTTCCTCTGCTGAGCTCAGGCCTTGACG
>VXBR01007132.1:166034-182517 GCA_013400215.1 Cisticola juncidis | reverse complement strand
GTGGCAGCGGCGAAAAGTTTAGGAGAGATTGAACATCTGGGGTTTTGGCTTAGTAAGCAGGCCAACAGGACTTCGCAGGCATTGAGCGATCTTCTAGAAGACGAAAAGACCACCAGGCACGCCACGTTGCAAAACAGAGCAGCCATCGACTATTTGCTTTTACTACACGAACACGGCTGCGAAGAATTTGACGGGCTGTGTTGTTTTAACCTGTCAAGTCACAGTGAGTCTATATTAAAGAAAATCAAGCTGCTGAAAGAAGATGTAAAAGAACTAAAGACTGAAAAGGACTCAGGATGGTTCCAAAATCTATTTGGACACTTTGGATTCAAAGGATGGGTTGCTGCACTTTTAAATCAGTTACTCTGGATTGTTATAGTTATAGTGATTGTATTACTGATGTTCACTTGTTTAGTTAAGGGCTTTAAAAGAGCAGTAGCAGAAATCTTTTTAATAAATAAAAAAGGGGGAATTGTGGGAGTTGAAGAAGTTCCCCAAGACAGCAAAACTCTCCCTTGGAGGGAGAGTGTGCTGTGAAGAAGCAATAACCCCATGAGAAAGTTCCCCCTCAAGTTAACTGCCTCTTTCTGTTGGCCCAAAGTTAGTTGTTCTTGCCCCATTGGCTCAAAGTTAGCTAGCCTTCCCCCATTGGATCAAAGTTACTGTCTTTCCCCATTGGTTCAAAAGTTACTTCACCCTGCTTTCCCGCACCATGATTGGTGCATTTTCAATCCTCTCCCTGATTAGAGAGTTTTTCAATCCCCGTTGTGATTGGCCCTTATAGAAAACTCTGCCCCTTTCCAACCATATAAAAGTATCACGTTTGAGACCCTTGGGGTCTTCGGATGTCAATGGTTCCTGCCCCAGAATAAAGAAGCTCCGGAGATCGTTCCTGACTCTCACCTCTCCTTCCTGCACTGCTTGGGAAAGAAGCCTGCAGGCAGAGCTGCCCACCCGGCTCTCGCCTCCTCCGAGGGCACAGGGCTGCAGGGCCTCGCCCTGTGAGCTGCCGAGAGGGCTTCACAAGAGAGCTGAACAGTGCTTGGGCGAGCCTGTGCCTCTGAGGCAGAGAGCGTCCTGTTAAGGACGACTCGCCGCAGAAGGGCACGGCCCGGGGAAGACCCAACGAGGCTGATCACGAGTGGTCAGTGGGCTTCACCGGACGTCACCAGGCCGCGTCAAAGAAGTTGTAATTATTGTACTATTTTTTTATTAGTATGATCTCTTTCACTAGAAATGCAAAATTCCAAAGATGATATTTAAGATTTGTATGTTTCTTCTCAAATTATAAGTACTATGAAAAAGTTTTCTAAATCAAGTTAAAATAATGTTGCTTACAGAAAACTTCAACAGTTTTTTTGAAGTATTTGGAAAACACTTGTTACCAAAACATGAAGAAAAATTTAGTTTAGAGATTTGAACAAGAAAAGTCATGAAGGAAGAATGTAATTTTGAAGTGGGAAAATCCTTGTCATTGTGGGTGAAACTGGGATATGCGAGATTGCCTCTAGCATGCTGAACATTTGTGGACTTCTGTAATTTACTGAATGTAGATATTAGTATATGAGTATCTGAAAGGACATTGTGTGTAAATTCTATAGGGATGCATACACGATATTATTTTGAGGAAAGAACTTTTTTTATCTTTATAAGTACTTGATTTTTTTTTCCGATATGTAATTGTAAACAATGTTAGTCTCTTCTCTACATAAACCAGATGTAAAATGCAAACTTATGATTTAATGTAAAGGATTCAATTAAATGTTTTAGTCTTCCTGATATGCACCACTAGAATGCGTCAAAGAACATGCAAAGTTCTTTAATTTAGGATGATCTTATTTATCTAATGCATGGTACATATTAGCTCAGATTTCAAAAATATTAAAAAATATTTTTTAAAAGTTATTGAAAGGAGATTGTCTCTTTCTGTAAGGAAAAATATAACTTTTTCTTTAACTTCTGATCGTGACTTTAAAGCTCGGTGACAGAAAGAAACATATTCAAAGTGAAATATCCCATTGTGGTTTCATCTCACCCTTTGAAGACAGTGGTAGGAGGAAATAAGTATAACTTCATTGGCAGACAATGACAAACTGCTTTTTAACCTGTTTAATTTTTTGCATGTGAGATTAGTTTTCTACTGGAAGGTTCTTTTATCTGGTGTAAATCCTGTAGCTTGTATTTTCAAACAAGCTCTCTCATCAAATTTAGTTTTCGAGTAATCTCAAATACAACACATTTTCCTGCCTAATGCTATTCCTTGCGTTAGTAAGGGAGGAGAAAAAGAACAAGAAAGAAAGAAAGCAAGAAAATAAGATACTGAGCAGATATGTCTTCAAGCTATTTTTTTCATTAGATAGGAAAGTAAAACCCAGAGATTCAGCTACATTGATACTTTGCCTCTGACAAAGGCCAATATCATATGCAAAGACAAATGAGCATCTGATTTTTCCTGCTTTATTCTCCTTGCTTTCAAAATAATCAAAAGATAGAGACATCATACCCAGCTACAGCTGTTATTTATTACTGAGCCTACGACTGAGCAGTGAGAAATTGCCCATGACAACAAAAGATTCTCACAAAACTAGTCTTTCCCACTCTGATCTCCTCCTGCTTATGATCCATTGAAAAAAAGCTCGAGATTTCTTTTTAGGGTTTCCATTCTTATCAATATGCTGATCCACACTTGGATGAAATAAAGTGCTCTGTCACCGCGCTCTGCACACGCTCCTCTGGGAGCCTATCCGAGCCAGTCCCAGCCGGTCCCAGCCTGTTTGCAGCTGGCTCTGAGCCGCATGGTGATGGTTACTCTGGCCAGAACCTTGACTTGCTCTGCCTCCATGGGTGTTACATCACTGGCAGTGTAGAGCCATGGCCTCTCTGGCTGGAGCCATGCCACCTTGCGTCTGTGGCGGTTGTAGAGGTGACATCAGCACAGAGCCGTGCTGGGGTGGCCTCTTTCAGCGGAGCCCTGGAATGAAGTCTCTGAGGCTCCGGAACGCCCGGCACAGAGCCCTGAGAGCCCTCCGGAAGCGGCACGGCCGCAGCACGGGGTCAGCTGAAGTTGAGAGCAGGCCTTGCAGATGTTCAAAGGTGCGCCTGTCCCACTTCAGCAGCTCTTCCTCCATGCAAGTGGTCCCCAGGACAGCCTCCACTTCCATGAAATCCCTGCCCACAGCTTCCATTTGGGACAGGCTTTGTTCTTCAGATGTCATGACTGTGCCCAAATGAAAGACCAGGGATTTCATGTGATCTGGGCAGATCAGGCCTTCCTGTGCCTGATCCACACCATTGCCTGAGACTGTGCAGACTTCAAAGCCCCCACTCTCTGCCCGTGACTCGGACAGCAGGGCCCCTGAGGCAGCCGGCTTCTCACTGCTGCCACTCATTCCTTGCTCTTCTTCTGGAGATGGAGATGAGAGGGGCCATGAGACGCTGTCTCCCAACGTACTCTGGCTCCCGTGCCGGTCTTCTGCCCGTGAGTCGGCCAGCAGGAGCCCTAAGGCAATGGGTTCCTCGCCGCTGCTGCTCAGGCCTTGGTCTTCTTCTGAAGAGAAACATGACAGGGACCATGAGCTACTCCCTTGCAGTCTGCTTTGGCTCTGGTCCCTATCTTCTGGCCCTGCCTCAGGCAGTGGGGACCCTGAGGCTATTGATTTCTCGCTGTTCCAGCTGGGGCTTTGGTCGTCTTTGGATGACACAAATGAGAGGGACCATGAGGTGCTCTCTTCCACGATGCTCTCGCTGTCGTCCTGGTGTTGTGGCCAAGTCTCCATTGGCAGGGACGCTAAGCCACTGTCTTCCCTGGCCACCCTGCTTGGCTCTGTGTCTTGTGGCCATGGCTCAGATAGGAGGGACCCAGCGATGCTTCCCTCCTCAGCACTACTCTTCAGGTCTGTGTGTTCTGCCCTTTGTGCAGATGGGCCAGACCTGAGCTCCTCAGAGCAGGAGCCCTCCTCGGCCCATGGGCCTGCCAGGAGTGCCGTCCCTGCTGACCCTGCCCGCTGCTCGAGATCTTGCAGCGGGCTGGGCGAGGGGCTGAGGGTGCAGCAAGGGCTGTGCGGCGCAGCTGCCGGGCTCTCTGCCCCTGCTGCGGGGGCTGCTGCTGCGGGGGCTGCTTCTGCCGTCCCTGGGGCCGTGCCCAGGTGCGGGTGCGGCTGTGTCCCCGGCTGCTGGCCGCGGGGCCAGATCAGAGCCCTCACCCTGCTGAGGATGGTGCGGCAGCCGCGCCGCAGCAAGCGCAGCAGGGCCTGGCCGCGGGCCCTGGGGCCGTGCGGGGTCTCTGCCCGGCTCTCTGCTGCTGCCGCCTGCGCGCCAGGGCCGGCTCTGGAGTCACGGCGCTCCTCAGCCTGCTGAGGGGCTGCCCACGACTCACAGGTGGAGAGCTACAGAGGACGAGTGCCGTGAGATGAGATGAGATGAGATGAGATGTCCCTCTGGGGTGGAAACGGCCCCCCTGGCACAGCCGCTCCCTCCCTGATATCAAGCCCTGCCCCGGCCCCGAGGCAGCTGCTGCTGCCCCATCCCTCACCTTCTCTCTCCTCCGAAACATCAGCCAAGTGGTCTTTCCCTTCACGTCGGCGCTCGCCTGCTTGTCCGTGGACATCGCACAATGGCTCCGACGCTGCCCTCTCCCGGGATGCGCTGTCTCCTGACGGAGCTGCTCCCCTGGGAGTGGCATCCCCGGGCTCTTTGCGCCCTTTCATCCTCTTCTGGGCGGGGTGCGGCCCCGAGGTCACAATGGGATCTGGGCACACGCAGCCCTGGGTCACAAAGGACCTGCAAGGCGCTGCTGTCCCCAGGGGCCGCGCCCCAGCACCCCTCGGACAGCGGGGGGAAGGGGGTGCTCAGAACCAGCTGCAAACAGGCTGGGAACCTCTGGGACTGGCTGGGATAGGCTGGGACAGGAGCGTGTGCAGAGCGCGGTGACAGAGCTGTCCCACAGCTTCTGCCCGGGACAAATCAACGACTGCAAATGAAAGCAGTGTTTTCACGACCCTCACAGTAAAGAAATTATTCCTGCTACCTAATCTGAACCTGTCCTCTTTCCGTTTGAAGCCATTCCCCCTTGTCCTATCACTATATGCCCTTGTGAATTGTCTCTTTCCGTCCTTCTTTTAGGTGCTCTTTAGGTATTGGATGGCTGCAGTTATATCACCATGAAGCCTTCTCATCTCCAGGCTGAACAATACCAGTTCTCTCAGTCTTTCCTCTTAGGAGAGGTGCTTCATCTCTCTAGTAAAGTTGCTGGCTTCCTCTGGACTCACTACAACATGTCCCTCCAGTGCTGGGGAGCTCACAACTGGCTGTAGCACTCCAGGTGGAGTCACATGAGAGCAGCGTGGACGGGCTTCCATCTAGCTAAAGCAATGGATGGGCGTTAACATTTCTGTAATTGTTTCCATTCAGGACAGGGAAGCTTGTGCTTTCTTGTTTCTATTTGGCTTTTCTCTTTGATTAGCATTGACACTAAAAGCAATAGTGTGGGCATCTTTGTTCAGAAAAAATGACCTTTAGTCTTTGTGCTTTACTGGGTTAGTCTTCTTTTCTGTGTTTGGCACATGCATAGATGATGTTCATTTCATTCAAATTCCTTTAGGAAGTGATGTGTGTTGCCAGCAGATCCTTGATGACTGAACAGACATTTTTATTCCTCTCCTCACCACCTTGAAGTTATGTACAGACACATTTAAACTTCAGCTAGTACTTACCACTTGGTAAAGAAGCTATTAAAAATGGAAATATCCCTAGCACCAAGAGGGAAAGGCAGTTGGGATCTTAGTGGCTTGCAGTGGCTATTGCCTGTGTTTTAAAACACAGCTAATGAGAAGCTAAAGAACAAACTGTGGTAAGAGATCAAAAGAACACCAAATAAAGATGATAATGAAGAACCTGAGAAGTAAACTACGGAAAGAAAAAAAAAGTGTGGAAATGGAACAGGAGCACTGGTCATTTTTTGATGGAAAAACTATTGACATAGAAGACCTTCAATTGTTTATCTTCCTTCTTGGGGTGTATGCAGTATAAGTCACTGAGGTACTTCCTACCAAGTGTGATAAGATTGAAACACTGGGGAAATTTAGAAAGGAAATTATAGACAATATACAGAGAATGACCTTTATTCAGGATGCTTTTTTTTTTCATTGCATGAGGTGCAGCCCCTTACCAGTAGGAAAAAATTAGCATCCTACTCAAGAAATAGGAACTAAATGTGGAAAAGATTTTGATGAGTTTTGGAGCTGACATTTCTTGTCTCATATGGTAAAGAACCCATGAACTTCTTCTCTTATTATATCAAAGAAAGATCACACAGGTCAGAAATCATTGTTGCCTTGCAAGGTATGGGAAGATAAACTCTCAAATCTAGGCTCTGTTCAGCTGCTGTACAAAGCAACTTCCAAAAGGCTTCAAAAATTGAGAAAAAAAAATTGATTTTAATTTTTTTAACAGAGTGATTTTATTTTTGTATTGAGTTAATGCCTTAATATCTGTAATTTGCAATCCTGTAATCCTAAATTACAGGGAAGTAGACTTCCAACATAATGATACATCTAGATGTGCTTTTTTTCTCCTTCTGGTTTGAGAAGCTATTATTGTTACGTGCCAGAAGAAGCCTAAAGCAGGAAAAATATTTGACAGTCATGGTTATTTATATGATCACAGCACTAAAGGGCAACAGTATGAGTGGACTGTGTAACTTTATTTTCTTTTTGTTCCCAACAGTACAAATCCAACTGTTCTTCTGCTTTTATCAAATGCTGTTGGTTCAGGTAGTGGTTTAACATAAAAAAGGTTGGAAGCCCTTGATGTTTATTTATTTCATAAAAATAGAGCTTGTTTCCAGTCTGCCTTCCTGCATAACTGGCATTTTATCACCTATCACCTGTGCAAATTACATGGTATAAAAGTTGAAAAATACTGTGAAAGAAGACTGTGGTAGATGCCAGGAGCTTTGCAGGCAACACTTCTGGGAGAAGTGGGATATACAGTCCTTGAGCAGGGTATTATGGTATAGCTGACTTCTGACTGGTTGGTTTTGATTGGCTGGGTCATCTGAGCACTGAGTCCACATTTTACAGTCTCCTTAGTAGCATTGCTCAGCTGTTTTACCCTTTCACAAATGGAGAAGTAGGAGGGAATTCAACCCAGGGAAGAGAAGATGCTCGTGGAGAGGAAGGGCATCCATGTTCAAAGTGTTTAAGACACATCCTCTCACCACCAAAAATATCTTCCTCTTATTGTTGAGTGACTCCTAATGTTGGAATGGACAAAAAGAGAATGGAAAAAAATCAGAAATTTAGAGCTAGTGTGGCGGAGAAGCAAACTGGGGCGTTTGTAGGTAGCTTTTTCAGCAGACTTGGTAAAACGTAAGGATTGAACTAAAAAAAGGCAATCATTTAGAAGCATGTAGTTAGTATTGCCAATATAAAAAGAGTTGAAAAGAAATTTCTAGATGTATCAGACTAGAATTTCTGAAGTGCACATAAAAGAAGGCTGGTATTTCAGTAGAAACTAAAATAATTGCTTCTGTATTTCATTTCTGCCATCCTTCAAAGCTGCAAAGTGGAAAGAAATTACAGTATTAATGTTCCCACTAAAGCTGAATGAAAGCTGATTCTGTTTCTAAGGAGAGATATCCACTACAGTAATACTGCTGTAAGGTAAGCAGTTGGAACTACATTTGTAGAATTTATAATCCAAATTCAAACAACCCAAATTCCTTTCAGTGTTCCATTTCTATGTTCATATTTTAATCTCTGATGCTGATATTATTTTTATTTTATGGGCTTAAGGGAATGCCTGCTCTAGTTGGAATGCTTTCAGGGAACAAAATTTTATTTTTAGATCAAGTAAATCTGACCCAGATAAAATCAGGACTTTAACTTGGCAATTACATAGTTTCAAGCAATGAATAGCACATCTGAGGAGAGAGATGAGTTTTTTATTTCACTAGTTATTTGATAGGCAGAGTTGTGTCAGTATGCACAGCATATCTTGCTTAAACATGTCAGTTTGTGGAAAACTGCAATAGATAGAAAGCATTAAAATAGGCAAAATACTAGTGTTTTGTGCTTAAGAGGAGCATACCTAATAGCATGTTGGTTTAAGTAACTCAGCAAGATTTTGATAGTGGAGGAAAAGGAAGTGAGGACTTGTGCCCCTTTATGCAAAGGAGTGTATTTTAGCCATTCTGGACAGCGTTTAGCAGTAACCCTGACTGCACCTGGGAGGAACATCTGTTACGTGGTTCCGTTGCACTTGTGCCAGTATTTCTGCTTTTCCACAAACTATCTGAAAGTAGTAAGGCTGTAAGAAAAGTCTGTCTAGTTCTCAACCTCTAATTCAACTGTAATTGAATTACTTAAACCTTGATTTATTAATGGAACTCTTGGGATGTGACAAGATACGTTTACTGGGAGAAAATGGTGACGTTCTCCTCCACATAATTTGTTCACTCACATTTGAGTGTCAACAGGGGTGAGTGGTCATGAGTTACAAGTGCACAAATGGGTCAGTGAAAGGTTGCTAGCTGATGTGTTCTACAGCACCAAGGTCATCCATCAGAGAAAACTCTAGACTTAAATATTGTTGGATTATTTAAAATTCCTGTTTCTAAACAAAAGGAATGTCAATAGAATTAATAATGTTTTTTCCTGCTGAAATATTGTTTAGAAGAAACAATGACTTGTTCTTCTGGTTCCCTTGGTTTAAAATTTGGATTTTCAGGAATTAATAAACCATTTTTGTTCTTTCAATTGTATATTTATATTTTATTATGTGGTATCAACATTCCAGTTTCTTAATAGAGTAAATAAGGAAAGGATGACATATCGCTGATATCAATAATGCTTCAAAAAGATGAGCTTTATTTTGGTGAAGAAGTATTATTATCAAGATTTACTCTTCCTTTTATATAGATATACATAAAACATAAAGTCTCCTTGGCTATTAGGCCTTCTGTTAGGCCTTCTATGTGGTGAGATGCATTTCTTTCAGCTAATTAATCTGCTCGAAATAATGTTTTATGCTGTGTACTCACAGAATTTTTTTTAATATTAAGTAGTTGAGCAATAAAACCTTTTTTCTTATTTCTGTATAGAACTTACTTAAACCTCACAAGATGGTAAAATAACTGCTTGCAATGGGCAATGAATTTATTTTTAAAAAAAGGCAGCCAAAGAAAACCTGGGTAGAGTCTGTAAAACAAGAGATCATTATCACATTTTGAAGAGGAGACAATTAAATTTAGAAATTAATCTAGCAAGGTTAAAAAAGCTTTCATGAGATCTGGACGCTATGCAGCACCTGTCTCAGTGTTAGCATTGTAATAGAACAATAGGGCCTTTTCTTCCAGACAAGTTATATTCCTGGCGTAGTATCATGCTATGCTGAAAAATATGTATTCTCTCCAGTGCAGACACTCAGATTTAGTGCAGCATGAATACTTTTGTTTTTAGCCCTCATAAATCAGAAGAAATTCTCTACATTGTTGGAAGAGATCTTGAAGCAATTTTGTAGCTGCAGTCCAATCAGATAATACTACTCTCCAAGGGGTACAATGAACACAAAGAAGAAAATATTAATATCACAGCTCACCCCAGAGGTGACTGCATTTCAATTTGATAAATGGTTTATTATCATCATCATCTTATCTGTCAAGCTTTGATTGTATTTTGGAGACTTTGGGAAGAATAAATCTCTATAGACGTTGCTCATTGCCATTTACAGCAGTATGCCAAATGGCGTATGCTCTATTAGACATAGCCAAAAAATACTAATTATTGTATTTTGTTGTGGGGGGAAGTAAATTTTTTTTTCTTAATTGTTTTTTCTTTGTGTGCTTGTTTTAATGTGGTGATTCCAGAACAGCAGTATGGTATTCTTGCAACAATGCCTCATCTTTCCCAGCCCAATGTGCCTGCATCAGTCTCCATTGTCATCAGAGCAGATTAGTGAACTTGCATGACCTTGAAATGACTTTAACAGCTCAATCAGCCTCAGAGTTTTGTTCTTGAGAAAATTTGATAAATGCTGAGATTAAACACTAAATGAACATTTTGTTTTTCCATCACACAATTTGGAGTTAACTGCAGTTTAATACATAGATTTGTTCAAATACAGCCAGGGCTGTACAAAATTTTCAAGTCCTTAGAGACAATTTGAAAATGATGCCCAAGAAATCTTTAGGCGTTGAAAAGTGGTAAATTGACATTTGAATGTAGCATAACGCTTTCCTCTAAACTGATTCAGTGGGGTTTTTGTCTCCATGCACGTACACACACAAATAGGTAAAAATATACTTTCATCCTTCCAGTGAATATGCTGCGTGAGTATCTGTAAGAAAGAAGATGCTGTGACACTTCCTTTACTGAAAGTGTTGGTTGTGTTGGTAGAACTAAGTTAATTTAAAAATGAGGCTTTAAATTATATGAGGAAAATATATTCAGCATTTTAAGGCCAGATGTCTTCTGCAGTTTTTCGAAAATGTACATCCTCTTAATACAACAAATTTTGGAAATTTTGCCTAAAATTGAAGCAGAAGTTAAACCTGTGCTACACAGTATTTATTCATCAAGTTTGTGATTCAGTTTTGAACAGTTCTAAATGTAGTTAGTGCCAGTGTTGGTACCTCTGACTTTGCTTTAGACACTTTGAGGAGAATGGCTGTGTCTACACCTAAGGATGGGTACAGCTGGCACAGTAATGCCACGTCCTCATTCCCTGGTAAACCTGGAAAGGAGGACTGCAGGGAGGCGCACAGAAACTTGCTGCTCTTTCACGTCTGGATTTTCTGCTGTAGGAAACTAAAGTACATCTCTTACCCTGGCATGTAGCTGGCCTGCAGTGAGGGTATGTGCCCAAGCACTGGGGCTGAGATGTAGCTGGTAAAACTCTGGGCTCCAATTTAGTGATCTTTTATATGATCTGCCAAATTGCTTGACAAGACTTAAAAATAATACTTGGGATTTATCTCTGAATATTTCTGTCAACCAAAAGAATTAGGTGAAACCTTTGAATACCTATCAGATCTTTACAAAACACTAGAAAAGGTAATATTCTGTTTTATTTGAACGTAATACGGCAATGCCTCACAAGGCACTCTAATGCTATTTCCTTACTGTTCCAGGTCAAATGAAAAAAAAAAGTCCATATGTCATGTTCTTTCTCTTGAAACTACTCCCACTGCTTGCTTTCGTGGTGTTCTTGTCTAAGCTGTTAAATTGTTGTGTAATGAATTGATTCAATCTCACTTAATGTAAAAGCTCATATAAAAGTTGGCAGATATGGTAGGAACTTCCATACATCTTCTCTTCCTCAAATTTCTCAGGAACTCAAGTCAGTTTCCTCGTCTTGAATAAGCTTGAAAATAAACTATTGAAAATTATGACAATTCATTTATCACAAACTTTTCCTTTTTTTTCTCCTGCACTTTACAGGGGCTTTTTGTTGATATTTGAAAATGACACAATTTTTCCAAACAACACTACCTCCTCTTAAAAAGTAACAAATAAGTTCCTTCCCTATGCAGGATGATAGCATTAGGGCATAATGAAAGGTATCTGGAATTAAGGCCTTTCTCATATGAAGTAACAAACTTCTTGGCAGGTAGAAGAGCTGTTGTGAATAACACAGAGGTATAAAGCCTCTTTCTGAAAGAGTTGTTTTGATTTTTTTTTAGAATATGTCTGTCTATTGTATCATAGGCTGGTTAGGCTTTTCCTCTTTGGTCTGATATAAGAGAAGGAAATGCACACCCATTTGGAATATGTCTCATTCTGACTACATTGGAGTACTGTCTTTTACACTAAATTAACAAAGCTGCTTGCTTGTGTGATTTCTTGTAAGCTGGAACCTTGAATTATGTGCATCCTGGTAGCTTCTTCACAGTAGATCAGTTTCTGGCAGATAAATATTTTGTCTTGGAAGAAAATTTAGAAAGTTTTCTGTCCTTGTTCTTTTTATTCTATTATGTTAAATTTATTGGAAATGGCTTTTCACTTCCTGATGATTTCTTGTCACAGAAGCAAGAGCAAGAGATTTGGATGAAAATGGCAAAACAAGTAAAGCTTCATTTCAATAGCTTTTTGTAGTACTCTAAAAACTGCCCTGCCACGTCTTCTTGATTTGTAGTAAGATTGGTTCAGTATAACTGATCTAAAGAAGTTTTGAAAGTCTCTGAATTTTAAATGTTTCCGATGGATGCATGCGTGGTGGGTTTCAAACTGTAATCCAACTCCCATTGAAGTGTATGGCAGCGCTGCCATCAATTCCTACGGTGCAGAAGTGGACTTATAATGAGCCATTTAATGTTTCACTTATCTAAATTGTCACAGCTTGAAAACTGTAGTGGAGGACTGGTGGAGTTGTGGAATGACTGAAGGGTCTGTAAATGTAATCAAAGAGACCAGATTGTGTGTGAGAAGCTGTTTCATCTCAATCTCTTTCATCTATGGAAACCTGATAGAATTTGTTTAGTACATTCTGGCATGCACAGAAATGCACAGTCAAATGCAGTATTTAGAATGGCTCTTCAGAACAAAAGCAGACAGATGAATCATTTTACAGTTAAGCAGCTATAATTGAGCAATTTTAAGTTCTTCACATTCTGTCACAAAACTCCTGATGACAAAGTCTTGTTTGTAAACCATATCTAACTGCTTTTCTTATCTGTACAATTATGGAAGCATATATTTGTCAAGAGACTGAAAATACATGCTCTAATATTTATGGAGTGTTACAAATGAATGAAGACTATATCTTTTGATATCTGGTTTAGAATAAAAATATTTTTCATATATTTAATCCTAATTCCCTGTTCAGAATTGCCAAGAATTATATAACAACTAATCTGAAATGGTGGCTGTTGTGATGTTTTTTGTTTTGCCTTTTTTTTTTTGTTTTTTTCCCTGAGTTTCTCTCAGCTTCTAAAATCCATTGTGACTAAATGCACTGAAAGGTTCACTAATCCAAATTAACAAAAAAATGGATTTTTTTTTTTTTTAATTCTGACAAAATGTGGAACAAATTGTAGTAATGTTAGGTATATTTGCTAGGTCAGTAAATTAAGTATGAAAGAAATGTGATTTCATGATCTTCTTTTGAAAGACTTAGAGACTTTCATGATGGAAGAGCTAATATGTGTGTTGTGCATGTTACCACAAGCTGTCAGCAAGTCATCTGCAGCAAGGTGGGAAGAGTTGCAGTGTATACGACATAGAACTGATCTTGTGATTGCCCAATGTTCTAAGCAAAAGATAGCTTTGACTTCAGAGGTAAGCTCATATAATATTTTCTATGAATTTTGCCGTTCTGAAAACCAACAAACCAGTACAACAATAATAATCAAAGCTTGGCCAGATCACAGCATGTCTCTTCAACCCCATTGAACTGAAGTGTGGTGAACTTAAAATTTGGTGCTGCTACAGATTTTTTTTTTAAATTAATCATAAATGAGATGTCAATGAATGAATTATCCAGATTATTATTCAGCATCTTCCGGATTTGCCATATTTTCTTTTCTGTTAATGAGTCAAATGTATTGTATGTGATTGTGTTGACTTACAGCATTTGCCCTATATTTGTAATAATAGTTTCGTAAAATGATGAATAAATTATCCCTCTCCCCCTTTTTTTCTTAGTTCTGAGCTATCAGACTGATTTCCTTCACACTTTGTGTCCTTCACCCAGAGAGGATTTTGCACAGTTATTCTAGCAGCAGTTCACTTCTCAGACGACCTTTTTCTCACTATCCTGTCCACTGTTGATTTAAAATGTTGTCTGATAAAATTAAGTTCTTAAATTAGGGTTGCCTTGTGTAGAAAATATTTCCTAGTAAAACTCTGCTATGGAAAAGTTAAAATTCTAGGAGTATCTGTATTTCTTAGGGGAACTATGTATTTTTAGGGTTATTTGTTTGTTTTTCGGCATTGATGATTTGGTGGTAAAAATGAAAGGAGTACACAGAATGATAATTTTTAAATACTAGTCATATATTTATGTCTGTAGTAGTGGGTACTGAACAAGATCTGTTTACTCACCTTATCATGTAACTATGGTACTACCATTGGTCTTATGAGCTAAGTTCCTGTATCCAAGCAAAAAAGAGGAAGAAAAAAACATTTCTCCTGAGTTTTTCAACTTTCCACCAGCCCTAATAAATGCTAGTTGTAGTTTATAGGAGAAAACTTGTCTGAAAAATCCTGAGTTTTTTATTATTTAGGTATTTTTCATACATGAAAGAACACCCAATCCTTCTGGAGACAATTCTGAGTAAACTATTTAGTAGGATATTGAATGATGTAGGAAATAATCTAGAAAAGCAGTAACTTGAGCTTTTAACTGCTCATGATGCTGCAGAGGGAAGTAACTGATAAGAATTAAACTTTTAAATAAATGACCAAGAAATTGTGAAATCGTGGGACAGTATATATCAGAATCTGATAACATACTGTATGAGAAAGTTCATATAAGGAAACTGTATTTTATCAAGCTGAAAAGTTTGAAAGTTATAGTGAGTTGTTCATGACACTGATAAAGGATAAGCAAGAGGAAATATGAGCCTCAAATTTAGGTCAGCCAGCTGAAGGAAAATTGACATTGATTTCTTAAAGGATGGAGTCTGTAAGGTTGTCCTTAAGGCAATGCTTTACAGTTTTCTTGTCACTGGGTGAAAAAAAAAGCCAGAAAATAATGCCAACAACCCCCAAAAAGGGAAACTGATTAAATCATCAGCATGTTCGGATCTTGTGTTCTTAGTGATAGTATCAGGTATCTAAGCATAGAATATGACTTATAAAGTTACATGCAAATAGCCTTTTTTGTTTGTTTGTTTACAACTGAGTCATGAAGAAGTTCTAAGCATGCTGGGTAACATAGTCTGAATTTGAGTGTCTGCAATGCTGTCATAGGACAAAAACTGGGCAGTAGGATTAACCTAAAGTTTTGGAAAAATTAGATATACATTGATAGTTTATTCTGGAAAAAGGCAAAGCAACAAACAACTAAGTGGTTCTAGATAGCTTTTGCCTTTTTTTTTTTTTCCCCAAAGATGTGTCCATATTCTTAAAGTAATGTTTGACAGCATTGGAAACTCACTTGATATGTGTTACTGTAAAATGCAGGACAGCAGAATTCTATGGCAGAAATAAAGAAGAATATAAATTATAGAACACAGGGACCAACTCCTTCAGCCTGATTTTACCATTAGTAATATTGAACTGGGCAGATGCAACAGTAAAACATTAATGAGGTAGCTGACATTCTGTTACAATGTTCATGGACACATATGTATGTAAAAATATGTGTAAATGTACATACATATCTCTCAGCCCCTGCACACTTGCGTGTCTGTATATGACATATATATATATATATATCTTTTCTGGATCTTTTTTGCATGATAATGCTACTCAAAATATCTTCTAATGTATCTGCTAAGTTATGAATGTAGTCTATCACTGACTCTCATGGGCTATTTAATTTGTTTTAGCAGACCAAAATCATTTGAATGTCATAGAGAAAAATCAAGTTTATCTTAAAATTTGCATTTCCAATTGCTAATCAAAACTGTAGTCTGTCCCAAAGGCTGTTGAAAATGAATATAAGTTTAGGTGGTTTTTCTCCAAATTTACTTTTGAATCTGACCTGTGTGGAGTCTACATTTTGTCATGAGAAATCTATTTGTGCAAACAAGGAGAGGGAAGGTGGAAACAACTTGCCTCTGAGTCATGGGATTTTGACTTTCAGAAGTAAAATGTAATGTTAACAACCTGGTGCAGGACAACAAGAGGTGAAAACTAGAAATTATTTATTGTATAGAGTAAAAGTGTCCTCACTGTCAGTTCATAAGTTCACAAGTAAGTTGTATTTTGTGCTAACACAATTTTAAAAAAACCCAACAAACACATCATCACTATCTCTCCATAAGCAAGTTGATTCCTTATAGCAGCTTCCAGTTAAAAGTACACAGCCCCTGGATGAGGCTTGCAGTATTTGCAGAAAGTCTGACTCCAGAAACTCTACGGTTACGAATGACATGGCTTTTACATTTTCTTTAATGACTAATTCTTAAATTTACTGTATCCTTTGAATTTTAATGACACTGTTACTTCTGTTTAACTAAAAATAGTCATTTTAACACAACCAATTATATCAACAGCAGCAGAGAACCTAGTCTTTCAAAATCCGTTTTGTGTGTACACAAACATTTTTATGTTGTGTGTATACATATGTTTTGTACTTGTTACATATGTATGTGTTCATGTGTGCAATATTTTCATAGTGTATATTTTTGCATGCAGCAAAGTTTGTCCCTAGTGATCAGCTGCTATGCTAACTAAAACTGGTTATCCAATTAAAATGATCTCAAATTCAAAGTTTTTCTTGAGAATATTTATGAATGCCTTGGTCTTAAATACAGAGAAATATTTTTCCCATAGCAAGTGTTCCACATTGATAGTAAGTATAGTGGAAGGAAGAATGT
>VXBR01007132.1:0-165926 GCA_013400215.1 Cisticola juncidis | reverse complement strand
TTTTTAAAATTTAATTTAATTTAATTTAATTTAATTTAATTTAATTTAATTTTATTTTTTATTTGTTTGCAGTTGTGTGTTTTGGGTTTGACCAACAGCCAATCTCTAAGCAACAGCTACTTTGGAAGAAAACCCCACCACTTTTACTATTGAACATGATGATATATGGCATGAACTCTATTTTGGCCAGTTTGAGCCAGCTGCACCAGTTGTTCCCTCAAAATTCTTGCCCACCCCCAGCCTACTTGCTGGCAGAGACTGACTAAGGAACTGAAGGAACTGAGAAAGTTTTGAGTCATGCAAGAACTGCTTCTCAATAGGTAGAACTTTAGTGTAACCCACTCTGTTTTAGCCACAAATCCAAAACATTGTTCCACCAGGATTCCATGAAGAAACTGAAATTCATCCCAGACAGACCCAGTGCAGTCCTCTTCTTTTCTTACCCACCATGGGTATGTGTAATGATCATTTCTTCTTAGCATTTCCTTGTTAATTATTTTCTCTCAAGTAGTTTTTCATATCTAGAAATATATTTTGAAGTTGTCTTTTTCTCTGAATGATTTTTTGCTTGTAAATTTCATTCTCAAATAGACTGACCTGAATAATACTCCACCTGAATGCATGTAGAAAACATTGTTCTCCAGGCTGAATGGACCAAGTGACCCCAGCTGCTCCTCACTTAGCTTCCACTCAAGGCTTTTCACCATCTCCATTGCCCTCTGTTGGACACTCACTAATAGCTTTAGTTTCTTTGTGTATTTGTGGTGCCCAAAACTGCCCCCAGCACTCCAGGTGAGGCTGCCCCAGTGCAGAGCAGAGCAGGACAATCCCCTCCCTTGCCCAGATGTTAATGCTGTGCCTGATGCTCCCCAGGACACCCCTCCTGTCTGCCAGGGCACAATGACTCACATTCACTTTGCCATTGACCAGGAACCCCAGCTCCCTTTCCATAGCACTGCTTTCNATCCCCTCCCTTGCCCAGATGTTAATGCTGTGCCTGATGCTCCCCAGGACACCCCTCCTGTCTGCCAGGGCACAATGACTCACATTCACTTTGCCATTGACCAGGAACCCCAGCTCCCTTTCCATAGCACTGCTTTCCAGCATCTCATTCCCCAGTCAGTACATACATCCAGGGTTGCCCAGTCCCAGGTGCAGTATCTCACACTTTTTTCCTGTTAAATCTCATGTGGTTGGTGATTGTCCAGCCCTCCAAATTATCAAGGTCTCTCTGCAGGCCTTCCCTGAGGAGTCAACAGCTCCTCCCAATTTTGTATCATCTCCAAGCTTGCTTAGTATCCTCTCTTTAGCTTTGAAAGCTCCTCATTCTGAGGACCTTGATTTATTCTTTAAGGTGTGCTATGAATATGCAATAACTTAAAGTTTCTGCTAATGGGTATTCTGCAGCTTTTCATAGGGTAGATAAAAGTCCATAGGTATTATAGTGCACATGTAATAAAGCGCTGTTTATTGGAAAAACTGTACAACTGATTTTTCTATATGTTCTAAATTTCTATGGAGGGAAAAAATCTACTTGAATTTCCACCCCCAAGAATTTTTTTTTCCTTTTTTCACCTACATCTGCTTACTATTGATATATCATACCACCTACTGATTGAGAAAAAATTTCTGTTATACAAACTTGAATTTAAGCATGTACCGAAAGTCAAAAGATATTAAAGCATGTGTTTAGAGCTAACTGAACTGAACTGAGTCAGCAAGATCTTAAATAGTAATATTCCCATGTTACTGGTCAGAGGTCACATCACTTCTTACGTCCTTTGTCGTTTTTAGTTATGAGGTTTGCTGATGCAAAAGGACTTAGTATTCATAAACTATGCACTCTATACTCCATGAACAACTCACCTTTGGCACTCTTGATATTCTGGATTTTCTGCTATAGTGTATTTGGTGTATTATTAGAGCAGTGACTTCAAATAAACAACAAAGATCTCAAATGACATTATTTTATTTTCTCAGTTGTTCAGTGTTTCTTCACCTCAAAATCTCACTCTCACTCACTGGCTTTGATCATCTTTAGCTCTTTCTATGGCACACAAAGGTGAAATAAACACTTAGTAAGCAGCAGTCACTGTTGCAAAACACTTAAATTCTCCAATAGAGGGCTTCCAGCCCCTCTGTTATAGTGTAAATTCACATTTGAGATGCTGTAGGCCAGATGTGGCCGGTGAATGATTTTATATACCATCACAGGTAAATTTTCTTTCCAGTTTTTCCATGTAGAAAACAGTGATGTTGTAAATTTAGTTGCAGATGATTTATCAGGCTTGCTTCTCACAAGCACTCTGGTGACATGTGGCCATCACTACAACTTCTGGAAGAAAAAAATATCACAAACTCCTACACATGACACTTATGAAGATCACAAACAGGAGGATGATTTCTGAAACATTAAGAAGAGTTTGATGCAGAACATTGTCCGAGGTCTTTTTCATATGGCCTATAAATCCAGCTGAAATGTAAGTCTGTTTGACTGATGTGGTTGAAGTTCTCTTTTGCCGTTGGTCACAGACAGCAGGCTGATTGTGGGTTGTGTTCAGACCACATTTTTGCACATGCATAGTATTGTTTTCCTCATATACCAAAAAAATGGAACAGCTATTCTGGCTATATTTTTGCAAATAAGTGTACTGGAAAGATGAATAAAAACCAATTACTAGTATGCTGTTCTTAAGTTGGTTCTTTGAAGGCTTTGCCAGCTCTGTAATTGCTCTCAGACTAATCAATTATACAAATTTTCTTTTTACAAATTAGAGCAAACTGCATACCCAATTTTCTTATTATTGTGCTTTCATGTTTTCTTAAAGCTTTTAGATTAATTAATTCTTAGAGGAACATAATTTTACAAGTAATTTTTCAGTGAATCTTTTCTGGAAAACAGTCATTAATCATTGCAATATATGACCTCAATCATACCTTGTCTCGTAACAATATGCTTTTCTGTTAATCAGTAATTAACTTTGCCTTTTATTATGGCCTACATCTAAGAAAGTTTCTTTGTTACTTGCACTTATTGTTTGTAAAATGTATCTAAAATACTTAGGAACTTCTCATGGTACCTTTCTCCAAAGCTGTCAAATGTCAGAAATAAATGAAGGAAACTTAAGATACCATCTCTGATTATTTATTTGTATAGGAGATGATGTTTTAGGCATACTGTTCCTATTGTAGGAACAATATATGTGGAGCATCAATACATGTGGAGCATGTGAATGCTATGCATTGCATCAGCCTGCAAATTTTAGTGTCAAACTGCCTCTGTAGGATGGTTTGTGAACTTCTCCTTCGTCCTTAATGAGTTCAGCATTCAAACCCAGTTTGTTCATTAGCCGAAAACTGATTGTTTATCTTTAGCATTACAGCTGAAAATATGGAACTGTTCTGGAATTAAAGGAAATATAAGAGATTTTGAAAACATGTACAGATATATGAATATGTATGTAAGCCTGGGTATTGTCTATTTTTCTGGGTTGTGAGGATCTACTGGCAGGCTCTTCCTGACTTGTGTGACCTTGAGAAAGTGTCTTAAGATATCTCCTCTCAGCTTCCTTAATTTTTAATTGAGAGGCTGAAACACCCCTGCCTTACATTATGTATAAGTTGCATCTTCTTTTGCACTGTATTTTATGACTTTTTGATTAATAGGTTTAATTGGACAGGAGAAGCAACTAACATCGTCTGTCTTCCATTTTGACTGAAATCCTCTCAATGTCAGATAAAACTGAAATACAGAAGAATAATACAGAACAGAACTAGAAGCACAGACCACCTATTTGTTCTATGTTGCCACAAGTGTTTATTTTTCAAAAACAGTTCATGGGAAAAAACCCCTGTATTTTAACAAATCTAATGCACTTGCAGAAAAAAATCTAAGAAATTAATGAGAAATATCTCCTAGTGACATGCTTTTATTTTGATTCATAATGAATGTGTGGAATTTTGGTCACTCTCTTCTATGAAGGTTGAGCTACTTAAACAGTTGTAACTTGATTTAAAGTAGTTCACATTTCAGCTCTCTGGGTGTGATTGCCATGCTAGGGTATTTTCTACAGTCAGATGTACTTCTAGCTTAAGTATAGTAGGAGTGGTTTGTTTCTGAAGTATTGTCATGGAAAACAGTTGCCATCTGTAGAAAAAGTCGCTTTTTAGAGTTTTTATTGTGCATGTTGTTCATTCGTAGGTTCCCAGATAAACAAAATCTTGCTAAAAGAAATGTATTTCATTCTGGTATAACATCCAGGTGTCTCATAAAAATGCTATTACTTGTGAATATTGTTATCCCCTCAGTGGATTTCATCTTGTATGAAACTCAGCGGCCATGACCTCACATGCATATCACTGCATGACCTTTTAAGAAAACATTATGATGTTGGACACAGGGTGTTTCATGAAAGTGACATCAGCAAGCAAGAAATACTGCTACCATTACAACAAAGCAAAATGGTGTCACTTCCAGAACTGGAACTTTAGGTTTTGAATGAGCTCTTTAAGTAACCAGATAAAATTCTTTAATCTACTAAAAATTAAACAGTTTAATATGGTTATGAACCAATCTCTTCTGGCATATGTATTATAGTATACTTTTATGAATATGTAATTAGACTGAGAAGACCAGTTCAGTAGTTTAAAACAATAAAACCAGGTACCATGAATTTTTGATCAAGTGACAAGCATAAATATCTCAGGCTAGGGATCAAACTTGTTTCCTAAAAAAGTAAAAACATTTCCCATGATTGTTCATCTGGGCTGGGATATAAAATGTTATCTTGATATAACAATTTTGGGATAGAAATAAGCATCCAGTACTGTTGGATGGAGGCTGGTGTGAGACACAAAACAATCTTCACCTGTTTGAACTTCCTACTCCTGTCATTATATTATTGTATCGTATTGCACCTCTGAAACTGGACTTATTTTTCAATGGCTGAAACTTCTGTCATATTCATTTAGATTCATTATGTTCTTTTAGAAAACAAACTAGTTAGCACAGAAAACAGCTTACTAAAATGAATCCAGAGGTTTTTTCCTACACTAGATATTTTACACATGCTACAGTGGCACATCTGAAGAACCCCTTCCTTATGTTCATTAATACATAACCAGTACTCATCAGTCTTAATTCAGAATTGTATTTTAAACTTTACAATGTTGTAAAAATACCCATGAGACTGATGAATGTGTTTCAGGCCACAGGGAATCTGAATCATAAAGTGGAACTACAAAGATGTGTTTTTGTTTCTGAACCCACATTATTCTTCATAATAAATTAATTCCTGTTGTCTTACACAGTTTATATTTTCATTACAGTAAACCAAAGTGAATGTAGTCACAGAATAACTCCAGAAAGCTGCGAGTATTTTTAGTTTTAGCATTTTATATACTCTTTGCTATTGAAGATAGCAGATCATTCTGGAGGAGGGAGTGAAGGGGATTGAAAGATAAATAATTTAGTAATGAACCTATAGATTGAAAAATGACCTGCTGATTCCCTCTTTTACTACATTTTTCGTGCAACACATATTGTTTATGAAGTTATGTGAGTGAAAGCATGAAGTATGAATCCTGTCTTCTTGTCCATCAGTTTTGACTCATAATTCTCTTGGCTTAGAATATTCTGTCATCTTAGATAATTGCATTTCTGTTGTCAGTAGCATGGGTGGCTATTTTATCTCAGGCATGGCTGTACTCACTTATTCTGTAATGTTCCATTGTGCTGGTTTGGGGCAAATCTGGGAGAAAACCTCCAAATGGTGTCCCTCTGGAAAACAAACCTGAATGGCCCCTCCCCCAATTGGTCTGGGGAAAGAAATCTCTTAAGAAAAAGTGGAAAAAACTATTTATTTAACAAAAAAATGTGCCCACTCACATAAAAATGAATAGCATGAAACCTCTCGTTGCTTTGAAGAGAGAGAAATTGAGGAAGTCCTTGCAGTGGGTGTAGCACAGCTCACTCAGTCTCTTATCAGTCCCTCCAGCACTGGAAAATCCTGAGGCCCAGGCCCTGGTGGGACACAGGTGTGAGATCCTGGTGCTATTCTGGGTTTTCAGTGCAGAGCAGGTTTAAACAGTCCCAAGAAAAAGGGAAAAAAAAACCAGTCCTGTGAGCCTCTCTGCCTCAGCTAGCTAAAACTAACTAAAAGCAAAGGAAATCTCTGTCCTCTGTCTGTCCGTGCTTCAGACAAAGACAGTCCAGGAGCAGAATGCAGAGGAGGGAGTGATGTTTTTCAAAATTTCAGTGGCATAAATTGATGGGACTTTCACTGTTTATGCCATTTCATAGGTCAGGCAGCACCGAAATGCTATGGAGGTGGTTAAAAAAGTTGTGTCCTTCAATCCATTTAGTAAATGTAGATAAAATATTTGGTACAATTCTTGTAAATGGAAATAAAATCTTTAGAAAGCTGGGAAAAAAAAAGAAAAGAGAAGATATACATATGGTGTTAGAGGAGATTGCATATAGGTATATGCTTGAAATAGTCTCTCCCATAAAGTTCCATTCTCTTATCCCCCTGGGACTCGGTAAAACAAGATCTTCACTTTTCCAAGAGTGCTTCCTGAAGTGCAAGTACAATTGAGCTGCAATGCTGAGCACCTCTGAAGGCACTCAGGAGGACATAGTTGTATGCTTGGGCTGTGCTTCATTCCTGCTTTCCTCAGCATCTGCAGCTGTGAACAAAAGGTTGCAGGTTTAGATAGGACTTCAGAAAGGCAGTTCTGTGGAAGTAATTTCAAACTTCTTGATGCTCAGCATTTTTTAAAATTAGGCTGGCTGTTTGGCTGTCTAAAGGGAGATGACAGTGCCCAAATTTGGAAGGTTGAAAATCCTCATCAGTTCCTTCTGATTTATGGCTTCTATCTATAATTCAAGAAGCCTTAGCATGAAAATGCCACAAAAATTCAATAAGAACATAGAAACAAAACCTTTTTTAATTAATTAGAAATGCTTTCTGAATTTGCAGAAAGCTTTCCCCTGGAGACCTTCCAAATATGCATAAAACTCTAGAATACACTGACTAAAATCTCACAACAAATCAAAGACTTTTCTCACTACACTCAGGGCAGCACAAAAGAGAGTTCTGAAGGAGTCAGCCTGCTGCCAAAATAAATTGTTACCGCTCTTTCTTCCTGTCTTCTCATTTCATTGGTTCACTAGCTTAAGAACATAATTTCTTCTTTTATATTTTAGTGCTATGAAAAAGGGAAAAAGATAGGAAGCATTATGATAAATTCCCTGAGGGCTCTTGTTTCAAAAATGATGCCTGATTTTATTTTATTTTTTTCAGTTGAGGTTAGGAATTTTTTTCCTTTCGTTTGAATATATGTCTGTCTTCCCTGACTACCGTGATAAAAGCTTTACTCCTGAGTGTTGTCTGCAACATATATTTGGGGACTCTGCTCTGGGTCTGCATTTCTTGAAATCCCAGCATTGCAGAGTACAGATTTAGCTCAAGCTCTTATTGAGGAATGCCTGAAAACTGTTCTTCATGCAGTTCAGGCTGAGCTGAACAAAAATTGCAGACTTATCTCCCACATGTACAGTAGATAACATATGAAGGATCTTGTTTTAAACCCGCCCCCCGAGTGAACATTAAGACTAAATGAAAAAAATGTGTCCCTGTTGTCCTCATGGGTGTGCTCTGGCAGAGCTACAGGTGGGGTTTCCTGTACTGCATGCCAGATGCTGCATCTGTGAGAGGTAACACTTTGATAGACCTGTGACCTTCCATAGACTGAAAGCATCAGTGTCTCATTATTTTTGAGGAAGCTGAGAACAGACAAAGAACAATGCAAAGTAAAAGAGCGAATGGCACTCTACAGCTTAAAGGCTTCCTATGCATCCCTGCACAAGTCTTCCAGGAATGTGCTGGTGTTAAACAGACATCCAGCATGTTGTTGCTGGTTTCTGTTTGGCATACATTTCTGAAATTCTAAAAGGCCTATTGGGTACCAATTAGGAATGAGGAATTTGAGCAACAGTAACCAGTGTATCAGTGTTTCTCCTGGGCTGACAAAACCAGGCAAAATGCCAAAGTCACATATCTATGCAGGTCTGAAATTTGGGTCTTTTTGTAGGATTATATTTTGTACTATGTTGAAATATCTTTACAGATAAAATTGGGATAAAATATGACTGGCTTTACCATAGCAGCATGGAGGAGTGAGANAAAAAAAAAAAAAAAGCAGAGTAATTTTATAATGAAAGAGCAGCTAATTTGTATTAAATTTATCACAAGTTATGTAATGCCATTTTGATTGTACTTTTACAAGAATATCTGTGGTTATAAACAACCTATTGACACAACAGATTATGCAACAATCCATATTGTTTGAACTTTTAGAGATTAAGGCATCATTAAACTCCTATAAGCTCTTTACAAATGCTTCCTCAAAAGAAGGTGAGGGCAAACGTGACAAGTTGCTCTGTTTCGTGGTTCTGCCTCTTTCTGTGTGCCATGAGATAAGGAAAACTACAAGTAAAGTCAACCAAGTATATCGTGTGAAAGTCATTCAATGGATTACTTAAGTATATACCTAATTTCAAATCTGAGTTGCAACAATGTTGAATATCAATGAACACAGAGAAATAATAAAACCAACAAAAAACTGTAAAGATCTTCTTTCTGAGATGGCACTATCATTCATACATGCATTATATGATACATAATCAGGTATTTTACATTGTCTTCAGTATTTGTATTAGATGATTTGGTTTTTAATTAATTTTTTACATTTTGTCAAAGGAGGGAATATGTATATGGCCATGTACGCAAGATTAAAATGTGCCTATTGATGATCATAGTTTATTTTTTTTCCCATATACTTCTAATTAGGTAACAGAGAATGAAAATATGCTCAAAAGTACTCTTTCAGAAATAGATAGAAGCTAGCAGGTCTAAAAGTAATTGATTTGCCTTTTGCCTGTAAATATTATGCTTTGCATGCAATAAATCTTTTTAAGAGTTCCATTAAATATTTTTAGAAAGGGGTTTATACTTAAAACCAAGCAGCTCATACGTATCCACAGAGCTCATCTGACCACCAGATTGGGAGGTAATGATTGGTATTATGCAAAAATGGCAATAGCTTCTCAAAGTGGCAGAGAAAATTGTTTCTCCTCCCCGCTCAATTTCTAAAGAGGCAAATGAAAAATGTGATAATATTTCTCTCTCTGCTTTCTTTTCATGCAAATTATGATGTTCTGGAACTGAAAAAGAAGCAAAGTAATATCAACTGCTTTCTGTGAAATTTAACATTTGCTAGTTACCAAACGTATGGATCATTTTGGAAATGCCCATCTTTTCTGTTTTGACAGGCTCTTTTTGTGCAATGACTTGTGTCAGAGATGCTTCTCAAAACAATGGGTTCTTTCAAAAACTTTTGTTTAAAAAATATTTTGAAAAAATATATAGGGTAGAGGAATGAACCCCTTGTCATTCCATAAACAGCCACACTATTTCTGTTAAGAAAATACAAATTTATTTCATTAGCATTAAATTGCTAAATGGGAAAACTTAGAGATAAGCTTTTTATCTGAAAGTTCTCCTGCTCTATAGTATTTTCAAATAGATTTTTTTAACAATTTAATGAAAACAGGTATAAACCCATATAGCTATAAACCCATATAGCAGGTATCTGCTAAAGCTTTTTCTGAGTCAAACTTCCTGACAGAAGTAATTTATAAGATTAATGTAAAATTTTGCATTTTTCCTTCACCTAAGGGGTATTCTTTATTAGGACATTGTTGTTTTGCCTTCCTTCATCAATGGCACACAGCTGCATGTGTCACCATGCCTGGCATACTCTGAATTTGAAACATACTTCCCTGTTGATAATGCACCTGCTCTGAAGCACATCCTTAATGATGAAATATTCATTTTTCTGAAAACTGTCCAGGAAGGTATATGAATTTTATAATAGAAAGTTTTGGGCTGGGTTGCCCTCATCATCACTTGACTAAAAATGGTATCTTATACCTCTGCACTCATGAACTCATATGTATGTCTCTCTGCAGAATCAATATCCTTTTGACTGAATGGGATTTGGCTGTATATGAACCATGCAATTCAAAAAAGTATGAAGCAGATTTTTTTTTTGTGTGTTGCAGATCTTGATTATACCATTAAAATAAATCTATTGCTATTAGCCTTGTTATTTTTCAAGAGAAGTGTAAGCAACAATTCAGATACATTAGATCCAGTCTTGTGAATTCAAACAGTTTACTAAAATGAAGAACAGGCTGTTCAAGTGTACCTTGGTGGAAATGAAGAAGGCTAGAATCAGAAAAAATAAGTCATTGTGCAATTAACTTTTTTCCCCCTTTGTGCTGTATTGCTGTATTTACACTAATGAAATGTTGTCATTAAAGAAATACACAAGGTATTGGAATGTCAGCTCCATTTAGTTCACTGGTACATTTGAAGAGGGAAGCCTTTTATACCAAAGCAGTCATAAAATGTGCTCCTATAGTTATTGTACTGTAAAAGACAAAAATTAGTTTCCAGTATAATCCCTGGAAATGGGTGGCACTATAAGCATGACAAATTAATGCTGTGACCATTATTATAACTTTCTGAAAATTAAGGCTTTTTTTCTTTTTCCCGATGGTTGCTTGTGAGAACAATTATGGTTTAATGAATGAACTCTATGTGCTTCAAATTGTTCAGGAATCTCTTTTTTTCTCCTACTCTTTAAAATTATTTTGAAAATTACATTTTCACTGAGGTCCTAAGTACCTCTGAAATACACCTCTTCTGTTCTGGTTATCATGGAGATGTTCACAGAGCATGCCACTGCAATAGGTGAAAGCCTTATAAGCTGACTTAAAAGGATGCAGAATAATACCTTAGAACGTAATGTATTCATGAAAATCCATAAATACAGAGTGCTTGAGCTGGTTTCTCAGAGCTGTGCTAATGAAGAGTTAGTAAATAGTTTTGAACATATCTAAAAGTTGGTGAGACTTCTATCACTGTAGTCTACGATTACTAGATTTATAATAACGTAATTTGCCACTGTGACAACTTTTCCACTGATGCAAGTACAAAATAGCTCTCAGCTGAGAACAGAAAAGGATATGGATGGTATTTGAGGGATTTTTTGTCCTCCAGAGTTTATAGAAGTCCCAGATATTTACTAGAACAGATCCGATAAAGTGCGCTAAGTACTTAGGAGACATTAGATTTTTTTTTAAATTTCTTGTGGGCGTGGCACAAGATTATAATGCATTTTCAGATACTGATTGTCCTGTGATGCTGGTAACTTGTATTTGTTTAGAACTTCCCATATTTCCTTCAGATATTTCTATCTAGTTTTTTTACTTTGTTTTCTGAGAATGTGTAAAATCTAGACAGCACTAGTGAAAAGATTTTAATTTTCAAAATCAGAAAATAAACACAGAAAGGCTCTTGATTATCCTCTCTTTTTTTCTTCTTTCTGCTTTTTGTTTCTTTTCCCTTTCAGTTATGTGGACATAGAAATGAGCACCACATATTCTAGCAAGCCAATTTTTTTTCTTTATTCATTCATTTTCCTCTTTTCCTTACATTCTTGTTTTGCTTTAGTTCTCTCTTGTTAATGACCACATAAGACTGATAAGGAAGATACACTATTTAGCAACTGTTATGTCACTGGAGGACACCACTTATAAATTCCTTAAAGTTTTTCTGCATCTCAAGATACACAAATTTATACTTTGTTTTAGCAAAACAGTGAATCTTTGTCATTCCTTAAATACTGTATAAATCAATTCAGTATTAGCTGATTAGGTATTAGAAATGTCACAGGAACTTTTATGGTGTGAATATCAAGAAAATTAGGATGGCAGTCCCACCATACAATCGCTGTATAAGCACATGCTGACATAGTTCTTCCTTCACACTAGAAGCCTTGGTGTTTAAGTGTTTTGTGCACCTTCTGAAATTTAGGGTAATGCCATTGAAGTCTGAGTCATAGAATCATAAAATAGTTTGGGTTGGAAAGGACCTTAAAGATCTAGTTCCAAACCCCCTTCCACGGGCAGGGACACTTCCCACTAGACCAGGGTGCTAGAGCTCCATCCAACCTGTCCTTGTTACCTATATGCCTAAGTTTGCTTTTGACTGGGACCTAGCAAACAGCTGTGTGTCTGAGGAACTCATTTGAGATAAAACCTTGCTAGCCATTTCTTGGATGCCAAAGAAGTCTGAAAATCCCAGGAAGTCTTGTCCATGCCTTGTCTTGCATAATGAACCACATCCTCTTGTCTTTTTACCCTTCTGTATCTCAGAGAAAAAAAAAAAAATCAAAGTGTGGCATGTCCTCTACAGTGTAACACTTCACTTCTGGTGAAGGCTGATAAGAAGAAATTTTCTCTACTCTTTTAAGAATCTAGAGTTGCAATAAAATGTGTCAGCAATAATAGAAACCATTGTCTTAATCTGGCTTTCAGTACAATAGTTTAACTTTGCATACTAAGTATGTAATGAGAAATTCTGTTTATCTCAAGAGATGTGTGTGTGCTCAGATTTCAAGCACACACTTTTGAGTGCTTGAATATAAAAATTATGATAATTTCTTTTATTTACTTGTTGTTTGTAAATAACAGAAAGAGGATGTTAAGAATGCATAAATCAGAGAACATAAGCATACAAAATAATGGATGGAAGTTACAGTGGAAACTTCAATATAATTGTTAATGTTAATATTCCACACTTATTATTGCATTAAAGGGTATGTATGAAATAACTGTTTGAAATACAAGATAACAAAAATATCTTTAAAACAGGAAAGTGATTATTAAATGGCAGTATTAAAAAAGGGCACACATCACTCACTGTTTATTATTGGCCTATAAAATTAACTGAAAGTCTGTGATCAATCATTTATTATTTTTGCTCAAAAGATGAATAAAATGAGCTTTGCATAGGTGGATATATCAACAAAGAGAGAGATCAAATATCAACAAAGTGTTAGTAGCATTTTTTTCCTGCAGTGTTAGAAGTAGAAGGATATAAAATGATTGATGAAAGATAGACATCATTTGCTTTAAAGAAATCAGCATGTCACCTAAAATGTTTGGTAGGACAGGTTACACTAAAGTAGCCTTCCTGCTACAGCTCCAGATGGTAAAAGCACAGCAAGCTTAGCTCAGTGCTGTGATTTTTACAAACACGAAGAGACTCACAGACAAATGAGAGTCAGCAAATGGCCAGATGTGCTGCTAAAAGAGTATTTATAACAATGCACTGTTTCACACTGAATGGCAATTACAGTTGTTGTGGTCTCAGCCCTTCAAAAATAATTTCTGTGTCTGTGCCCAGTATCCTGTCAGAGCAAAACATTAGCAGACACAATATCTGTGTTATTTCTTGGATCACTGCACAGGAATACTTTTGAATGCTTTGGCAGAGGAAAAGAGTAGGAGAAATGCTTGCTGATAGCTAGACAAGTGAACTGGAGTTCAAGAAATTTGAATCATATTCCCAGTTCTGCTTCTGTCATCTTCCATATTTTTTAAAAAATTTGCTTCTCCTGTGACACCTGCAATGCAGGGTAAACAATATGTCTACAGTGTGAAAATCTGGTACTGTCTGACTGTATTTAATTGCTGGACTGTTTGATGAGCGCTCACAGCACATGGAAGGATGTTTCTTCCTCTCTTTAGTTTGCAAGCTACACAAGGTACACAGTCAGTGCTAACCAAAAATCCACATTGGCTTTTCACCACTAGTTTGTAAAACCAGTCATCCGAAGCATAGATGAAGGCAAGGGTTAAAATAAGATCATTCAGTTTTTGGTGTACTAGAAGATGCTAAATGGGAAGGTGTAACAAGCTGTGGAGAATTCTCTGACAGCAAATGGATGGATACTTGCACTTAAAGGGAAATGGAGATTAGCTGTCAGAAAAGCAATAATACCAGAATTTAAAAGAGGAATCAAAACTGAGACCAAAAGGTACTGTGCAAAGAATCTCTAACAGAAAAACTGATAAGAAGCTGTCAACAGAAACAAAAGAAATTGCAAATATTCTTAGCCATCAGGTTAATGGATGTACTTTTTGCCAAGCTGAGCACTGCAGGGAAAGGTGTGATTTGCTTTCAACCTACATTTGGAAAAAAACTGGATGAATGAGAGCATGTTGACAACATGGGATACATTTTTAAGTGCAGAAAAATTTAAGGCCCTGGAAAAAAAAACAGTAGTTTTCTCAAGGAAAGAAGCAAATAAAGGTAAAACAGCAATGAGTATTTTATACTGTTTATTAAATAATAATTTAAAAATCATTTTGTAATTGTATTTATGTTCAGAGTGGAAATCTTTTACCCATTGAGAATGTTTTATCTGTCTTGGATTTTAATTAGCTAACTTAAATTAAGTATTTCTTTAAGAAACTTGAAATGCATTTGTAGAGCTTAAAAACATGCTTTGAGAAAATGAAAAAGCCTTCCTTAGTGGTAGAACAGTAATACAATCCCTCAATATCTGATGATATTGAGGGATTCATATCACCCAGTCACCCAGTGTGTTTATGATACTACATATGAATTGTTACAATATGTACTAACTCAAAATAACCGAGCTACTGAATTTGTGAACTAGCCTGAACAACGAAATGCCCTCTCCTTTGCATCTGTTTGGCTGGCAGGGTTGCCTCCCCACTTCCTGTGCAGAGGAGAGGTAGGCAAACAGCAGAACATGGATCTGAACAGATTTCTTAAGAAAATGAAAGGAGTAATTGGCTCTGTAGTTGTAGTGCTAAGTAAAGAAGGCAGAATGAACCCCCATGGTTATGAATATGTGGAGAGCACACTGGAAAACAGATGAAGCTTGATTTGCATAGAGCACCCCACAACTTTCAGAAGCCATTGCTAAAGGATTGGTTGGGGAACAACTTACAGAGATGCAAAACTGCAAGACTGGTCATGGAAGTGTTTACCTGTGTTTGCAGTCTACTTGGGTTCTCCTTCCTGAGCTATGCTTTTGTTGTTAAAGGTATCTCTCAAAAGAATTTTTTGAATGTTTGCTGATTTTTCAAGTGTGATTTCTGTATTTAATTGTAGTCTGTATGCAAAATTTTCAGGACAAAATGTCCTAGATTGGACAATGTTACAATTATTGAGTATTTTGACTACCCCTTTGGTGATTACAGTTGGGTTTTACCCTGAAGCAATTCAGATATTCTTTCTTTTCTTTCTTTTCCTTCCAAGAATTTGCAAGTTTATGAAGACTGCATGTATTCAGCTGGGTTAAATAGAAATATTGCTCAGCACCTCTACACATAGATCACATTTATCCCAGTGGAAAAGTTAATTTCTCCTGACCTAGATTGCCCATCCTAGATTTAAAATATTTTTTAACCACTGCTGACTTTACAAGAAAATGATTTAATGAATTTTATTAACATTTTCCAGATGCCTCTGTGGAAACTAATATATGATAAAATTAGAACAGTTTTTATGTATGAATATTTCCACATAGTCTTTTTCCCAAAAGACAGAGTTCCCAATTTGGCTCTTTATTATCTTTGCAAATTTCTTTCTTTACTGTATATCTATTTACAGCAGTTTGTAATCTTCATTCTGAGAAATAATGTCAAAGTGAGAAGTGTTCTGGGTGGCAGGATTGTTGAACAATTTATTTGCAGAACAGGAAGCAGGTCTGCTTTACCTGGAGTGACTCACAACTCCTAGGCAGACATACCTGAAAATCAGCTAGAACATCCATCTCATTCTTTTTTTCAGGATTTATTTGCATCACCTCTTCCTGCCATAGGTAACCTCCCCTAAGGTTTTCACACTGCTGATCAGGAGTAATGTATGGTTAACATGCTCTTTTAGCATAATATGTAATCTGATTACAGAGAAAGTTTTCTTTCTGGTGTAGTTTTCCTGTTCCAGTGCCATTCTTTTGGTTCTGTGAGTTTTTGTAAGTAACTGTGTGAATTTTTTAAGGGCTCTGCTCTTTTTCTTGGCTGCTTTTATGATACCCTCTGTAGATTAAAGTTTGATCATGAGCTTTGAGCGCCTCAATTCTTATAAACATAACCAAGAAATTTTCATTCTTCATTCACTATGAACTAATAATACATTTCCAAACTAAGTCAGAAGGGATAAACTGGATAGCAGCTGACCAGACATATTTACACTGGCCACATTGTCAGCATGAGTAACTGTAAAGACCCATAAAAGTATTGATTGTGCAGCTTTGTTTGCATGTTTTGAATGGCAGTAATTGGCTCATTCTTTTACTGTGCAACTCTGGTGTTTGCATGTATTTCAAAACATCAATTATTTATCCAAATAACTATTTGGGATAGATATTGTTTTAGTCACATTAATATTACTGCCAAATATAGACTAAAAGAAAACATTATTCGAATCAAAAATTACCATGTATTTACATAATTAAAATGTTCTAAGATGGAGCAGCTTGCTCTAGTAATATGGAGGAAAAATTATAGTATTACTTTATCCTTTCTGGATTACATCCTCAGCAGTTTTGCAGAAGGGAGTGGGTTTCTTTAATGATATGCTTTGATATTTAGTGTTTGTAAAATTATTATGGCTACACAGTAAATGGCTCAAAGGAACTAATGATCTTCGATGGAATCAATTCTGCTAAGCAGAAATGGCAGGTGTTACTTTGCATTACAAAGAAAAGCATCACCTCTGTTATTTCAGGTCTGTAATGCTACAGCTATTATTATCAGCATCTTTACTAGGATTCTTCAAGTTATGTGATCAGTGGTTATGGAGGCCATTAAACTAACTATTGATTCTACTGATTATTTTTAAAAGATTTTAAGCTGAGTGCAGAACATGTTATTGCAGTTTTATTTTATCTCATGCTTCCTGTTCTTTTTTTCCTCTTTTACTGAAGCATATTTATTTTCCTTGTAACTTTCTTCTTCCCTTAGGAGGCTATGCAGAAAGAGTCTTAAAGAGAAGCACATTCTTTGGGGTGCTGGAATGTTTTGTCAAAACCAGCATGCTAGCTGGATTTACCCTAATTCTCCTCTTTAATGCTAGCCTTCTTTCTCTATCACTGACAACAAATTGTTTATCTAGCTGCCATATTCCTTTGTGTTATGACCTCCTTCACTCTACTCAGTTCTTCCCTGTTTCTGTTTCTTAATTCTATGACTTCCTGCCTTTTATATTTTAGAGGTTCTGAAGCTTTGCTTTTCACAGCAAAGCTGTTCCGAATCTCTCTGCTTGTCTGTCTGCATTAACAGCTTTACAATCCTCAAACTTGTACAGGCTAGGAGGCTTGTTCTCTTTTCCATCTTTGTTAGGCCTCTGTTGACTTATGATATAATTTTGCACTGTCTAGACTAAAATGCAAGCTTGTCTGGTTGAGGGTGATTACATCACTTGCACCTCTAGGAAGAGCTTCTGAAAGAGGCTTTGTTTTACAGCTCTCCTAATAGTGGCACACAATTCTAAATCAAGAAAAAATGTCTAATAAGAGGATGTGCTATAAACTTTCATTTTGAGTTTTTGTTTCATGCAAAATGAGCTTAACTCGGTTTTCAAATACAAGCACTATTTCTGAAAGTTACCTTTTCTTAAATTTCCTATTTCAGCAACCATTTCTTATCCTTTTCTTTCTTGTCATATTCATGTTATAATCAAACTGTATTATCTATTTAACAATTGCTTTCCCTGATAATGTTTGATATGCAGATATTTCTAAATCTAAGCATATATTTGCTATAAAGGTGAGTTTTGACTTTAGTTTTCTAAAGAAACATCTCTTCCTCTTGTACACTGTGTAAAGCAATGCTGTCACTGTTTTGTCAAGTCCTTGGTTTACATGCAAAATTACTTCTAAAACCAATCTCTGGGTCAACCCGTTTTCAGATTTATAGCCTGTCCTTATCAACATTCTGTTTTAATGAGTGCAATTCATATCCCTCTGCACTAACAATCAAAGGCCCACCACTTTCACATCAGTCCATCCTCTTTTTAATTAAGGCATGTCTTCTTTTTGTACATCTCAATGAAAGATGGGAATTCAGTGTTAAATAAATACTTGTTTTAAGTGTTGATATAAAGATTAATAGTATTGTAAACAGAACAGAAATAACAAAATCTTTCTCATAGTGATTGAACCAGAACTTCTCTGATAGTCCAACATGAAATCATCAGCCTTCTCCACCACAAAAATAAATCAGAATCTTTGAAGATTACTGGACAAATTTCAAGTAATTTTACAAAGTGAAATCTCTAAAGCAACATCCTAAGTCTCCAAAAATATATTCACAATATTCACAGAATTCTGTGGTTTCCATGGACTGTATCACATAAGCACTGTAGACATTCCAGAGTATAGTATCGCATCCTATCATATTGTATAGTCTGATACTGTATTGTTTTTTTCTGCTTTGTTTTATTTTTTATCTTTTTGTTGTGTGGTGGTGCTCAGCTGTTCTTTGATTTTTTGGGTTTCACTGCTACTACCAAAATTAAAGGTGGAAGAGCTTTGACATTAAGAAGTAATCCTCCAGCTAAAAAGAGAAGTCCTATCAGGTGTGAAATCAAGTTTGTGAAATCATGATCATCATCCACTGAAATGAGGGGAAGATTTCATGAACTTGACTATCTTCACCTTAATGGGAAGTGAAGTCTAAACAGTCTGGTCTTCAAACTGGATTGTTGTTAATTCTGAGATTGAGAGGAAAAGGATTAATTGTGTTTTACATAATTTTTCCTCATATCTTTAAAGGGGTAGGCTGGAATAAGTGGCAACTGTGGGACTGAACCATCGTGTGAAGATAGATATAGATGAAAAAATATTGTAGTGGCTCTTGGTTAACATGTGAAAAAGACTCAGAACCTATACAAAACTTACCTTTAGCAAGAAAAACAGCACAGTATCTAAATAATAAAAACCAATTCAGTGAACTACTTTCTGCAATTAAAAGCTACCATGCAAAAAGGCATGAACTCTTGCTCTGAGGGATAAGCATGCATTATTATGTTCATTGCTGTGACTATCTTCAGAAAATTAATTTGTGAAAGGAGGTTTAAAAGTCTCTATGGCTAATATCATCTGTTGCAAACAAATTTTATAGTGTATTTCAAAAAAATCAGGAAAGCATTTTTTAATCTGGAGCCTTGAAAATCACTTACTACTGAATATAGAGCTGCAGTCAAGAGATTACAAAGGGATAGCAGAAAATGAGTTTACTTTTCTCTGAGAAATCTGAGCTTGAAAATATGCATGGATTACAGGATGTGACAAAAAAGGTTTTTCAGAACTGGTTTCTTATTTTTATGGTGTTACTGTAACTACTTTATGCATAATATATAATGTATAATGCTGCAGCCATATTGTGGCTGAGATCAAATTAACTGTGTGCACAGATGAAGTCCCCAATTATTTTTCATGTATTTATTTCTGAATCTTTGTAGCAAAGAACATAATTTCAGAAGTGCTGAGAACCATGGGAGAGCCAAGCCCTGAAACACAGCTGCCCAAGATTCTGTGGACAAGACTTTAGCTGGTAGGATCCTGGGCAGACTGATTAAGAGCTGAGTTGCTCAGTTTTCAGTCCAGAGATCTGTCCTAAGTTTTTCTGTGGTTCTCTTCTCTGAAGTAGAAGTGGAGTAGCTGAGGTGTTTGGGTGCATATTGACAAAGTCCACATGGATGTATTTTCTGTAGTGCAGGCGTTCAGGGAGAAGCATATATTTGTGATGCCCTTACTTTGTGCTCCTCAAGATCCACAAGGAATATATAGACTCAGAGAATCGCTTAGATTGGAAAATAACCTTAAGGTCACCAAATCCAACCATTAAACCAGCACTGCTAATACCACTACTAAACCACGTTGATAAAAACCACATCTACAAGTCTTTTAAATATCTCAAGGGATGGTGACTGAACCACTGCCCTAAGCAGCCTGTTCCACTGCTTGACAACCCTTTTGGTGAAGTGAATTTTCTTAATATGCACTCCAAACCTCTCCCTGTGAACCTGGAGGCTGTTTCCTGTCATCCTATCACTTGCTGCCTGAGAAAAGAGACAACAACCATTTTATTATGACCACATTTCAAGTAATTGTTAGAGAGCAATGAGGTGTCCCCCTCAGGCTCCTTTTCTCCAGATTAAACAGCTCCAGCTCCCTTAACTGCCCCTCATAAGACTTGTGCTCTGGACTCTAAACACCATACACAACATGTCTTTCATTTGCCTCAATACAGACAGTCTGGGGGGCAGATGAAGAAGTGGGTGGTAAATGTGGAAGAGGTAGTGGTAAGAATAGATAAGTTAATGACAATATTTCTTTTCAACCAGTCCTTGTCTACAGTTTTGTGTTAGAAACAATGCTAAGCAGGCACTCTAGTTTGCTCAGATGTGATTTTGCAAGTATAGAGCATGCCATGAACCTATCATTATGCCTGTGAGATGGCACAGTATCTGTAGCAAGTACAATCAAAACTCCAGCAGACTGCCTTTTGTATGGGATTGAGGTGCTTCTTGAAAAAGGCAGAGAGGCATCTTGAGCAGTGGTATTTACATATCAAACAGATCTGCCTTGGTGATTCCATGTTTTATTCTCAGCATGCAGATTGCCATGCTATTGAATTTTCCAGCTTTTAATATTAACATCATTTAATATTAACAGCTAGTGTAAATGGAAGTTAGAGAACTATCATGATTACCATAGAAGAGATGCAAAGGAGAAAGAAGTTAGACAACTCTCAGAGATAATCTGACCAAAAGTTTCTTTTCTGCAAAAGTTTCTTGCATGCCTACCTGTGGCATCAAGTCCCTTGAGCTGCAGTTGGGTTGCCAAAACCTAGAGCCCTGGTGACAGCACTAGTCCCTACTGCCTTGAGATGAGTCCTGAAAATGAGGCCAGTGATGAGTCTTTTAGTTCTCACTCATCTAAGTGAGCTTTTTTTTCTCAGAGAAAACACAAAACTTTCATGTGCTATGCTTCAATCAGCTAATTTGTTTACTATGACAAGCAAGGAAAATTAAATTTCAGTCACTTCAGTGAAACCACAGGAACTGGAAGGAGAAATATTTGTCATTAGTTTGATTCTGACCCAAAAATAAAAAATCACAACCAAAAATAAAACCCAAAGAAAACTTTAAAAAAGAAACTAATGGCCCTAATCCATTAATGGCAAAAGGTTTGAGGGGAAGACTCCTCAGAGAGGACAGAGGAGTTAAGTCTATCACAAATTATGAAAGGTCTCTTTAGGTGGAAAAAGCATTTTCTTCCTTGCAGTAAGAAACAGGCTGGGGTGATGAATGAAAATAAATGTGAATAAAAAGGGGTAATCCTTCAGAAAGATTGTAGTTTCAGAAAATCTTTAGTATCATAATGCAACTCAGCCAGGCAGGTGGATATACCTACCTATTTAAAGTAAAAACTTTTTAAAAGATAACTTTATGGCCTTTATTTGGTCACTTCTAGATAATACAGTTTTATTCCAGAGGTAGAACTGGCACCTTGTTTAGTCAATGATTAACCAAAGACAGTGCAGGTTAAAAATTTAGCCTGTATGGAAATCTGAAACTTCCCCATCATCTGCTGTCAAACACCAGATTACCCCTGCTAACATGCAGCATAAACCAAATCTGAAGTGACTGAAGTGCCACAGCTCATGCCTAAGTGACAGTTAGCACTCAAACATGATTAAGACCAGGTTTGGACTGGATCATACTTGTACTGAGCAAGCATATGTAATTTTATTCAGAAATCTGTTACTTAGATATGTACATAAGAAGAAAAAGTTGTGTAATTTCACTGGTTTTGTTTTTTAAAATTAAAATCTCAAATCCAGATTTCACACATCTAGTACCATTGCCAAGCAGTGGGTTATTGATGTTTGCAATATATTCTGTATGTTTAGAGGATAAATTGCACAAGATTTAGCAGTCTGAATGAAATTATTCCATGGAGAAGTTTTCCAAAAAGCACCAGACCCTCCATCCTATTAGGAGATGACATTTAGCGTGAAAAAAATAAACACTTCTTGCAGATTGTTAAGGAATTTTCTGTCCTCAATAGTGTCTAAATAGTAACTAACAATTCTTAACATTGCTTTCTCTACCAGCACTTTCTACATTCTAGATCTGTTCACTCACATCATTCAGTGACTATCCCAAGGTTTCTCAAACTTTTTAAAAACTAGGTCTTCCAGAAGTTTCAGCAACCTGGTCTTTATCAAACACTGTAGACTCATGCACAGCAGTCTTGTACATCTTTTTTAGTAGTCCTTTATTTGCAGTAGTGAAATATGTGCAAAAAGGTAATGCTGACCTTGAAATTACGGCAATCTCTCTCTTATTGCATCCATGAGTAGGCAGTGGAGTTTTAGGGTGTGCGGGTGTTTGAATTATCACTAAAATGAATTTATTTTGTCTTCAGAACTATTGAGATTCATTGTTGCCCTCCTCCTGTTAGGTAGGAGAGACAGAGTTAGCTCTGTCCTTTCTTAGAGATCTATTAAGGATTCTTTTATTAGCCCTTTTATAAGCTGGCTTGGAAGATAGTGATGTAAAGAAAAATAACCTTCTGTGGTAACAATGCCAGCTAGAGGGGCCAGAGCTGGCCAGCTTAGCTCTTTTAATAGCATCAGGATAAAACCCCTGCTCTTTCATATCTATCGCTGCTCACCTGAAGTGGAGGGTGAGGGGCTGAGGTCCAGTGTCAGCAGTCAGCAGAAGTAAAATAAAAACCATCAAGCCTTTCATCAGTGTGCCAGGATCTGTCTCTCAAGGGGTTTCCACATGGGTGACCTTTGTATAAAGGCCAGACTTTTTGTCCCAGGGGAAACAACTCCTATCTCTTGGCACAACACTTAAGCTGAGTGGACAAAAATATTTTGGTTTCACCCTTTCTCCTCAGCTGTGTTATCCTATAAAGCTACCTTGGATTCAATTTAGGCCTGGTAGGATTACAGTACTGTGCCTCTGTGCTAAAGACTGTGGCAGTTTGCCATTTTAATCTATGCTGTGTGTCTAAGTAATTCTTGCCTGTTCATCTGAGCAAATTTTCACATTTGAGCTGGGGAATAAAAAGGAAACGGCAGATGTGGAAAATGCAAGCTGAACAGAAATTTCAGCTTTTGAATAATCTGCTCTTTCATCCCTTATTTTCCCATCTCAGCTTTGAAACTTTATTTATTCAAGTGAAGCAAAACTTATATTTATTCATTCTTTATATGAACTCCAGCAAAACATTGGAGATTTAGCTCTTGGGAGAGAAAAAATCCAGGGCTAAATTTTCATGTTTTCTCTCAACATCTGAACACAAACCTCTTCTGTCTCTTCAAGGACTGCTTTGTTTATGACACTTTTTATTGTTTTAGATAAGAACTTGGCTTCTGAAGTGGGCTCTTGTAGTGTTTGTGTCCTCCAAACAGACAAAGGCAGCAGTGTTTTTATCCTTTTGACTACTTAATCTTTGTATTCTGAATGCATTTTTGAGATAGAACCTCCAAGAAAGGACCAAAATAGTTACAGTTGCCTTCAAGCATGAATAGCCTGCACCTGGGCATGTACTCATTGGGTACTTACATTCTACTTCCCAAGCCTTGCATATTAACAGTTTTCCCTCTCTTCTTTCATGTAACTTAAAAAATAAAAAGTTCAGGGTCAAAAACAATCTCAGCAACAAGCACATCGGTTTTTACTCTAAAGTCTAGCATGACAGAAAGGAGTCTTAAGGATCTTCTGAAACTTTGCCCAGAAAGTTAGATGCCACGTTTGAACATAAAAATACAATTACAGTAAATGATTGATTGACCTTTCTGAAAACATGTTTATTCTGCTGTTTACTTCTAGGACTATTACAGTACCTTGACATCTTCATACTTTTATAAAAGCTCAAACCAAAGCCTAGATGGCTGTACAATATCTAGAGGATGGTGCTCTGTTGCAGAAAGTTTTAACTCTCCTTGTTTCCATCTGGGGTAACAGGTAATGATGATGAGCCACATACCTGCATAAACAGTGAAACTTTTTTGCCCTTGTTGTTGATGGGGCCACCATTCTTCCTAAATTGCAAACTTCTCCCAAAATTCTTTTTCATTTAAGATGCAGTAAACCCAGGTTTTTATTACTACTTGCCTTCTTATCTGAACCCTGATGCCACAGTCAGTGACACCGCCACAAGCTGGTGCTAAATAACCAAATTATGGTAGAATTACATCATTCCATTTTCAGAGCCATAGAACCCAAAGAAAGAGATCACAGAAGAAATTAAAGTCATAGTCATCTTGAGATAATTCAAAGATCGTGTTTTAAGTCAGCAAGCAGTTTCTTTGCACACATTCACTCTCAGTTTATACTTCATACATTTTTCATATAAATTCAAGTGCTTCAAAGAACTGATTATTGTACATAACTTCCATTTTTTTTTTAATGACAAGCTGTCTGATCCTATTTGTGTTAGCTATAAAATGGGTGATCTGCAGCCATGGAGCTTTGTGTGCTTTCCTGGGTACCGTGCCCAAGGAAAAAGGGTTCGGAAGCCAGAACTCCCATTCTTTCCTTGACAAGAGGTGCTAGTGTAACCCAGTGTGAATATGGGAAAGGTGCTGGCTCAGTCATCTAAATTCCTGAATTAAAATTCTGTGTCTGTGGTAATTCTCCAGAGCAAGGTGCAGTTAATGGTCACAGACCATTCAAACCCTGGAGCAAGTTGAACAGCAATATTACCACGAGACTTTTTTACTTTAGAGGATTCCATTTAGCTTCTTGAACCAAGAAGCTAAAAAAATGATGTATACATATTTGGCATTCTGTATTCAGGCAAAATATCATGTGATTTTTTTTTTTCCTGAGACCCTTTTTTTGGTGAAATGATGGGTTATGGATCCTGTTTGAAAACCCATACCTTCAACTTGGGCTTTTTAACTTAAAGAGAGTGTACATCTGCTTTAATGGGACTGTAATGTGATGCATTAAGAAAAACAGTTTCACAGGTGATTGAGAAGTAATTAACATATGGTTGCTCCATAAGCTCAAGTAAACAGAAGTTTGCTTAGCAGCATATCCAAAAGTAAGCAGGACAACCATCATAGCTGAGTGAACTTCTCTGGCATGTCATAGCACATAAAGAGGCAATTAATATAGTTTGTAATGTCTTACTTGTTTTGATATTGATGTAATTTACTTACAGAGTACTATTTTACAATACTTAGTATCAAATCTCATATCAATATGCAGCAGCAAAAGTCTGAAAATTGCCTAATAAAACACAAGCAGCTGTGAGACACATCATAAAGATGACACAAAGTTATGTGAAACAAATAATATTTTAGAGTAGAATTACCCCATTTACTAGAGCTATTACTAGAAAAACTTTCTCTGCATTGATTATTCACAAGCCAGATATTTCATAGTATAAATCATATGATATAACATAACATGCTTTCCAAAACAAAGCCCTTCATATAGTTCTGGACTGTTTCTTCGAACATATTCCTTTAAACTACTGATTTTAAATAAGAAAGGAGATAAAACCCTGTTATTAACCACTTGAAAGAATTGCAATGGGGAACAGCAAAAAATCTTTCAGAGTTACTTTTTTTCTATTCAGATGGGTGAAAGTTTACTAAGAAAACCTACACAAACTCCTCCTTCCCTACCCCCCAATAAAATCCAAACAAAACACAAAATAAATATTATTTATACCAGAAATAGGAAAGAATGATTTTAAGCAGAACAGAAATCCAATGGTTTGACAATTTTGTGTGTGAAAGAGGGTTGAATGAGTTATAAAGCCTTAACTAGAATATAGTTACCTGTATGAGTAGTGTTATTCTAATCAATCAACAGTTTTGAAATGATTGTCAGTCTTTACAGTCAGATAGTATTTATGAACAGAGCTCGTTCAATTCCATCTTTCTCTGGTTATGCTTCCATAAAACCTTCATAATCAGTGGAAATTTCATTTCTGGCAGTGCTGCATTAATTTGTTGAAATTATCTGTTCTAAAAAGATATTCTCTGTAAGCCTTTTTTATTTTTGTTTGTTTGTTTGTTTAAAAGAAAGAAAACACTCTCTGGCATAATGTATTTAGAATTTATTTGACTATGCTATGTGACTGATACTAAATTTATAGCATGTTACAATCCAAAGGTTTCATTCAGACTCATGCTGGGTTTGCATGGGTTTAGATCTTTTGTGGTAACTGTTTCTACCTGAAGATACCTGGAGTTTTTTTCAGCTTGTTCCATCTGTTTCAGCTTTTGCATATTAAATATATCCAGAAGATGAATTCCTTATCTTATTAACTCATAAAATAAATTGGAGAACAGCCACAGTAGCCTTAGTTATAGAGCCCATGTTTAGATAAGAGGCTGCAAATAGCAATCACAGCCACAACCACATGCCACCCAAACCAAGGTAAGCTAGACCACATGATGCTGTCCAACAAAGCCTCTATATGTAGTACACAAAACCTAAGTCACTCTGAAACTCTTATTCCTTTCCCTCAGTGCCCTTGAGCCACACGTTGGACACCAAATTCTGTCTTGGTTTGGAAAGACAGGTATCTGTCAGGGAAAACTGCAGTTTCTCTTTGAATGGAGAATGTAAAAAACCCTCCTTCCAAATTAGTACAATTTTGCAATTAGGAGCTTTCCGGCAAAAAATATGGGAATAGGAATAACAGTTGTTTACTAGGAATATTTAAAAAAATACAAATGCAGTAGTACAAAAAAACCAAACAAGCAAACAATCAAAAGGCCCAGAAAACCCAGAAAACTCCGACAGTCAGAGATATGACCTGACAACCAGCTGTCAGGATGTTGGAAGCAGTCCAAATAAGTCCTCCTGGAGTAACAGATGTTGTTCTGTGGAGTAGAGATGATCCTGTAGAGAAACAGGTCCAGTACTGGCGAGAAGGGTCCAGTCTTCTTGCAAGAATTCAGTGGAAAACCAGCTGAATTGCTGTTTGGGATTGCAGGCTTTATCCCGGTGGAAAGGCTTTGGCTCCTCCCACTGGATGGAGCATCTCACAATGGAATGAGGTGATGTTATCAGTCATGTGAGAGGCCTTAAATGGCCCATTCACAGGTGATGTCCCTCAGAGGAGGAGGGTGGAAGAAGAGATAAGAAGTCACTGCCTTATCTGGTGTTATCAGGTGTCCCATAAACAGAAGGCATCTCCTCTCTTTCCACCCCTAGAGTTACAAGAGATAAAGAACAATATCTCCCGACTGACTTCAACAGATTAAAATAGAATATACATTTTTGGTAACGTTTTTCAACCCAAGACAAGAAGCTAGGACAAAGGAAGGAATTAACACCTCATCAGGATGAAGTGCTGTTGAGTTTTCTTCATAATGTAGATGCTTTTTGTTAAAAGCTAGGATTCTTCCTACAGTCTTCCCCTTCTTCTACCATGGAAACAAGGCAATGCATATAGAAAGTGCAGAAAGTACCTAGGCAGCTGAAAATGTATTTACTCTGTTTATCCCTCTAATTTGGCTTTTGTTTCCTTTACAAAAGCAAATTTATGTCTTTGATAAAGAGAATAAAATGTGGGTATTAGAAAGCAACCTAAATCTGAGAAAATCAAAAAACATGACAAGATTGTTTTCCTAAAATACACATGCCTGCATTTTCTGGTATTAACATGGTTCTTTTTAGCCTGCAGGAGTTGAGACATGTGAAATAACATTGTGCTGTGACATAGAAACATTTTCAGTGTTACATTCTTTTGCAGCAGTACATAAAGTGCTTTTGGTGGCATTATTCTATAAAGATACCTTACTAGCACTTCATACTCAGTTTCTCAGAGTATTAAAATGTTACTTGATTCAGCTGATAGCAATTGATTGTTTTTCAATTTTGTTTAGCAAAGCTTATAGAAAAACAACAGAAAAAATTCTGATACAAGATGAATTGCTGAATATAAGATAACAAAATTCTTCTGTTCCAGCAGCAGCTGCCAAACTGGAGAGCTGTCTCATCTCCTCAATTAGGTTGAGGCTGTATTGAGGCCTTATTATTGCTATTTGAGCATTTTAAAAGTTTCACATGGGTTATAACTTCTGACAACAAATGAATGAAAATGTGCATGGTTAAGTGTGCCATGAAAATACTGTAGGCAGATATTACTAACTCCTTACATTATCAATTCATATTTAGCAACCTCCTAAAGAGAAAGAGCTGCTGGTAATGTATTAATATTTGTCTCATTAATATCATTGCAAATTAAATCATAGGCAATGATAGTAAGTGCTGAGTAAGTAAATAAAAGAACATTACTATTTAGCTGTCTTTTTTGGTCGCATTTCCACCTGAATGTGTCTTGCTCAGCAAGTAAATGAAAAATCCATAGGACATTCCCTTTTCTTTAGACTTTTTAAATATGTAAAGAAATTTGTTTATTTCCAAGTGAAGTATCTCTGCTAGCACCTTGTAAACATTCAACAGCAAATTATTGATCCATCATCCTCTATTAAAAAAACCCAACACAAATAAAAAATCATATCAGGTTCTCTGTAACAAATTCTGGGAAAGAAACTCTGCATTGCATTGAAGCTGTTATTTGATTGCACAGCATTTCAGGTCACAGTCTTCTCTTGCAGCCTCATGTATGTGTTTAACAGGACATATTGAAATAAACTCAGTAAGACACCATCTCAAAGAAGATGATCAAGCACTGAAAGCAAATCTCTATTATCTTTGCCAAGACAAAGAGAAGGAGCTATCTTAGAATGACTCCTCTCATCCCTTCTAGAAGTTATCAGAGATATAAAGACCTTATAATCAATGGTGGAAGAGGAAGGGGGTGTCAGATATTTGTTGAGCAGCCTGATCTCTATCCACAGTGCTGAGCATGACCCTTTCTTCTACAGGTGCTGGCAAAACCTCACTGTGTCTAGCACCTGGGGCAGGTGGCAGAGCAGCAGGGAGTCTCCTCTACAGCTGGTGTCCTTAAGTGTAGGGCCCTTAAGTGAGGGGCCTCTGACCATTGCAGTGGGTCCTTGTCCTAGCCTGCATTGCAGGTCATCTGTTTGAATGTAAAGCTGCAGTGGAAAACCATGAGAATATTTAGATCATAGCTTGCAGTCAGTCATGGTTTGGTGAAACCAAATGTTGTGAATACAAGTCTCTTAAAAACACTAAACTGTGTGATGTTGCAAGTGTTCCGAATAAGAATGCATGCTGTCAACTGCTTTAATGCATGTTAGGTATATGTCAAATCTTGGTATACAATTAAACAAAATTTTGTTTATAGCAGGCAGAAATTAGGTCAGTGTCTTTCATTGTACTCATATCACTCCAAATTAACAGCCCCTAGTTTGTGAATGTACTGAAGCAAGCCTTTTAATTGATTAATATTATGAGCTCGATTTAATAATATTTGCAAACAGCATCATTTTCTATCAGCCTCTAGTGTGGATGTTAGTGTGCCTAATATCTTTTGCCTACAAATCTGATTCTCTTATTTATTTGTCAGATTTCATGTTTTTGCATTTTCATACTCTGCTGCTCAACAACAACAGATAAACAGAGTTCTACTCTTAGATTTCTCCTGGCCAAGCAGAAGCAGTACATGGGGAATGGTAAATGCCTTTAAATACATCCCACCTGAAAGCAAGTGGCAGCTGTTTTGTAGTTTGATTGAATTTGACACTGGTGGGACCACTGGGGCTGCTGTTAGCTGTGGCTAGAGATATATATTCTGTATATACTCTCTGTGCTTTTCTGCTCACCTGGATACTTAGCAGAGATATTAAGAAGTAATCTCTGGGCAATTGCCAGATAGTATAAAGTTTGTTTCCTGGAGATCAATATCCTACGATGGAGAGACTGTATTAATGCTTCAGCACTTCTGCATGAACACAATTAATTACATAGGTGAGCCCTGTGTTTAGACACTTTCATCTTTGATCTGCCTAACAGCCTCTCTATTAGGGATTATCCTCCATCCTTACTGACTAATTGACAACAGAGTTTATCTGTGTCCTTTGAGATAAAGATGAGAGACAGAGCTGTCTGTCAGTGCTCTGAGTTTTGTAGTGTTAAAAAAAAAGTCTTTGCCATGTAAACTCCATTATGAAGGATACAAAGGAAGTCCACACTGCAAGTATTCTAATAAAAGAGAAGTGCCGTGGTGCTACTGAGGACAGAAATTGGGATGAGTTCTGTTCTGCTCTAAATTACTAATTGACTTTTTTTTTACAGAACACCTATTAGGAATCTTGAAGTTTTATGGCAAATGCTAAACAGCAGCTGTTTTCTAATTGTGCTTCCCATTCTGCAGTTCCCGCAAATATCTCTTTAGAATAATAATCTGGAGACACTTACAGTTAAAAGCAATGCTGATCAGAGGCAACTGTGTTAATGTAAGAGGATAGGTCACAAGCTCAGAAAAGCCATGAAAATTATGGACGAGTTTTAATAAATGTCTCTTTAAGGTTCTTTTATACTTTGGTATGTTCATAGCTTGTTTTATGGCCTGAGAAGCCCGACATGCTGCTGTGAGCATTCCCTGATGAATATCTGTCTATCAGCACACAGTGAAAGAAGTAATTACAGCATTAATACTGAGTTTTATGTCATTAAATAACAATTTGGACCTAGGCATAATTTACATTTAAAAGTATGATTATCATTAGCAAATCATCACTGATGATCACCTTGATAAGAAAATTACTGGTAATAAGATGTTCTTCTGGACAGAGTCTGGACTTTTGTGCCAAACCTTAAGGTTGACAGTGGCTGCTGTGTATACACATACACACTTCTTTGCCTACATTTTTGTTTTCTTTCATTTTACTTAGCCAATTCACTGACTTGTGTGAACCATTGTAAAAATGAATGTGTATTTCTTAGCCTAGAACAAACATTTTATATATAATTGATACCATTTTTTATGATTCTAGGATAAATGTATGGTGTAGTCATTTACTGTTAATACTGGCTGTTTGAAAACAAAGACAGAAAAGAAGTCAAAATAGTAGTGGGAGGAATACTTAAAAACAGACGATAGGAAAGAAGAAATAGGTTATAATTTTGCAGATGTTCTCTCTGAATAATTTATTTTACTCTTTAAATAGGTGGCCTGATTTTCAGCTCTGCAAAACAGATTTAGGTACATGATATAGGTTTATAAATGTAATTAAAAGTGTCATTAATATTTTTGTGTAGCTCACAAGAATATTTTTTGGTAGACAAAAGTGATGGCAGGGACAAGTACTCCTAACTATTACATTTTGATCAATGTAGGATTTTGAGTCAAATTAATCAGATGTGACATTCTATATCAAGTTTGCTCCACAAATGTGCTATATCAGAAACCTGGGTTTAGGTTTTGAAGTGCAAAAGCAGAGCATGTAACCCAAGAAAATCTTGATGTCATTAGTTATGCATGGGAAAACCTACAGTTGCCTGAGATGGCTAGTTCCAGCAGTGACTGGCAGATGGGAACACTAGGGAGACTGAACTGTGCAGTCTTTATGGACAGCCTGAATCCACTGTGCCTGCAGGCCTGTTCTGCACTTGCCTTGGACAACAACAGGAGACTGTTCTGTGATGTTCCCTCAGTGGTCTGTCCTGTGTGCTGGCAGATGGGATCGAGTGGTTGACATGTGGGCTGGATGGATAGCTCCGTCAGGGCACTCCCTGTGGTGCATCAGCTGCTGCATCACCCTGCACCTGAAGAGTGAGGAATGCTTCAGGAAGTAAGCTGCATAGGCAGCTGGCCAGTGAGCTTTGGGACTGCTCTGGCATTGTCTGATTGTATTGTATCTGATTATAATTGTATTTGATTAGAGCTGCAAACCATCTCCGTTGAACCATGTCTGATTGGAGGCTCAGTGAACCCAGTGTGATAAATTACTGCTAGGTTAAAGGTCTGGCATCTTTGACATTTATCCACCTTGGTGTAAACGGCTATAAAAATCTCAAGGCAACGAGATATCTGGGTTCAAAGGGACTGCCTGCATGAACAAGGCATGCAGAGCCTGCCTCTGTGTGAACTTTTGGGCAAGGAGGCATTTTGTATCATCTTTTCCATCATCTAATTTTCTTGCCTTGGGAACTCTGTTGTGAACTGACCCCAGTCCATCACGCTATTCATAAATTACTAACACAACTTTGAAGTTCTTCACACATTTAAAGAGGAGGTTCAAAGGAATATCCTGAAGGGATTCTGGAGAGAGATGTTTTGAAAATTGAAGGAAAAAGCAGGCAAGAGATTCAATATCCAAGTGAATCTTGTACCAAGGAGAACAATATTAACATTGATTCAGAATATCAATGTCCAAATGTGCTAATAGGCAAATCAACCTCCTTGCACGATTATATATAAAGATATGTACTTATTTATAGCCACAAATGTGCACTTCTGCATGTATGCGGACAAGTATATAAACAAAACCTGTTCTTTGTTGTTATGGGAACATTAATATTTGAATTTTTTCTGGCTTGTAAGTATATGGAATTTGCGAAGATGATTTTATTGTGCAGGTAATGGCTTTCATTTATGCCATCCTAACAAGGATCCCCCATCCAGTTTTGCATAAACAAGTCGACACACATTTTGTAACAATTTTTTAAATGTAAATTATTTACACAGAGAATGCTTATTTCTTAGGTAGGTGACTCCTGCAGCTTATAAATAAGTTAATAACAGTAATAAATAATTCAGGTACATTTATTTTTGAATCTGTTACTATGAAATCCTTTAATATTTGAAGCAAATATATTTTAAAGATTGTTGGCATGTCTTGAACATAGGTAGGATTAATTACTGCAGTGTCTATTTCTATAGTTTGCAAACTACTTGCATACAGAGGACCCCCAAACTAAACAAAATCATTTTACAACAACCGAGGCCTTGTTTCAGTAATGTACTTGCACCACATTTTAGCACATTCTGAACACCACCCAGCTCATTAAAGGCTCAGCACATGCTTAGGAACTGCTGAATTCAGTAAGAGTTAGTATGGACTCAAGTGCTTTCCTGAACAAAAGCCTAAATTCTTGCTAGGCTTCTACAGACTCTAAAAATCCTCCCTGAAGGCAAATGTTAGGCTGCAGACAGGACATATTGCAAGTGTTATAGGAGACTTTCTCATCTTTGCTGGAAGCTGCTTGCAACTGCTGTGAAAGCTCCTGCTTTCAGGGAGTTTCAAGGAGGAGGGGGTTGTGTGGAGTCACTATCAGGTTTCCCTCTTCCCAGCTTTTTCTGTATCTAAAGCCCTGCGTTCCCATGGAGAGAGAGAAATCATCAGATGTCAGCAGATCTGACAGAGAACTCTCTGCTCTACATCTATGCAGACTGGAATGAACAAGCTCTCCCTCTTTGCACAGTTCTGGGTGTGCTTAATCAATTAGAAAGAAGTTCAGGACATGTCGTACTTCAATGATGTCTTTTTGCTGTGTTCTTCAAGCAGAGGAATCTAAGCTGGATTTTAACTCCTAAGTGAGAATTTAACTTGATGATTGAAAACTTGGCTGGTAAACTTTTGTCAGTGAATGCTAGTTTTTCAGCCTGAATCTTTCCTACCTTTTCCTAATGTCCATATTCTATGTGAGGTTTTTATCTTTTCTTTTTTCTTTTTTGCTTATCTCAGCTTTTTTTTATAATTTTCTCTTTTTGTACTTACTGTCTGTTCTAAATACTCTTTCATACTCTTCTGTTTCCATCACTGTAAGAAATTGCAAAACTTAACATAGAATATAAATACATCAAGTGTATTAAAAAGTTAATAAAAAGCAACATCTCCCCACACCCCTAAAAAAAATTCACACCACATTCTCCAGAGAAACCCCAAACCCAACAACCCAAAGCCACTTTCCTGTGTTGCGCCCCTCTCCACCCTAGTGTTTTTCCTCCAGTGATCTGTTTTCCAACCCCACTGTATTTAACACAGTATTTAGCTGAATGTGATTAATTTTCTGAAACAGAATAAGAAGAAAATACAGATTTACCTTACTTTAAAATTAGAGTGACTAATTTTCCTCAAAACCCAATGTTGAAACAAGAAAGTCAAAGAAATGCAGTAACAGCTGGTTTGTATCCATCTCCTTAGACCTACGAACAGTCAAAATAAGCAAATTATCTATCCATCGATGCCTTGGCACATGCTGGCACCCAGATAAATAGGTTATTTTCTAAGAGAAGGTTACCGTGGTTTATACACCCTGAATATGCCAGATGTTGGGGACTGCCAGTGATTTAGCTAAAGATATGAACCAGTGATCTGGTGGCTGAGAGGATTCATCATTATTATGAACTCAACAGTAAGTCTGATGAGATGTTAGGACAGTTAGGGTGATGATCTGCTGCTTCACAAATGTGCAGAGGAATCATTATGGAGAAGGGAAATGGCTGCAATCACCAAGGTGAATGTAAACTTGAACTGGATTTGTAAATCATAGATGTATTTCCCATGCAGAACTGTCTATGACATTATACATCACTCATAAACACTTAGTACTTTTTGATTGAATACATCAACCCAACAATTTTTACACATTGTTTAGATATATTTCTTAGTTATTTTACTTGACTTTTTACCTGAAATTGCTTAACATGCATCAGAAAAACACAATGAAAGTTTGAAGGCACAATAAGTTTTCATGATAGTTTCCTAAATGACTGTTTTTTCTTTTAGGGACTATATTATAAAAAAAGAATGAAAGACACACAAATAAATAAAAGTTAGTAGAAATATATGTAATACACTTAGTAAATAAATAAATAAAATATCTCAAATTTAAACTGGAATCTTCCATATATATAGTTTTATTTCAGAATGTTTAAAATGTGATAAGGTTAATCCCTGTCTTGTTTCAGTATTATTAAAATAGTCTAGATTTGATTTCTATCTAAAGAATAATTCACTTGTAATATGAATGCAAAATATAACAACATCTCCAAAAAAATGAAGAAAAGAAAGTGTAATAAAATCAGAAGAATAAATTTACTCCTTTGTGACATAACGGAGCAAAAAGAAGAGTATTTAACAATAGGTAATCTGATTTTATATACTCTTGAAAGTCCTTTTGTTAGCTGAATTGCTCATGGACATTCATTTTGAGTGTATTAGCTGAATTTTAAGATTCTGTTTGAATAAAGTGAGGGACTCTTGTGGCTATACTGATTTGGATAGTTCAAGGAACAGTGATGATCTATGCATGGTTTATGTATGGTGCTGATTTATTTACTGGCTTATTTTTATCTTAGCTTTTTCTTAGCTTAGCTTAGTCTTAGCTTATGGAAGGTGAATTCTGTCATATATGAGTAATATTAATTTACAGTTGAAAATTTCACCCATGGGTTGTCCAATAACTCATGAGGTGTTGCTGTGGTCTTCTTTCTGCGATGAGAAATTATATGTGTCACTGAAATTATCTGTTGAAAATGCTTCTATTTTTTTAGAGACGTTTGGTAAGGAGGTTTCCTTCTGAAGGGATGAATAAAATAACAGTGTCCTGTATCCATGGTGCAGGAAAAGAGCCCTTCTGTAATTAGCTTGAACATTTCAAGAAGTATCTTCTGACTATCATGTTTAAAGCACAGACAGTTTTTCTTTGATTTGTACAGTAAAAAAGCACTTTCCTAGCCTATGACACAGTACATTAAATACTGGAGATAATCATTAGTAACTGCTTAAGAAATAAAAATATAGCCTGTACATTTGAAAGCTTATGTCAAAGACATCTTCCTTGGTCCAGATACAATTAATTTGTCTTTTAAATATTACATAGAGTATTGCCATTGAACTCATAAAAGAGAACTATTATTCTGATTTATATGGGATTGGTAATTTTTTCTAAACCTTAGGCTTTTTGAATGATGTTTATAATTTTGTTTATCACACCTGCCTAGTTTTAACATCACAATACATTGTGGTAAATCTGTTGGTTAATGGTACACCTCAAAAATGAAAACCTTTAGAGATACTATGAAGAAAGTTAAGAAACTTTGCTTCATTTTCCATAGTCTTCCTCAGATAAGCTATAAAAGGAAATCTTTTCTTCCAGTATTACAGTTTCGCACTGATGATGACTTTATCTAGTTATTACCTTGCAAAGAAACATATATTCCCTTATGATTATGATGACAGATTCCTGAAGATCCATCTTATTTTTGTTCATTATAGCAAATGCAAACTTCAGCTTCTGACTCAGAACAGTTGAGGTCATGATAACTCTTGTTCCGTAATAGCTTTTTATAAAGTAATTGAATATATGATGGAGAACTGTTAGATTTTCTTGGAAGTCCTTGATGAAGAGGAGAGATTATATTTAAAACTCTCTTTATGAAGGTTCTGCTTCATACTTGTGCATGCCTTTCAGAAAAGCATTCAGTGAGTCAGTCAAAACTAGAAATAGGCAGCAGATGTATTCATTGTTGGTGAAAGTGGAGATGGGTTCTAGCAGAGTTATAGCAAAACTCTGTGAATATTTTTTTCTTTAACTGTGCTTGCTGGTAAGATTTGGATGAAGGCTATCTGGGAGATCACTCAACTTAAACCTGTAAGTCACAGGTTTGGTTAGAGTGATGGGAGAGACAAAGCTACTGGCACAAGAATATGAATAAAATAAACTTCTTCATGCAGGTCATACAGGGACACTTGCTGCCCACATCACTGGGCAGTAGCCATAGCATGTAGAGCATTATCTGAGCTGGGAAAATCCTCTAGGACAGGAGACAGAAAAGACCAGCTTCTCCTTTCTCCTCAGGCAGGAAATCAGGGCAGCCTGAGCAGACTCTGTACTTCTCCTCCCCTGGACTCTTTTCTTGGACAGTGAGCTCACTGCATTCAGGGCAGTGTTTGATGCAGAGGTGTCTGTCATTGCTTGCAGTGACATTGGACTGAGCATGTACACCTTTGTTCTTAGGCTGTGCTGGAGTTTAGCTAAGCTGTAAGGAGACCTTTGCAATGGAGACAGGGATAAAATGTGAAGGTATAAAACATGCTAGGTTTAAAACAAAGAAATGTGCATGTACTGACATAACAGGGAATTATTAGGTTGGAAGGGTTAAATTCCACTGCTCCTTGGAAGGAGAGTAGCAAGGTGTGTTGTCATTGTCAACACAATGACAAAGCCAGCTAGGAAGGAAAGTAGGGGAAGGAAGGATGCAGGATAATTTGTAAACCTGATCTAAAGATCTGGTCTAAATCCAACAATAATAATTTTTAGGGATTTATAGGATAAGCATTTAACACCTAAGTTCATTTGAAGAACTTTTACATTTTTTCCTTCTTTTTCTGAAAGGTTAGCTTTATTAATGCAATTATTAGTATTTTAAATAATCCAACTTTTCTGATCTCACAGTAATATATTTGGTACATTGATATTATTACTTTTGATATTTTATTTTACTATATGCAAAGCAGATTAGACCTCAGAATGCTGCTATCATTTCGTGATGTTTCAAAATACTGTGCTTGGATTTCAGTCTATGTATATGTGATCAATTATTTCCTTTTGACAGTACTGTTATTACATACATATTCCACAAGTCACGTGTGCTAAATTTATTATTGATCTTTAGAGCAGATTAAACAGTATGCATTTATTTAGATGTATAAACATGCATGAAGAAGTAGTTCATTTACTTGCTATTGATTTGTTTCCTTTTGATTCTGGCAGGCAGATCAGCATTACATTTTGTAATTTATGCAATAATGTTCTGATGGAAGTTGTAAAAGCAGAACATTAGTAAGCTTATTTTTGCTGTCAGTAAATGTGTTGAGAAGGTAGATTATATAAAATGGTAGTCTCTGCACCCGTCTTTTTGCAGAGGATTATAAAATAAAATGTTTTTCTGAAGGTAAAAGCATAAAAGTGCTGAGCTTACCTCAGCATTCTTGGCATCAACATAAAGCCTGAGTGATAGATCAGAATTCAAAGTGAGGAGGTATCAATCTGCTAAGTTTAATCAGTGAGGACTCCCAGTGATACTATTTAAATTTTTTAAAAGGCAAGTTTGCTGTTATACTGATGTGTATGGCTCTTCTTCTCTACCTGAAGTATCCAGCCAAATCAAGAAAAAATTTCTCAAATTCAAAGCCAAACTCCTCAAATTAGCCATTTGTATATGCTAACCTCTGAGTGGCTTGAGTCATAGAGGCTACTGAAGTAAGAAAAGAACCAAAATTTAGTATGTGTTTATGCTGCCTTATAGCCCATATATATGCCTGTATTTAGTGTTGGACATGCATTTTGATGTTTTTTTCCACTCATGAGCAAAGTTCTGCATGAGCGAAATAGAACCTCTCTGCCCTGCTCCTCCTGATGGCCCATCTGGTGGCAGGAGGAATAAACCTGTGCTGTATTCAAGGGTTGTGTTTATAGCTTGCCATTTTATAGTACAGCACCACATAAAAGCAGACAGGTTAATTCTGAATAATTTTCTTGTGTCAGTTGGCCTTTTAAAATTATTTTTTCTGTTATTATTTTTACCCATATATTCCAATGAAGATGAGTTTTGAATGAAACTCAAAAATTTGTAAGAGGTGTTGCATAGTTTTGAGAGGGTATTGACAGAAATAGCAGTCTGATTCATAATGCAGAAGAGACACAAATTCGTTTTCACAGAGAGTTAGAAATAATGTACAAAATAAACCACTGTGTACAACTATCAAAATGCAACACAGTACTCATAAAGTAAGAGTCTGTATGTTCAGAAATTCATTTAGGACATGGGTGATTTTGCCATGATTTATACTGCAGCATGTGTAATGGCTGTGATCCCTCTTGAAGTGATTGTCTACATTCCTTTTAAGTTGTAAAGTCTTTTATTTTGTGCTTATCTGAATGTCTACTGCCAGTAAAATTTGCATTTTCTTAAATGCAGTGGTGTTCTTCCACTCTTCCCAATTCAGGTTTCCAAGCATTAAAAATAGGGAATGCTGTTACTCTTATTTTTATGTCCATTTTACAACAATCTTTCAGGAATGGAAGCATCTCTCTGAAATTTTGGATTTAAACTCTGAAAATAGCACTTTTGCTTTGGAAATCATTGTTCCAATGTCTAATCTTTGTTTTTACTTAAATTAATAATTTCAAACCAGAAGGTAAATAAAAGTGAATAGTTAGAAATCCAGGTAAATATATACACTTCTGTGTTACTATAAGAGGATATAGGCTCAAGGAATGTGGTACAAATTTGGTAGATGAGAAATGTATGTAATCACATGACATTTAGGTATGAGTATTTAATTTGAAAGCATTTACAGTGCAATTTACAACAATTACATTAAATTAGGTCACATTTGAAATTCATTTTTAAATTATAAAGTATTGTGAAGAAACAAATATGAAACTAGCATTTTTGTTTCTTTTTCATTCCTGTTGCAAAAAAGGTAAAAATGACTCTGTAGAAATTGACATGTTATAATGGATTCTTTATGTATCCAGAAAAATAATTTTGTTGCATTTTGATTTTATCATTTAATAGCTATTCTGTAACTGAGGGCTACCTGAGGGCAGTGCTTGGCAGATCTGTTGAGCTGCTTGCCAGTTATGCGCAGGGATCCAGCTTCGCCCTCCTCTGCACGCAGAACATCAGTGTTGGTGAGAGACGCAATTCCTCTTCCTGCTGCTGATAGTTTTGGGAACTTGACCCAGATGCAAAGGCTGAAAGATGTATCCCTTCCAAACCCCAGAGTCCTAGGAGCTAAGGACAAAACCGTGGCTTGCACTAAGCAAGACACTGGCATTGCAAGACAGCATTCCTGTGGAGCAGGCAGAAGGGATGCTTGAAGCACAGCTACTTCCTCACTTCTTCTCTCAGGACTCAGATGGTCTTCTGTGCTCTCTCTCTGCTCTTTTTCTGTGCTCTTCTGTAGGATTTAGCACATTGCTTCCTGGTGGATCCTCTGGTGTGCCCTGTCAGCTTGTTCTTCACCACTCAAGACCGCTGGTCCTGCAGTGGAACTCTACCTTAACGAAGGAGACAGTGGGGCCTGTCCCTAAAGCACAGCAGAACTGCCTCTCACCTTCCAGGAAACAAATTCTGTGTACCTTTAATACACTGATTCTGTGTCTTTGTGTACTGTCATTGGTACCTCAGAAAACTGTTCTTCCTTGGGAAGTTCAATTTCAACTTCCTTTGGCCCTCCACAGGCCCGGGGCAGAGGAGAGTGTGAATTGTCACGGCTTTTCTGGACATTCATGTGCTAAGCAGGGCTGTGGAGAAGCGTGGGACAGTCAGTGCCCTGGAGTGCTGGACTGGTCCCACACAGTGCTGGGCTGGCCTCGCTTCCCACCGGTGTCAGCCCCAGTGGGATCCATTTCAGCACAGCTCAGTGCCTGGCACAGGCCCCGGCCCACGGCACGTCAGCTGTTCCTCAGTCCCGATGGGAATTTCCACGGGAGAGAACTGGCAGCTGGTATATTGCATCTTACAGCTCCCGTGCTTCAGGCATGCCCTGGATCCCTGCAGACCTCAGCCCGAGCCTTGGGGAGCCTGAGAAAACAAAAGGAGACCCTCAGGGCAAACACCAAGCGCCCAAAAGGAGATGTTGCTAGGAATGGCATCAGTGACATTTTGCCTCTTCAGTAAGTTCTTCTCTGAGCTTAGATGCTTTATTCATCTGTCCTCTCTCTGACAATTACCCCTCTATTATGCAAGTTTCACCTCAGTTTAGTTGAAAAATAAACCCAAATAACATATTCATTCCTGCTAATGAGTAATGGCTTGTAATAGGAAATGACATTTGCTAAGCTGTAGGTGGGGGTTTTGTTGTTGTTGTTTTGGTTTTTTTTCCTCCTTTCTTCCTGCCTCCTTTCACTATGAGAAAGCTGAGGCTAACAAAATGATTTAGGATGACAAATAATGCATCTTAAAAGCCCATAGGTGGGCAAAGTTGCTAGTGTTTCCAGGATGAAAAATGAAACATGAGCTGCAAACAGCTCATGACTGCTGCTGTGGGAAGCAAAAAGCTTTCTTTCTTTACATACTGACCATTGTAAGTGGAAGAACCCAAGTAATTCTCTTTCTTCCTCTTTTCCTAAAGCCCTCTCTCTGTCTTTCCATTTAAGATGACAAGTACCTTCTCTGCAACCTGTTTCTTTCTCCTTTATGATCTGGACCAAAGTGAGGGCAGATGAAGAGCCCATGACCACTTTTGACCATATTTTGTGCTTACATCAATTGTGATGATGAAATCGTTTTGCTGATTAGGAAGGGTAACTTCAGACTTTTTTTCTTGAATACAACAAAGTGACCCACTAATTCAGAATGTGTCTATTTTTATGATTTAAGAGATTTACCTTTGATTGATAATGTAATCTCTTTGTTTTTCTTCTACATCATAGTCAATAACTACAGGTTTTTTCCTCTTACCTCTAAAATTATTTATATTGAAGATTAGAGTCCAAACCTAAGTTTAAGTCTTTTGCTCTCTTAACAGGTAAAAATATCTAATGAAGATGATATTACACTTAAAAGTCTTCTGATCTTTACACATTACATTGTCATGTTAATCACGGTGTAAGATTTCTGTAAGATCCATTGTTGATCTATATTGTAATACTTTCTGTGGATGATTACTGTAAAGCTACAGTGCAGGCATTAGAATCTCAGCCTTCTGGGTTAGCCAGGGATGCACCCTGGAAGTTGGGTGTAATGGGATCTTATAGACATGTTATGAAAGATAATAAGGATTAGCAAACTAAAACAAACTTTTGGACTGCTAAATAGTATAGCTAGTGAGCAATTAGCATGGAAAACCATAGGAGAAAAAAACCCTGTTTGAATAACATGAAGGATGTGTGTAAAATTTATGCTGTTCTGACTTACTGTATTTGAACCAGGCTCTCCTCTTGTATGAGAAAAAAAGTAGGGGTACAGAGAAATAGCGAGGCCTGTGAAGACATGCAGCAGTTAGACTGTTCTGACACTGTTGTGTGACTGTGTTATTGTGAAATAGTATTGGCAATTCCAAGTATATGTGTCTGGAAAACTTTTATAAATTTTCTGAAACAAAATAGGAATAATTAGTTCCATTGCTCTGTTGATGTATTTTCTCTTACTAGTAATTCACTTGGTGTCACTGACTGTTTTTTTCTGTGTGTAACATCTTGAGAGGGAGAGGTGCATATGAAGTGTATATATTTGTATACAAAGAGATATGGGTTATGGCAAATTTTCTGTAAATTTATACATGGCTTGGAGTGTCTGTTGTTATAAATGTCCATGCCAATTTTGATTAATAAAATAATTTTTATTAATTAAAGAATTACAGATAAAAAAAAGAAAAAAATTGGCAAACCAGCAATCAAAAGTGCAGTGCCGATACCCAGGATCAGCACTGGGTGAACCACGGTCACAGACTCAGTCGCGCTGAGACTTTCCCCTGTTCACAAATTTTACCCATTTCAAGGTCCTCTTAAATAGTCCTTATTTAGCCCGCAGTCCCCCAGTTCTTTGTTCTATTCAGCAAAATCACCCACTGAACTGACTCTCCAAAGAAAGATGAAGAATCATTTCAGTTTTTCATTCAGTTCCTTCCTTTGCTGAATGTTGGGGTTTGAGTTGATGAATAGAGGTGTGTCTCCTTCGATGCAGTTGCTGAGATAACTTCAACCGTCCTCCTTGCTCAGAAAGAGTTGCTCCATTGTCTTTTCTTCTAGTTAATGGCTGTAATTCTTTGCTAGTAACTACACCGAGCCAGGATTTTGTTCTTCTGAAAAGCAATCTCTACAAGCCTGGGCTTGCCTGATTTTCTTGTTGCAAACCCCGGCTTGCATTTTACATTTATTTTATACATATAAACTGCACAAATATGTTATTAAAACATGAATTATCCTAGGTCGTTTATAACATCTGTTTAGTCAAAATTCCTCTGAAATGTACTGTGAATTCTGACAAAACAGGAATATGAGGAGAAATTCTGACAATTTTGAACTTAATGGAAGATGCATTTTTGCTAGAAGGCCAACAACATTTAATCACAGAATGCAAACTAAAAATAGGAAAAGGACATGCAGCTAACCAGATGGCTCAAATTTTATGTAAATTGAGGTGTATTTTGTTTGCATATATTAAAGGATGAGGTCAAGTGATAAACATGGCCAAATTGTTGCCACACTCATGAACAGTTTTATTTAAGACTGTACATATGTGGCTTGTTGTAGTAAGTGTAGAGCCAATTCCAAATTAATAAATGATTTTATTAATTTTTAAAGAATCAATGAACAGAATTTCGGGTAAGCAAACAATCAAAGAATCAGTGTCAAGTCCTGGGATGGGCACTAGGTGAACCATAGCTGCGCACCATAGCTCGCCTTGTTCACATCTTTGGTTTTGTGAGTTCTGTTTATATACAGTTTTTTTAGCGGGACAGAACATTACTTCATACTCTCTTTGTCCCTTCAGTTTTTCTTCATATTCATGTAGACTCATCCTCGCCTTTCGATAGGTTGAATAGTTCTTCTGAGAGGAGATGAATATTGAATATGACTTCTGGGAATAACGCATTGAGATGTGCACCCCCAGTGGTGGAGTGAGATCCATATTGGTGGTAATGGAACTGTCGTTCACAGTTCCATCTCCGCAGAAGACCCATCTTCCTCGGAGCTTTCCTCTTTTCTATTGTAAATTCAGTCATTCCCTGGTTCCCAGCAGAGTCGTTTTTAAATTCCTAAATCTGTCTATCCCAGTCTGGAATGATTTTTACCGTGTATTTTAAAGAGCACAACTTGGTTATATTATACACACATTATAAACATGAATTGCCCCACATCATTTATCACACTTGTTAATAAAAAATTTGCAATTGGTCCTTCACCTTTCTATTGGCACTCACAAATGATGCTTTGAAAGACCAGGTTAAGTAAAGACTGTAGTGAACTATAGATTTATAATTCTTAAGATATACTTTGTGTCCATCTGTTGCAGTGTGGATTTTTGGGGGGGTCCCTGGGGAGGGTTCTCCGGGGGGGCCCCCCAGGCCCTATGCTCGCTGGCATTAGCATGCAGGCAGGGAAGGAGACTCCAGACGGCTGGTGAGGTGCTGATGAGGATTTATTTGGAGTTCGACTCCAGGAAGGCAGCATGGCCACTGAGGGAGAGGAGGAAGGAGGGGGAGAGGGAAGGGGAGAGAAGCAGAGCCTCCAGAGGCCTCCAGAGCAAGAGAGAGAGTCCTCTCCCTCTGCACCCTTAACAGGGAGATTCAAAGTGGGTGCAGATTGATCCTCAGGCCAATGGGGTTACAGACACACGATACTGCAGAGGAGGTTACAGAGTTGGGATCAACCATACACTTTCCAGGGATGAGCCAGAACATACCATTCCCATAAAATGCAATTCCACATCCATCCTTCTGCTGAACATAAATTTCCTGGTGGTGATGAGTTCTGAGCAGGGGCTGTGAGGGCAGTGGGTATATATTTCTTTGAATCCATCTCCAATTACTTACATAAAGGCTTGGTGGCTACACAACATGAGAAGAAGATTCCTTCATTGCAGGGACATAGATACAAGTGTAATCATAACTGACAAAAGCTGCTTTCTTTGGAAGTTGAGAGTTATCTGATTAAAATGAAACTCTGTTCTAAACCAGAGGTTGTCATCTCTCTGGCCATCTTGTGAAAGGGAAGATGTGACCTAGAGGTCATTTGCTACTCATGTAGCTAAAAATTTTAAACACAATTACTGACCTTTTTACATTCTGAAGATTCAGCAGACTAATGATGCTTGGTGGTGATTGTGGTGAAGTCTTTGGTATTGTAATAATTCCTTAATGTTGCAGGGCTCTGTGTTGTTAATTGGTTAGGATTCAAAACCAAGTTATTTCCAAGTAAAAAAAATATCATCTGTTCACTAGTGCTAAATCATTGCATCTTATTGATGCTGATGAGTATTTTTTATCACTTAAAGGATTGTCTTGGGAAGTGTAACCATTTTCTCAGTACTGCTTAAATAATTTGCAGACCCAGAATTTTCAATCAGCTATTCAGAATCTTCCTGCTTATCCTGTATACCACTTCATAACTTTGATTGAGTTGAGACATGCACAAAAAAAAAATTTTAAAAGGCAAATAGACTCTTAGCAGGCAAAACACAGTGCAATTCCCTCAAGCTGAATGCTCAAGCTGGCTGTTCCTCACAACACATTCACTCATGGAATCTGTCAGTACTCAGACACAGTCTCTCACTAAAAGACTCTCATACCTTGCCATCTGTCACGCTCTGCCTGTTCCCATGGTAAAAATGTCTTCCCCAGTTTTGTCAGATTTGACAATCATTTCCATTGAGATTGGTGATGGAGCAAGCTTCAGAAATGTGTTCCTTTTCCCACTTCTTCCCTTGGATTGATCTCATTTTAGGACTCACATATATAATCTTAAATTACTTTGGTGGGTCTTCTAAAGGGTGAATACTGATGCACAGAAAAGGTTGTGCCTGAACTTTGTCAGTAGGTAGCAATGTAGAAAGGCTTTGCTTTAAATTTTCTACATTCTTTCAAACCTTCAGTAGAGTTTCTCACCTTCAGTAGAAAACCATACATTGGATGCTGTTTGTATAGATTTTCAGAAATATGTAGCAAGGATGATGGAGATGGAGTCAGTGAGAGGGTAAGAAATAAAGAATTGTCTGCAAATATAATTAAAAGCAGGGGTGTACTGTATTTGGACAAAATGCACTTGCATGAAGAGCAAAGAAATGACAACACTGTCAGACATATTTCACCTTTAGCTATTCACCACAATGCATAAACACTAATCTGACAGCTCATACTTCTCTTCTACCAATCAAATATGAATTTACAAATATTAATCCTTTATTTGTTCCAGTAGAATAGCAAAAGGAGATATGTTACCACAAATTAGCAACTTCAGTGACTTCTGAAATATTCTTAACATGCTCCTTTGTAACTGTGATGCTAATTTTGTGTTCAGTCTTCATCTCATTTCCCAGATCATCAGTGTCTGTGTTTGAGAGCTCAGATAACTAAGTCTCTCAGCAAGCATCAGTGACACACAAATGATCTCCAGTTCCCTGTGCACCAGCTGCATCATATCTTCAGTGAACACCATGGACAGAAGATGTGCCAAAGATTGTGCCAGAGCATCTGTACATAATCGGCATGTTTATGACCCTGATCCATCCCACTGGTAGTATCTCCTGATATCTCCATCATTCCCATCGGGCAGACCTTTCAGGTGCCTTGGTCTTTTTTCTCTGTGAGGATTCTTCACTGTAAAAATCTCTAGAATTAATAGCCAAATTCAAAGGGTGTGTATTTAGATATGAATTCAGTGACTCCATGAATAGCAAATTAAAAAGCATCCTCACACAACAGAGGACTATTCAGCTGCCACAGTCCTGGTAGAATATCCAACTAAAAACATTATAGTGCATTCTAAGAAGATCTGATGAAGCAGGGAAGCATGCTTTGTACCTGTGGTAGTTGCTATACATAGTACAGCAGTTATGCTGCACATATCCAGACTGTCACGCATGCATGACTTTAAATGCACTGTAATAATTTATCCTAGCTGAGGAAATGACTTGATGTGGTATCAAAAATTAATATCTGGTGATTTGAAAATGTGGGCCCAAGCCTTGACGACTGGAGGCATTATTAATGATCTGAGAAATATCTGCAAATCTAAAGTGAATATATGAAGCCTGCAATAGCTTTTGGACTATATGTTTCCAGATGTCCTGCTAAATACACTTAGGGAACGTGCCTGTGTGCCCGTACTTTTTATCCAGGTGGGATGGTCAATATCATGTGAGACCTTACTGTGCAGTTGTTTTTAGCAAATACTCATCAAAGAAGCCATCATGGAATCAATTTTCTAAGATGAGGCCTTCTGTCAGAAAATTATTTTATCTAAAGTTACTTTATTTCTTGTGAGTCTGCAGTTCTCCCAACTGAGAGAAATGAATTAGATGTTCAGGGGCAGGAAAGGACTTTATGGTTTCACAGAAAAACAGTAGCCATTAGAAATAATAATTGTTTTCCACCTAAGAAAAATGTTCTAGGTTCTCTCATGTGCATCTAGGAATTTAAATGTAACTTCAGAAGAAATTTCTCTGTTCTGTTGGCTCCCTGTCTGGCATAGGAGCACAGCAAGCATTCTGTGAACAACCACTTCCAAGTGTGGATGTTCTAGAAAACTGAGAATGCTATGATGGGTGTCTTTCATGTGTTAAGTCAGCAGATGTTCAGAACTTCTCATTAAAGGCTTCATACTTGTTTCCCTTAGCTTACACAGTTTATCACAAATCCCCAATTTTTCTGCGGTGATTTGCTATCATAAATGTAACAGAAAGACAACTGTAGCTAGTAGCCCTGGTTATTCAGCAGTTGCATTTTGATGTAACCTTGTAAAAACTCTGTGAAATCTTTCTGGTTTATCCTAAGTGATGATTTTATGGTGGTAGTCACTGCAATATGTAGTTACATGTTTATGTCATTTTACAATCTTGTCAAGAATGCATTTCTACTAGCATCACAAATTGTTCAGAGAAACCTGTCAGGCTCTTCACGCATCTAAAAGAATATTTAGAAGTATTTGTATTCATCACTTTGTATAAATTCAATGCTCAACTTATTTATGTGATGAAATTTTGTTAAGACTGTGCTATCACAGAGTCAAGTGCTTAGTTGTTTTGGTTTTTTTTTGATGGAAAAAGTATTGGCTCCTATTAGAAGGCAAGGAGAATATATAGGAGACACTGGATTAATATATCACCATAACCTGAAGATATTAACAGGGAAAACTGGAGCATGAGTGGGTTTTTTTTACAGCAGACAGTACTATTTTCTCAATACCATTTGTGATGCCATATAGGATGCTGTTCTCCCATAGAAATCCTGTTGTTAATGCTTATTTTTGTCTGTGTCACATTGCTATTACTGTGAGGTGACTTCTTTGCTATCTGGAACAGCAGTCCAGTCTTGTCCCATGATAAGGACTCCTTAAATAAAAGAGACCTTCTCCTTCCAACAGACTCAGGTATCCACAGGCAATTACTCCAGAAAACCTCTGTGATGGGAAACTATACAGTGTTGAGAAAAAATGTATAGCTGGAACACTTAATTCCAGACATTATGGACTGATGACAACTTTGTGGAAGTTATAGGCACCCCTATCTCATATGAATAAAGCTGCTAATGTAAATTCAGAAATGTAAGGGACAGAAATGATGTGCAGTAATATTTCTCTGTGCTTTTTGATGACTGTACCATTTGGTGGACATCTCTCTTACTTGTGTTCTATTACTTCTGCAAAAAAGTCTTTTACTAAATTAGTATTTCATGTGCCTACCAGGTTACCTCAACAACTGACTTCATCACACATCTGGCTAGAGCTCATTATGAGTCTTTAGTTAGTTTTTACGTCAGAGTCTACTGAGAGTTCTGTTTGGCTAACTCAATTTCCCTTTGAAAAATTAATAAAATTCACACTAAATTGTGTTCAGTGTTTTTACAGTTGAAGCTGCTGAAAATCAAAGCTTTTATTTCTCACTTATTTCAGAGTCTTATCTTTGAGTTATCCAAGTTACTGACTATATGATCTTTGTAGTTTTCCACTATTTCATACTACTAAGAATAATTTTATAGTTTAGAAGGGTATTTATTGGGTTCTCTTTTTTTCTTCATGGTATGATTCTTTCTATGTCCTGGAAATGCATCTGAAGAAGTGGTATGAGGTATTTTAGTGATGTAAGTGACAATTTTAGCTTTATGTCTCGTTATCTGGAAGACAGCATCTCCAGCAGCACAGGCATATCTCATCCTGCCAAGGCCCAGTGTGGAACATAATGTGTGAAAGAGACTCCAGATGAGGGGAATGGATCTCTTTCTTGCTTAAAATGCTATGAATTTATTCCTTTAGGGCAAATGACTGTATTTTATAACTCCAGTTTTAGAGATAATAAGTAATCTTAGGCCACTGAAGTGACAGGACAGTACATCTGTGTGAAAAGTGAATCATCTGGGGAATAAAAATGAGCAAGATCACTCTGAATTAAGTGCATGAGCCCACAGCCTGAGTTATGGGTTTGATATTCAGATGTTAAAGTGCAAGAGCTTGCTTTCAGCTAGTCCTGTGGCCAGAGCTGCTAGAAAATGTGATCTCACAGGTTGAAGCAGCTTGGATCTGGCCCTGATGCAGAGATGGTAAAACCTCTGGTATCCTGTTTTCACTTTCTGGGCTGTCAGCAGTGTTTTGTAGAACTAGAGACCTGGAAGTTGAAGGATCTGAGTGACATGAACATCCTGGTGACAAGGACATGAGGGCCTCTGCAGTCTACGCTCACAGAGATCCTGCTGGCTGTGGGATCACCCGCTCCAGCTTGAACTGGTGAGGAAGACCTGCACGTACCTGGCCATTGTGTCAGTGTCTGAAAGCTGGCCAGTAAAACTGAGGTTCTGTAGTTAGGACTAGTGTTGACAGGTAGACAGACAGACAGATATTTGATTGAATAGAGAGTATTTGACTGAATAGACATTAGAAGTCCACAGAGGTGGTTGTTTTGTTTTGGTGAGGTGTAGGGCTTTTAAATATATTGATTAACTACAATTGATTCAAATTTGTAGTAAAGTTTAAATTTAAACTTTTCAATTTGAACAGCTGTTTAGAGTGTAATTTTTTACAATAACCCAAGTAATTCAAGAGTCCTGCTATGTCTTACAAAGTCTGGAGAGATCACAAAGGGAGATGAAATTCAGTTTATTGATTTTGGGTCCTAAAAATATTCAGTAACTATTATCTGTAGTTAACAGATCTACAGGACTCATGCTGATTAATTTCCTTATCTGAAACTCATGCTTTTCATACTGTAAATTATATTTAATACTCCCCAAAGGGCTCAACAGTTTATAGATTTGATAAGAGAATGTGGAAAATGAATGCATTATTTTCTTGTCTTTTTGTGGTGCTGTGATTCTGTTATTCATGGAATGCTCTATTTTAATACACTTTATGCTTTTACTAGCATTTAAACATTTCAATGTAAAAGGAAAAAAAAGAGGATTTTATTATTCATATTGAAAAAAGTGCTTAAGCTTTAATCCACACAGAGTCAGTAACTGCTATTTGATCTTAAAGGATGGCACTCATAAACTATAGAAAGGCAAGGACTAAGAAATTCTTTATGGTGTAAATGTTATAGTGCATCTCATATTTTTTGAAGGGACCATAATTATGCAGAGCCATTACAGTGGATATTCATGGCACTGTATCAAGCAGTATCTCTGAATTTTTTATCAACTCCATGAGACTGAATGAAGTACCTGTATCTTTTCATTGCATTCCACTTTTTCTTCTATTTAAATCAACTTTCTGTGAAAGACTGTGTTATTGCATAAATACACATGGCTGCAACAAAGGAATTTAGGAACGTCATCAAGGTGGAGACTGTATAAGGGCTGGTTGAGTTATTGTTAAAGTGAACCTGTTGCTTTTTCAGAATTTATTTTGTAGCATTTTCTGTACCGTCTTCTTTTCATAAGTTTTCATATCTGAGCAATGTTCTAGTGCTGTGGGCACTTTTTAGCTCCTTGATAGGAATGTACAAATTAATGATCACTATTTACTCAAAATGCTTTTCCAGTAGTGCTTTTCCTACTGATTATTAGCATGATGTGTTACAAAGCTGACCACACAGAGCAAGTACAGATTCCTCATAGGTTTAGGAATCACCAGGTTTTGTGATGCTGTTTATCATTCAGAAAAACTGAATTAATAACTATAAATTACATTGTAATAATGACATTGATATTGGAGAAGAACTTTTTACAAGGCTGTGCATTGATAGGACAAGGAGTAATTGCTGGAAAACGGAAAGGGAGTAGATATTTATGTCAGATATAAGAAAGAAATTTTTAACTATGAAGTTAATGAGGCATTGAAACATGTTGCCCAGAGAAGTCATAGTTCCCCCATCCTTGGAAGTTTTTAAGGCCAGATTGGATGGGGCTTTGATCAGCCTGGTCTACTAGAAGGGCTACCAGCCCATGACAGTGAAGCAGGAATTAGAGGATCTCCCAACCAAAATCATACTACGATTCCATGACATTTTTCTGGAAACCTTATTCTCATGTAGGGGCCTGAGGAACTGTGTCAAAGGCAAGCAAATGAAGAAGCCAATGCATGTTTTTTAGGGCAGTTCCTTTACTGAAATAGCTGTTCAATACCCTAAATCCTCCTGAAAATTGATCCAAGATCACTGTCTCTTCAACCTGAACTTGAACTTGCAACTTTGCTCAAGTGTTTACTCTCAAGGAAAACCAAGACTACATTCTAAGTCAGTTTATCAAAATTTGCGTCTTATCTGACTGCCTGATTCTATAGGAACTCCTTCTGACATACATTTTCTGCATACAAGAAAATGAACATTAAATAAATGAAAATATATAACAAAGTTATTAGATATAAATCCATATTTACACAGCACAGAACTCTGTCTGTAAACATTGAGATTTTCATATTTCAAAAAAAAGGTTAATAACTGAGGGAAAATTGAGGAAACTTCTCTTGCTGATTAAGTANCTTTCCATCAGGATAAAACCAGCAATCCCAAACACCAAGGGAGTCTGTTTCCACTGGATTCCCAGAGGATGACTGGACTTCTTGAGGATCATCTCTACTTCAACGGAGCCACATCTGTCACTCCAGGAGGACTTACTTCAGGCTGCTTCCAACACCCTGACCCACAGGGTGTCAGGTTTGCATTTTGACTCTATTAGTCCTTTGTACTATTGCATTTGTTTTATTTTATTTTAATTTTATTTTTATCTTTCTTGTTGTTTGTTTTCTCTCTCTATTAAATTATATTTCTGACTTGGAGTCTCACTGGTTTTGCTTTCAAACCAGCACAGGGAGGAAGGGAGGGAGGGAGGAAGGGACTGAAGAAGAGTTTAAACCTTTACTCCTCCCACTACTGGGGCAAAAAAGCATCCAAAGAATTTCAAAGAATGTTAAATTTACTCTTCAAAATGCACTGTAATACTCTGAAATTTGCAAAGAAAAATATTCCGGACAAGTATGCTGTAGAATTACATATATCCACTGGACTTATTCATAGTTATTGACATTACTTTTGGGAAGAAAGGGTGACTCAGAAATCACCGCCTCACTGCTCCTATCTACTCTTTGACAAATGTTCAGCTGATTTGAATCAATTAAGTTCTCATAGCTCAAAAGATTAAGGCACACAAGACGAGGAAAACTGACTATTTACTCAGTACAGTGTCGAGTCAGGCTTATTTTATGCAAGGAGTTAGATGAAATATTTGTGAATTTTCATCTAGAAATGGCTGTTCTCCAAAGAGGCAACATTTGAGAATAGGGCTTTTCTCTCATCTCAGAGCATTGGTTACGTTTTGGAACAGCTACTCCAACTACTGAATGTTAAACTAGAAAAAAAGAGAAGCTGTATCACTGTGTATCTAAACTATCAGGTTTTCTATTTCCTGGTCGATCATACTGCTCAATCTTTCTGTCGTTATATGAATTATAAATGTAAAGAGAGTGAACTCCAGTGCTTTAGCTGCAGGTGGTGGTTTGCTCCCGCAGGCCTGCTGTCAGAACCCTGGGTGGAATTGCAGGCTGGGTGTATTATGACTATTCGCTTGCCTCAGAGGTGTTGTTGATGGCACAGCGAGGAACAAAGGATTTCTCTCCTGAGGCCCAGCCCAGGAGCAGCTGGAAGGAGCCAGCAGTGCCCGGGCACGGTCCCTGTGCTCGGCACTGTGGCTGTGTCCATGCCCCGCTCAGGGGGCACAGCGCCCTGGGAGCAGCGCGGAGCCGAATGCCGAATTTGCCGCTGCGGGAGGAGGAGGCGGCCGAAGCTGTCCCCAGAACAAGGAGCGAGATTGGCTCTCCGCAGAACAGGGCTGTGGTGAGGGCTGCTTAATGAAGCGTGACAGCTACGGGAGGAACAAAATCACAGCACTCGGCAGGCAGGCCATCTAAAATGGTAATACAGGCAGCCCTCTTCTCATCCCAGAGCTGACACTCCTCAGCATCTGCCTGTGCCACTCATTCTGCGCACATTGTCAGGTGGATATCAAAACAAGCACAGCAGGCAAATAAATACGCGAATCTGAGCAAATATTCTCTCCGCTGCAGGAACTGTAGACAAGAATGACTGACAGGAACTCAGTGTTACTGATTATCTTGGTTTTTTCTGACTACACTCTGTAGGTTATTTCTTGTCATGCCCTGCCTTTCAGGTTACTTATGTGGGTCTCTGGTAAACTCCCCCAGTCATGTTGGTGTGTAAGAATATAATCTGAACTTGCTGTGTTACATCAGATTGCTGACTGAAGAAAAGTCAGGGATAAACTTTTTGTGGTATAATGATTGTTATAAATGAGTAGCCAGTTAAATTAATAAATAATTTTATCAATAATTTACAATATAGAATTTCAAAAAAGCCACAAGTAAAAATCAGTGCTGAGCCTGGGGTCAGCACTGGATAAACTCCAGCTTCGGCCTCTGTGAAAAATATGGGATGTTAATTCATGTTCTTATGGATTATGGTATGTTAAAAATTATAAAAACCACTGTATATATGTTATATGAGAATGTAACCTTAGTTTCAGTCTGCCTTGTAATTCACTGAGACAGAGGCAGGTACCACTCTGGAATTTCCATTTAGAAAAGAGACAAAGTATTTACGGGAAACCCTGGCCTTCTCTTTGGTATCAGAAAGAAGGACACATTAAGGTATGCAATTAGTCCTTCTCCCATGGGTGGCAGAACCATTAGAGTACCGTCATCATCAAAATGTCAGAGAGGAACTCTTTCCATTCATAAACTTTGGTGTCCATTCATCCATTTTCTGGGAAACCAGAAACTGACACCTTGCAACAGAGGGGGAAACTCTTTTCAGCTAGCTGGAGACAACTATGAATTCAAATAACCAACCCTGGAAACAAAGAGACTTTGGGGAAATTTTGTGCCAGAGGCAGAATAAAGTGTATAAAATCTAAGCTCTGAACAAGGCCAATTAGTGAACTCTGAGGGGATGGCAGTGTGCCAGAACTGCATCCCAGTTTGCCCATTGACAATCCCAGGTATATTGTCAATGTAACTCCTCTGGGGGGGGTTTGCCAAAATTCTGTAATTTGATCCTTTTTAATAAACCAAAATTATATTTCTAATTGGTCTACTGTATTGACATTTATAACAATCTCTATCTCACTGAAGCTCCCTGAGTTCACTAATTCAATCTCTGTGGAATCAGTTTATATACAGTTTTTCCAGCTGGACAGGGCATTGCCTCATACTTCTTTTGTTCCTCCAGTTTCTTTTTCACATTCATGTAGTCTTGTTCCTTGCTGCTGGTGGGTTGAATAGGTTTTCGAGGAGAGATGAATACTTGATTCAGTTTCTGGGAACCATGTATTGGGATGCACACCCCAGATGATGGAGGTTAGATCCATATCGAGTATTGGGTCATTGTCACATCCATCTCCAGAGAGGGCCCATCTCTTTTCAGAGCCCAAATTTTAGTCCTTTCCTGATTTCCTGGCAGGGGCATTTACAATTCTTGAACACTTTTTATTTCCAAGCCTGAGAGACTTTTCACGGTATATTTTTATAAAACACAAATTATTTTATACCATAGATTACAAACATAAATTATTTCACCATATATCACAACGGTGGAAGTGTATTTCCTAAGATTTAATAGAATAGCTATGAATAGATCAGATCTTGAATTGCTGCTTTCATAATTTTGCTGCTTCAACTGTATTTGGAGTAAATGAAAAAACAATTGTTTGTTTGTTTGTTTGTTTCTAATTTCAAACTTTTATGTTCAAAAATAGGCCAAGTCTATTAGGTCTTCATGGATCTGTTATTAAGAGAAGTGATGGTCTAACCACAGTCTGTTGCCCAGACACTATTTTGTCTGAGATAAGGCCCAATAAATTCTTACTTTGTAAGTATAAAAATTACATCTATGATAGTTAGAGAGGCAACTTCTTTTTCTCAGTCTAGAAGCCCAGTTGAGAGTGTTAGCATCCACACAGATTATTTTCATCTTGACAGAGAGCTTTACTTACTTCAGTTAGATTTGCATCAGGCTCATTACTATCCTAGTTCTTATTTAGAAATTGAAAATACTAATAGTTGTCTACAAAATAAGGTATGTGAGAAAAAACCCAGTTATTTTTAATAATGCACATTGAGCTTGTTGCCCCAAGCAATTCAATGTTACATATTAAAAAGTTATTTTGTCTCTGATTTATTCTACTTATATGACTCCTCTTTTGCCTGTGGACCTGTCGCTGCCTACCTTAGACTTCTTTATATTATCATTAACTCATATTTATTTATCAGTTCTTCCTCATTCACTACCTGCTTCTCTTCTCCTGTCCCTCAGACTGTCTGTATTGAAGAAAATGAAAGTGTTATGTGGTGCTTAGGGTCTAGAGCACAGTTCGTGTGAGGAGTGGCTCAGGTAACTGGGGTTGTTTAGCCTGGAGAAAAGGAGTGTCAGAAGTGACCTTATTACTCTCTGTAACTGCCTCAAATGAGGTTGTAGTGAGGAGATTGTTGATTTCTTTCCCCAGGTAAGAAGTGATAGGATAAGGGAAAATAGCCTTAAGTTGGGCCAGAGGAGATTTAGATTGGCTAATAGAAACAATTTCTTTACTGAAACATTCTTCACTGAAATATTTTCAAAGCACTGGAACATGGTTTAGAGTTGGACTTGGCGGTCTTGGGTTAATGGCTGTACCTGTTGCTCTTAAGGGTCTTTTCCAACCTAAATGATTCTGTGATTCTATGACATACTTGGCTTTTTGAGGTAAGATCTTACCTATAGTTACTGACACACAGATATGAACTGTGTTCCTGCTGTAATACAGGCTACATATATTCTGTTTTATTGTCTGGATGTATGTGCTTTTGGTATCCTCTTGCAGAGAGTAGAAGACCAATGTCTCCGTAAATTTGGACAGTCTTTGGACAATTATGCAAATGCGTTCCTATATTAAGCTAAGTTCATGAGCCTCAGTGCTAGTCTTATCCATTTTGCACTTAGAGAACTTCTCCAGTTCTGTGATACATCCTACTGGATTGCATGGAGTATTTTGGTTAGTGTGTAGAAATGACACTTGAAAGTTAGGTAGTAGTACTAATAATCTGTGCAGCACTTTTTTGCATATTTAAATAGATCTCAGATAAAAAAAACTTATTTTATTTAATTTTAGTTAAAAGAAAAAAATTAAAAAACTCTTCTCCCACTCCAAAGCCTTTCATTCCTCCCATAGAACTTTTAATTGGGAGAAAAAAATATTACTCAAAATTTCCTTTGCAGAAAGCAGCAGTAAGAGAATCATACAATTTCGGGCTGATATGACTGGTTATGAACTTTTAAATTATTTTTTGTTTAACATTTCGATTATGCAACAGTTTTTCAGCTAATATTTTGGAAGAAGAAAATGAATAAATTATGTTAAAGAAATTTCTGTTTTTGGAGAAATGTCTATTCGAGAAGCAAATGTCTCGCTCTTCATTTTGGGGAAGTTACATTCTTGTGAATGAAAATCAAACATCTTTCAAAAATCATACCATAATACATTCTCTACACAGCATGCATTAACCCTGACTGCAGCAAGTTAAATGCAAAGAGGAAAGAACATTACAGTTGTTTTTTTAATTGTGATATTGGTAAGGATTTTAAGGTTTGCTTTCTTGTTTTTCACAAGCTGTTCAAATTTCTAGTCTGTTTAATTTGGACTAGTTCTTTGGTGTGTTTTGAATCACTCTTGGAGCATTTCTAAAAAAAGCTTGTGTATGATTTTATAAACTCTGAATCATTTCATTATCTCTTACAATGTCCTCAACCTTTCCTCTCCTGTGGTTTGATGTACAAAGGAAGGGCAGACTTAAGTCTGTCAGGTATTTTACATACCGTGCAGGCTCTTAAGCTTGTTTGTTGTCAGAAATATGGCACTTTCAGATTGATGAAACATTTCGCTGTGGTATCACTTAGCTAAAAAAGTTAAGGGAATTGGGAGTTTGCAGCTTTTGCACATTTAAAGTACTTGAAGTTAAATTATAATTTCTTGTTCTTTCCAGATCTTTTCAGTTACTTTATCAATGTGTCTGTTGTCATACACAGTTAAGCAATAGCCTGCATGTTGTACACACAGTTTAATTTTTTTCAGAAATGAAAATCACCGAATATTTGCAGCAGATAATTTGCCTTTTAAGATTTTTACAGTAAACTTATTCCAAATTCACAGTGCATTCATCTAAAGAAATCTTTAATGATAATGCATAACTCCTTAGCTGTGGAGTTCTACAATAGCTTTTTGGTGCACTATTTATGCACTGTAAATTTTTTTCATTAGAGGCTGTTATGCTTATTAGTCTCTTACCATAAAGGAAACACTTAAGGATTCAGCAGTGCGTTTGGGTGATACTTTCAGAGTGAACTCATGGACGTCTTTCACTACCTGAAGCAAAGTCTCAGGGAGTCACATAAGGGCAGGCAGTGTAATTGGGCAATGCTTATCTTGGGTTTATGAGGGCAGATCTAATTTACCATACAAATAATTTTTCATCCCTTTTGCCCGTTTCCTTCTCCACTTATCCCACTCCTTCTCAGCCCTGTAGATTTTTCCTCTCACCCTTCACACCTACTCATTCCATGCCTCCCAAACAAGGCACAGCACTTGTGTGTCTATTTCCCATTGTCCTCTATTCCTCAACTGCTTATACTGCTCTTCCCTCCCACTTTCAGACTTCTACCTTTCAAGAAGGTAAGTGTAATTTAGGTGTAATGAATGATGAATCGGATGCTTTCTACTAATTCCTCTCTCCCCTGTCATTACCCAGATAATGTGATCGTTTGGACAGCCTTGTTTTTAAAGGATTTGTTTTGACAGGGGCCTGTTTTTTTAATGTGTGCATTTCTGAGAGCACATGTTCCCAGAGGCAAGATTTTAGCAGAATGTCTTTATTTTAGAAGATGGAGGTTAGTAAGATTAGAACCATTTCTTCGCTCTTGTAGAAGTTTGCTCCTTAGCCTCAGGCACCCTCCAAACAAGTCATGCACAGGTAGGCTTTATTCCTGCAGTCAAGACATTCTATTGTGCTTCAGGAATGAAGCTGCCAGCCATAGTCCATACACTTTAGACAGACATGTCAGAAGATACTTTTTACCTGCTCACTTCTTTCAAAGAGGAAAATGAAATCAGTATTAAGTCTAGACCCTTTAAGCACATCATCAGCTGTGATGGTGCCAAGGGTTAAAATGTTATTGAGATCCCAAGCTAGTTCCCATTGTCAGTCTGACTTTTGACTTCAACATGGGTTGAGAGAGTTCCTTAAAAAATAAAGCAGATTTCAGCTGATGGATAAGCTCTGTGGCAAGCAGAAAAGATTGCAGTAATATTTTAGAAGAAGTGTTTGCTATCTGGCCTCAGAAGCTGTAATTAACCTGTGTGAGGCCAGAGCTATGTATTATGAAAGAGTGAAAAGTATCTGTCCTGTCTGCAGGAAAGGGTACTCATGTATTTTACAGGCAGTGTAGCATTTTAAAGTATTGACTTTTAAGACTTTAATTTTAAACGACACTGGCATGATCTGTTAGTGCAATATACTGCTGTAAACCATCTTTACCATACTCTTTATTACCTCTGTGGCTGTTTGTTCCTCAGTGGAAACTGAAAGAATAATACAGTCAAATTTCATTTCTTGTTGTTGCCCACTTCTGCACCACAATAATGTGCATAGCTAACAGGTTAACAAGCATGCCCTGCACATTTTCTTTTTTTATTAAAAAGATTTCACAGGTCATAGAAACCTTCTAAACCTCACAGTACTTTTCAGATCTTGCAGTAAGAATAATGTTAATTTTCCCTTTTCAGTCTTTTTTTCTCTATTGCTGCCCTACTTTACTGTCACACACAACCTTTTTCATAACTTCTGATAGGATGCTACCTTCCATCCAGTCCCTCCAGCAATTATATTATGTGGGTTTGATTTTACATTATGGATTTAATGATGCATTAAAAAAAAATCTTGGTAGGAATGAATCATTCTAACTTCACTGGGGCTGGATAGCCAAACAAAAATATGTATGAAAGTTGAAATATTCCCTTGAAAATGTATTTTGTATAGCATTTTAAACATGAGAAAGTTAGAAGGTATCATCCCCACTTCTGTAAAATTCTAAAGAGTAGAGAAATCTTTGAGGTCCTCTGACAGGGTGAAGTTTTCCTGTCACTTAGATCCTCAGTCTTACCATGAATCAGGATGCAATCAAAGTGCAAGAAGCACAGATTGTACTTTTAGAATCTTGATTATTCATCCTTCTTTTGAAATTAGCTTTCTGGAGTCCCAAACAATACTCATAAATTCTACATATATGGTATGCCAAAATACATTTTCCTTCATTTCTTGCATGTCTCAGGAGTGTAAGAGTACTATCAGTCTAGGCAGGTAACTCATTATGAGACAGAGGGTAGGGTTTTTTTAAGACTTATAAGTATTCCAGAAAACAGGGTTTACTTTGGTTTTTACTTATTCATGTTAATGCATATCAGATGTGTTTTGTTTTTGTACCACAGCCATGGCAAAAAAAATCCCAGAATAATTTATATTTGTGTTGCTTGTTTAGGGATCTTTTTTTAATTTTAAAAGCTTCTGTTTTGTTTTAAGGTTAGAAGATTCTGTTTACATGTTTCAGTCATCCAGTCAGGGATGAAAATCCATACGGCTTAAAGGACTGCTTCCACACCATAATCAAAACACATTAAATATCAAAAGTTAACAATAAATGAAGAGAGCGTAACTAACTCTTTGAGTAAACTAGAAAGTGAATATTTACATATACTGAATGCATTCAGAGTTATCATAGCAGACTTCTAATAGGGCCCACAAGAAAGCTGGTGAAGGCCTTTTAACATGGGCATGTAGAGATAGAACAAGGAATGGCTGTAAACTGACAAGAGTGGGCTCAGAGTAGATATGGGAATACCTTTATGGTAGGTGTGGTGAGGCACTGGAACTGTGAAGATGTTGCCCAGTGAAGGTGTGGGTGTCCCATCCCTGGAAATGCTCAAAGCCAGGTTTGATGGGGCTCTGAGCAACCTGGTCAAGTGGAAGGTACCCCTGCTCATAGTTGGGGGTTGAAACGAGATTGTTATGGTCCCTTCCAGCACAATCTGTTCTACAAGTCTATGATTCCATGATTATAAATACCAAAGAAAAGATGGGTGTTGTTGTTTTTTGCATAATAATTTCCATAGACTCAGGCATTCCTTCATGCACCACCTCAAATTCTGTATTCACTGAAAACAAAGCCTAAATTACAAGCTTGCTCTTTGAATTTTGCATGGATACCAATTGCTTTTAAAAGAATTTTCTGATATTGCAGTGCAGGGTCATCTATGTCCGTGTTCATGAGTTTTCTAGTTCTAGATTTACTCTTTAAGTAAATCTAAATGTCACTGAGGTGTCACAGGCCACATAACTTTAAGAACCAAGAGTCTAGGTTTAGGCTCAAATGCAAGAGTCTTTGTGGTACATCCTCCCACAGTTCAGCTTTACTAAGTATCCAGTCACTCCAGGAGCTGCTTCCTTTCAGTGTCTGTAGGAATCATTACGGGGAAAACCAGAGAATGTGAAGTTGTAGTGGTGATTGTCAGGAAGGTGATGGAAGGTGCATGGGCTGATCTCCTTTTGCTCAGGAAGTCAGGAAGGTGAGAACTGTAAGGTCCCTGTCAACCCCAAAATTATGTCTCAGCATATTGGGCATAATGGCTCTGTTTGGATAGTTCTTCTGACTGTCTGTGCTTCATCCCAGGGATGCTACTGACCTTTATAATCCAGCCTTCTACCCTAACAAAGGGAAAAACTACTGCAGTAATTCTTTCTGAAAAAAAAACCCCAAAAAACCAAAAAAACCAAAAACCTCAAATATTTTTCATGGCCCTAAATTGATCTAAAGATTAGAAAATTCAGACTCCTTCTCAGTGTCTGAGTACCTCTTTTATTGCATATGCAGGAAGACAGTAGGGGGATTAATTAATGTTAAATGAAAAGAGGAGAATTAATCTCAAAGTACCTTACTTAGTTTTATTTCTCAAAATCAAAAATCCATTAGGAACAGATATTGGTAGATTCAGAGTTCACAATGTGCACAACCTAAAAAATACCTTTAATTTTTATAGCAGTGGCTATTAGCAAAGTATGAGACATGGCAGCACACAATGGAAAGGCTGATTACATGTCCTACATTGGGCATGCTCAGCTGAAAGGAATGAATGATGCCTTTTCAGAAATCTCAGCTGTGGTCTTTGAGGATTTTATCTTCCAAAGATGGAAGGTGAAAGTATTCCTGTACTTGAGGAGGGAAAGACAGGAGTGAAAGGAACAGCCAAGGTCAGAAATTCTACATCAAACCACTCAGCTTCAATATCTAGAAATATTCAGAGTATTTGCAAGCACCCGGATGGTTGCAAAGAAATCAGGCATCACAGATGTGTCAAAAAACAGCATATTTTCTTTTTGACAGATTAATAGGCCTTGTTGTGAATTATAAAGCCATAGAAGTCGTTCATTTCCAATGTAGTGAGAGATATGTCTCTTTTGACATCTTCATAAATAAGCTAGGGTAACGTATTCTAGGTTAAACTATTAGAAGGTAAATGTAAAACTCATTGATTGACTGTACTCAAAAAAATCAGTGTTTGCTGTAAAAAAAGAATATATCCAGTGTATTCTAGGAGTAATTTTTAGGCCCACAAGAAGGACATAAATATAGAATAAAGATGATGCTTGTTAAAGATGTAAACACATTAGAAGACAGGGCTTGAATTTGAAATATTCTTGGAAAATCATGAGGAAAAAAAAGAATTGATGGCACTGGATTAATGTGATCTGGATAAGTGCAATCTCCCATTTTAGCAGTGGTAATCAAGTACAGAACTTCTTTTTGGAGAACAAGTGGCAAGTTTTTGGGAAAGGACATGAAGTTTTTGGGAAAGGACATGAAGTTTCTGGCTAGTGTGACTAGGTCAACAGCATCATTATACTACTGTAACAAGCAATGGGCACAACTAAAGAAATGTCTGTGACAAAAAACTTTTCTTCTCTATCCAGCTGGAGGAGATAGAGATATCATTAAGAGTGGAACCAGTTTGAGGTCATACACCACAGAGTGTGTGGGGAAGAGCAGAGAGGATAAACAGTGGGCAGACTGTCTGCAGAGAATGAGGAAACACAAGAGATGAGTTTTGAGCACGCTAAAGAAAGTTGCAAAATGCAAGAAGCAATAGAAGGATTTAGATGGCCTCTTAGGGGCCCTGTTTTCTCTATTATGATGATTTCTGGACAAAATCTCTGCAGGAGATCTTTGTTCTTTGCAGGTTTTAGTACAAATAAAATTACATGAGTTTGATTTGAATAGCATGTGCTTATGCTCACCTGTATGCTTTCAGGGTTGCTCTTCAAAGATTTGGATTTTAATTGTTGGATTGAAATCCAGTCTGCAAAACACTGCTACTCTCATAAAAGAGAAAATGTAATTTCCAACCGATCCTATTTCTAGCTTATTTAAGGCAGTTTGATGGTTGCAGTAATTTGAGCTATTTGCATACAATCTTGTTAGAGCTTGATGGATTTTAAGGGGTTAAGGTTGTGTATTAATTATCTGGAAAGTACATTATCTCTGATGAGAGAGTTGGTAATGGATAGCTGCTAATTGTTCGGATTAGAGAAGATCATGAAGAATTTCAAGGGGACTAGAGGCAGCAAAATGAACAAGTGGTAGAGGATTTTAAGGTAGATTTTAAAAGAGTGGTAGGAATTAGAAACTCTTCTAGGCTCAAGATTAAATATAGCAACTCAGGAAAAAAATGTAAGAGTCAGTATGAGTAAAGGATTATGAGTTTTATTCCTTTGAGTTACATTGAGAAGGAAAGCTAGATATCATGATGCTTAAATAAAGTAATGTAATATGGTATTACAGCCCCATAAGAATTGCCAGTACATTCATCTCAAACAGTTCTTACCCTTCCAGTGAAATTATGTATGTGCACAAGGGCATCATAGTTCAGCAGTGAAATCCTGAGGGGACTTGTAGAGACACTGTTCTGTTTTGGAACCAGGCTTTGAAGGGAGGAGAGAGAAAACAGGGAACATCATAGAATGAGTGAAGCAGTGTATGGCTTATAGCTGCATTGCAAGAGCTCCATTTTTCCCTAATCAAAGAGCAAGGAGAATGACTGCAAGCTTGAAAGTAGCGAAGGAGCTTTTATGATGTGTCAGTTACCTGTGGAGTTGATTGCCAGCTACTGTGGTCACATCCTGATCATGGAGCATGCTGATCAGAGAGGCTCAGCATCCCTGATGAGACATGTCCTGAGGAATTTCTGTACATTAGTTTGTGGTCTTGGCACACATCACCTCATGGTGTGAGCATCTCAGTTTGCTGGATAAGTACATAAAGTTCCACCTCCAGCCTCAAGTCAGTTAGTTCTTCTTCCTGCATTCTGTCTCCCACTTCCTTTTACTCTTCTGCTATGTTTTAATTAATTTTTTACTTATGCTTAAAATCACAGGCTACTAATAGTCAATGATTTTTTTAACTGCCATTTAAATGAAATTATTTATTTATGCCCTTTGGTTACTTAAAAATGGGTTTAATTCTTCTGCTAGCCTGTGATGCTAATATAAATCATATTATTTTCTCTTTAGACCACAACAAATTAGCTAGGATTCTAACCACACTCCTACTCACTGCTGCTCTGATCATGTGTCCTTGCACATTGCTTTTGCAACACTGCTGTTTTCGTAACAATCTGGGATGTAAACATTTAGCCCTCTAGCTTATGCACAAATAAATTTTCCTCATCTGTGCATCATATCCAACAGAATTTGTTGTTTTTTAGGGTTTTTACACTGAAAGTCTCTATAGTTCACAAATGCAATGCTGCACCATTTTCTTTAATTTTTGCTGCACTACTTTTATTCCATACTCTTGGAAAGACCTGGGTCATCCATAGTCAGACTCCAGGGAATCAGGGTAAAAGCAGTAAAATTTAGTCTGTCGAGAAGGATCTTTATGAGTCAAGCACAGTATGCCTTTCAACTCCTTTCGTATGAAATGTCTGATTTTCTGTCTAGCTTGGTAATAGTTTCTGTTTAGGCTGTTTGGTGTAATGCCTTGGCTCAAAGAATTCTCATTGCACAGTGGCTTAGACTCAACAGTTTTTTCATGTGTTTAAATGACAAGCCTACAGCTCTGCACTTAATGCAGCAGTGCTGAGCGAGTGGGCACAGAGTTATGGCGTGGTACAGATACATGGCAAGGGCTGGCATCAAAACAGGGGTTGTGTCTGCCCTCCGTGTTACAAAGAACTCTGAACTGCAGCCTGCCATTGTTAAGGTGACTTTAAATGCCTGGTCCTTGGCTCCTGTTTGCCTGCCATGAATGTCTCTGTTGGAAAGCTTCATTTTAGGCAAACAGTAAGTAGCACCTGATCAAGGTGAAGAGGGAAAGAGTAAAATTAAAACATAATGTTGTTTCAGTTGTTAAGTATTTCCTTTAACAACTTAATGTTTCTTTTTATTACATAATAGGTACACAGAACTCCTGCAGACCTAGGGCTATGTTTTCATGTTTCTGGCTGAAATAAAAATAGGATTGCAACTTATTTTATAATGAGCTTTAGATAGATGTTTCAGACAACAGTTGTGGGAATATCTAACAACTAAAACATCCCATTTTAATATACTAAATATTTGTGTATCAGAGATTCAGATGAATCAAATAATATAACACCAGTAGATTTTTCTTCTTTCTGCTAAAATTAATTTAGTCCCCAAAACCCTTAGGTGCAAAAAAAATGTAGTCCAGTGCACTTCTAAGAATTCTTCTTTTGGATCTCTTCTGCTTTATTTTTGCAGATAGTAGTTTTCTTTTTTCCTTTCTTTTTATTGTGGTCAACCATTGTCATAGAAGTTACTAAAAAATATTTTGTGGTGCATATTTCATTTTAATCCTATGTTAGCATTTCAGTAAAAAATGTGATCATTTTTTGTACCAATAAGTTAAGTTGCTTACTAGCATGGGCTCCCCAGAAACCTCAGCCTGAGGACCTCTGCCATTTTAACAAAACCTAAGTATTTGTATTAGGCTGTATTTAAAGACTTGTAGTATAAGATGAACACTGTGCTGTATGCATAAGAAGTCATGTTTCCCTAAAGCAATTGAGTAAATGTTTGTTTAAGTAATTGGATTTGCAATTTGTTCAGTTTGTATGTGTCTTTGGGTATCACAGGAGAGTTAACCCTACTGGAAATCTTGCATAATGTGATGGTCTTAAGCTCTCATGAGACAGTCTAACATAAACTTCATAAGGTTGAGTGATAGACTTCTAAACATATTCTATTTTCCATCTTGGTTTGCAATGTTTTGCTGAAATATTCTCTAGCACTTTTATTTCTAACAAAATATTAAAATCTAAACTTTATTAAAAAAAGTGCCGGTTTGTTTTGACAGCTGGACAGAAGTTAGTGCTGGATCTCATTTTATCTGAAACATTTTGACCATCCATAAAACATAACTAAATTTTACCCAATTTTTTCATCTGAGCTAACTCTCAACACTATAATACAGTACAACCCCATACATCCTCTCTATCTGTTGCCAACATGATTATATATAAAGCCTCAGCATTAAATTTTGAATTCTTTGATTTTGTTAAGGAGAGTGACAGAGTTACAAAGGAAAAAAGTTTGTGGGAATACAATTCCTCTTCCCTTTAGAAAAGTGATTTTAAAATAGAAGTTACATTATTTTCCACTTTTTGCTATTGGTAGATCTCCTGGGTACAGTTACCATGGAAACATCATATTGTAAAAGAATAAGAATATACGGAACATTTTTTTGCACCCATTGATAATGTCAGGAAAAATGATGCTGCTGATAGCAGTAGAAAAACATTCAGTTTAGCAGAACCAGGAGTCTGACCTCTAAGATAAAGTTTGGAAAAGAGAGTGAAATCTTGATTTGAAAGGTCTGGAGTTGAAAATACTTGATGCTTTCCAACTTCTCTGTTTTAAGACCAACTGATGGCTTAGAGGAGAGGCTTGTATTAATGATCTTGGCTTTATCAAGTGTATTATCTAAAGCAGAGCACAGTTTGAATATAGTACATATGTTAGAATGTAATTACATCCTTAAGCTGAAAAGAAAGATGATGCAATATTCAATATTATTTAAAGATGTCAGGATTACAGCAAAATTGGATTAAACACTGCAAATTCAGCCCTTTGGAATTACTAAAATCATGGAAGCGTTACTGCTATTAACTACTGTTCCTTTAGATTTCTGAGAGGTGTCAGGGGCACTTGCCTTATTTTGCATGAACTCTGATGTGGAGAGTGTTGTCATGATCAAGTGAAGCTTTTGAGAAGCTTCCTAGAGCCTGCAGGATGGAATTTTCTTAAGCGCTCAAAGGGCACTTGAATCTACATTGTACTTCATATCTACGCAGAATCCAAACCTACATAGGGTTCCCTGAAAATTGTAAACATTTTGGCACTTTGAAATCTCTAGGTTTATGAGAGTTACATAAGGGTTGTTTCTATTGAAAAGGAGACTCTCCAGACAGGACTGGCCTAAAGGCAAATATAATCCATGGCTATCCTAACAGTGAGAGGAAGATACTTCTAAAATGCAGGATAATTCTACCACTAGTGAAGTTGTCAGGTGTTGTTTATTTATTCACCTCCACTTCAGGAGGTAATGCAATCTCTATTTTACAGTTTCATTTTCTGAGAGATTTGATTTTTATGTTACGTCACATACTATTTATTGTTCCTAAAAGGAGTAATAGGTAAACTTACCTTTTCAGAGTCATCTGACTGTAAATGTTGATGCCTTGTCATGGAGAATCTGTTAAAACCAGTACCACCATGACCAATGGTGCGGGAGAAGATACAGTTTCCTATATTTGTAAATCTTAACAAATGAGACCTTTAACAGCCCTCATTTGCAGATGCACGCTGTCTGGGAATGTGACATCTTTGGGTGATCCCTTTTCCAGTCGGGATCCTCAGGTGAAATCTCAGTATACTAAATCATGATATTGGTGACGCAAGTACATAGGAGAGTAAGAAAGCAATAAATGCTAATGGCATTTTATATTAAACTAATCTATAACTCCTTCTTCTAGTATTTAGTTTCAAATTTGTTTTTCAAAATTTTAGTTTTCTCTCAGAAGAGCAAAAGTATGAAACAGAGAAAAATATATCAGAGCTTCTGGATGTGTATCAGGTCCTTTTCTTTTGTACTAACTCACTGAATAACTTCTTTGAATTTATAACTGATAAGTTGTGGACTGTTGAAAACACCTGAGAACAGAATAGCTTCAGCTGTGGTTTGTGGAAGGGAGTAGATGTTCAACAGATACTTGATCAAACTTTTGCAGGGGATACTGAGGCTCTCAGAAAGTGACAAAATAACTGAAAGGGGGAAAAAGGGGATAGAAGAGAAAGAAACATCCAAAACTGTGTACAAATTTACAGGAAATACTACAGTGAGTGAACTGGAAATACTTTTAAAGCAATAGCTTGGGGTTTAATTTGTTATTGACAGGGGGAGCAACCTGGCCTGCTGGAAGGTGTCCCTGGCCTTGGCAGCACAGCTGGAACAAGACAATTTCTAAGGACCTTTCCAAGCCAAGCCATTCTGTGATTCTGTGATCAGAGGGTCTGGGGGTGGCCAGGTTTAATTTCTGTTTAGAGGCAATTCAGCACTGTGAGTTTGGTTGAGTTCAAGGAGAAAGTTCACAGGCTCAGAATTACAGCATGTAATATTCACCAATACCATAGGTCTGCCCAAGATCAGTAAAGTCTTGCACACATCAGATTCTGCAATATTGCATTTTGTTGAAACAAGAGCAAAGCAGGCTCCAGCTTGCCACTTATAAATGCACTAAGTATACAGTGTTATATAATATTAATTAACCATTATATAATAATTACACATTTCATATACTTTATATTATTTCCATTAGGATATTGCTTTGTTTTGTTGTATTTTACTATTCTATATGATATTTGGTAAATTTTATTGTATATAATTTCTATACATAATATATAAATATGTATGAAATAAAAGTCTATATTCTTATATATACAAAATTTCAGGTCAGCTCCAACACAGTTGGTCCTATGCTGACCTAACGGTGTCCCTTCCGGAGACAAGGAGAGACTCCATCCATTGACTGATTTTGGGCAAGCAGCACTGATTTTTCCTCTTGGTCTTTTTTGCCCTGTTTCTTTTTCTGTCCCACATTCCTGCTTCTTTCATAGTCTACTTTTCAGCCTTTCTCAAAGGCCAGGAACAACTGCATGTTGCAGGTGGGGTTTGATGACTTTGTTTCCGCATGTATGGCGTGTGGTCTCTTTGTGTGCTCTTTTAGGAGTAAGAGAGTTAATACATAAGCAGGGCTTTATGCAGATCTGGTGCCTTTTTTTGGAAAATGATACAAGGAGGTAGAATAAATCCTCCCATAGCCCTCCAGATGCTGAGGTGGCAGGAGAGGCTGTGGGACCTTCGCCAGAGCCTTTGCACAGATCCTCTTCTCCTTAAGGCACCAAGTTTGGACTATAATGTGCTTCTCTGCTGCCAGGTCCAAGCAGCCCAAGCGCAGCTCTGCTCTTAGCCATGACTCCTTTCCTTCACTCATTCAGTCTTTACCAAGAAGGATTCTTTTGAACCACTTCTGCAGAACCTGGTACTCACTTGTCGCCTGCTTGTGGGCGGTTGCTGCACCAGGTGATGGAAGAGACTGTCTGTCTTACCCGTTGGAACATCTCAGGCTAAGTGGATGACCCGAGGAAGCCTCCGGTTACCCACAATGAAGTGGTTGAGGCGTTTTGCTTGCACACATAAACGCAGAGTCTCGATGATATCCACCATTCGCAGCAGTAAATCTGCCCTGCGCCACGGTGACACGGGTACAACACTGAGCAGGTGCATGGCAATGGTCTTCATGGTGTAGGTGGAAAAGCCTATGCCCAGCCAAAGACGGGTGAAGAACTGCAGGCTTTTGAGGTGCAAACTCTCAGGCAGGGCCTGCCTGGCGATGTGCTGGAAGAACTTCGTCTCTGCCGCAGCATAAGTCTTGGGCCAGGTTGTGCTTGGGGTGTAGGCCTCCATATTCTGGCTGCTCACAAAGACGTCTGAGTCATTTCTCCACACCCCAAACAGCATCTCAGTCCTGAAGCTTTCCCTGCCATTGGTCACCTTGAATTGGTAGGAGTGTCTGGAGGGCAGCAGTGTTAAGTGCCAGTTGTGTGACTGAGACAAAGGTGGCCAGACTGCTCTCATCAGGTGGTAGAACCAGCAGGCAATTTTGTGCATATCCAGGTAGGAGTCAGTGCAGAGGGTGTCCCAGCAGGCTGGGATCCTGGTTGCTCCTCAGCTCCTCCTCGGGATGGTGCAGGAAGCACAGCAGGTTCTCCCCCTGCTGCTCTCCTGTGCAGATGCACTCCAGCTGCACGCGGACACGGAAGTTCCTCACGTGCCTGTGCCCTGCAGAGTCCAGCTCCAGGTGGAAGCTGTGGCCTGGCGGAGGAGTCATGGGTATGAACACCTGATACATGACATCCTGCTCACGGGGACTCCAGCCTTCAAAGGCACTGCCCACCCCGATGGCTTGTTTCAGGACTGGGTAGGAACTGCCTGATAAGACCTGTCCAAAGTAAGCTATATAGTTATCCAGAGGCCAGTTGTCCACTCGCAGCCTTTCTGCAGGTCCTGTACAGGCCACTGTGTGCAGTCCATTATGATTCTTCCAATGTTATCATCAAAATCATTTCTTTCTTCTTTGACTTCATTTAGCACATCATTGTTGTTTTCCACATTTGCAACCCCATGGACAACTGCATTTTCAACATCATCTTCTTCTTTAACAACAGCATTGCAAGCCTCCTCTTCATTTCCAACATTACCATCTTCATCTGCCTCTGCATTTCTGACCTGCTCTTCAGCTGCACCACTGTTTTCTTCTTCATACTCCTCTCTCCTCAGGCTACTTTTCCACCCGATAAACCAGAAGATCAAGGCAAGGATCAGGAATACAGCAACAGGAGCTGCAGGAGCTGCACCTGCTTCAGGGTGAGCTGCTCCACCTCCTGCTCTAGTCAAATCCTCTCCCACTCCAGGTTCTTTGCATGCACTTCCATTCACAGACGTGTTTCCCCATCCCAAGCATCACCCACGGGCTGTGGGTACTGGACGAGGCTTTTCAAGAGCATGAAAAGGAATACTATGGAATTCATGGTCTGCAGGAGGATGGAGAGAAGGCCTTGAGTGGGGCTGCAAGGGAGGGAAATACTGCTTGCTGGAGGGAGGACAGAATGCTCAGGGATTCAGGGCCAGGAGGGACAGAGCCCCAGACAGCTGGCAGGTAGCAGCTGCAGCACCATGGCCCACCCAAGTTTCTCCCATGAGGTGCTGTCTCTGCATGCAGGGGGAGAATCCAGCCTCAGGTGAGGCATTTCTGCCCCAGTCAATCCCACCCTTTTTCCCCGCCCTGGCTCAGCCACTCAAGAGTGGCCCTGATGTAATGCTTAAGGCTGTCTTTGCATGAATCTTCTTCTAAGAACTCCACTTGTTCTTTCTTTTGGGCTTCTTTTCATCTGCCCTCCATTGGCAGTCTTCTAGATATCCATGTTGGAAGGCACCCCTGAGCATCATTGAGTCTAAGCTTTGATTTCTTTCTGGTTGAGGTGGACTTAAATCTCATAGTCAGTGAGGCTGAAAAATCCCTGAAGATCACACAGTCCAACAGCAAACCTAACACTGCCTACTGCACCAATCAGTCAGGTCCCCAAATGCCACATCCACATGACTTGGAAACCTTTCTGAGGGTGGTGACTCAGCCATTTCCCTAGGCAGCCTGTTCCGAAGCTTGATATCCTTTTTTTTGGAGGAATATTTCCTAGACATCCCATCAAAAGCTTCCATGGCACAACCTGAGCTCATTTTCCTCTGGTCAACTTGTTTGTTCCCTGGGCTAATATAATGACCCCCACCTAGCCACAGCCTCCTTTCAGGGACCATGTGCACCGTGCCAGGTGGCTGGGCTGTGAAGCCAGCTCCTCACAGAGGGAGAAAGGTGCTGCTTTTGCACTGTACTTCCCATGATCCAGAGGGACAAACGGGGTTGTCGGTGGGCAGAAGAGTTTTAGGCTGCCCAGAAGTGTTTCTATGGGAGGAGAAGCTTTGTGCCAAATCCATCAGTCTAGTGAATCCATCCCTTTCCAAGCAGAAGGAAAAAAACAGAATTTTACTTGTAGAAAATGAAAAAGTTTGGAGTGAAAGTCAGTGCTGGGATGTTCCCAGATGTCCGTGTGGATTTTGCTAACCTGCAAGGCCTGACTGTGAAGAGGGGATCTCAGGTGAAATCCAGTTTAGGCTACAGCTTTCTGCCATGGTGATTTTGTAGCCTTGGAGGGAAAGGCTGCGTGTCATGCGATGACTTTGACCATCTCTCCTGGTTACAGCACTCGGCACCCCAAGGCTGTTTGGTCTCAGCACAGGCAAGAGCAGGAAGAAACCCTCACCTGGCTTTGTAGAGCCCTGAGATGAGCAAAGATGAGGAGTGTGCAGAGAAGAGACCATCAGCACCACACAGCAGCTTCTCTCAGTTATCAATCACAGAAAATTCAAACGTTATTGTTTGGGTTTGGGGTTGCTGTTGTATATTGTTCAGAGATTTTTAGCATCAGGGAAAGCTGTGGAAATTTCAGTGCCGGAGACCTGGATTTGAATGCTCCCCTCCCAGTTCTGTGTAGATGGATCTCAAAAGGCCTTTGCCCCTCTCTTTTCTATGTTATGATATGTCACTTCAAGGGGTTTCTGTTTGCTCACCTTGTGCTTGGGAGCTGGGAGAGCTGACGACCTTTCCCTCTCACCCCAGCTTGACTTAAAAGGGTTTTGCAGTAGGGTAAGGGGGCATGTGGCCAGTGGTTCAGCTGCCAGCACCAGTGCTAGCCAACATGGAAGGTTCATGTGTATGGCTTGAGTCAGCTCACAGCTGCCAGCATCTGGGCTGTGTCCTGCCCCAATTTAATCCTTTATTTTATTCATCTATTATCTAACATTTTATCAATCATCCTCTTAAGCGCCTATCCCTACATTTGCAACCCTTTATATTTTTCAGGTCAGCTCACTGTGGGCCTTAATGTGCTGTCACAACTCCTTTTTCTTCTCCAGCCTTTTTCCTCCATGAAATCTCACTTCTGACAAAAAAGAGTATTTAGATACCATGACAATAAAAGGTTTGTGTACATGTGTCTGGTTGCAAAACATGGACTGCAAGATGGGCTACTGGAAGAAGTAAAAACTAACTGACTCTTAGAGTGTGGGGTGGGTATCCAGGACTGGCAGCTGGAAGATGAAACCAACTCTCTTCCATACACGTGGGACATCCTTCTCATTTGTGAATAGCTTGTGTTAGCCAGCAGGAAGACAGAGGAGAGGCTGAGATATTTATCCTTTCAAGAGCCACCCTGGATGGCGCCAGTCAGAGCTGTTCTCCCATGTCAGAGATCAGCACATTGCATCAGCCTCTTAAAAGGTCTGCTGGCTGCGCTCCTTCCCGGTGCTAACAGCTTTAGAGAGAAGTGATGGGGAAAATTTTATAGCAGCAAAGAATTATTCTGAACTAGGGAAATATTCAACTCAGCTGCTCAGTGTGTATGCAGTTACATAACTAATGCCAATAAGACAAAGTACATTTACCAGGTATATAAAAAAAAAAAATCACAGAGGTACAATAACATAGTTCTGCCTTAGTGAATCATTTTCCCTAGGTAGAACAATTATTTAAATATTGTACAGACCATTAGTTAAAGCAAATTAGTTGCTTGAAGATGAGGAGAAAAATAGCTTTTTAAATCTGCTTTAATTTAAAATTCTGGAAACTTCCTTTCCATTTCAAGTAGTTTATTCAAATTTAATCATGGGAGTGTTAGAGTATGAAAAGTCCTGTTATGATGTTGTTGGAGAATTCCAGCTTTCAATTTAATGATACTACTTGTGCCTGCATTGAGAAGTATCCATGGAAACAGTGCAGTAATTCATAAACCATAGAGCTGTATAAAGTCTCTCTACCACAGAAACATTTCAGCAAGAAAATCAAGAAGACAGTTTTTATGTCAGTGTTGCACAACTAAAGAGGACCTCTCTTAAATCAATGATTTGAACCATTCCACAGTATATAAAATTATTCAGTATTTTCTGACTTAAAGAACTGAGAAAACCAGATCAGAACCATGAAATTCTCACCTTCCCAAGCAGATGATGTATCACAAAAAAAGCGCCAGAATATAAGTTTTCATGTGAACTATCTAGTATAAAGTTGAAGGGAAACTGCTTCTATGAGTTGTTTTTTTTTTTATTAGAAGATTATAGTGGAATAAATAAAAGATAAATGCTCTGCTGCTCTGCTGGTACCTAGAGTATAAGAGTTAAGTATTAGAGTTAAGTCCAGCTAACTAAGCATGAATCAACTTGACTAAGGTAACATGATAAAAAATGGTAATCTAAGTACTCTAGAGCTTACTTTCTAAGGCAAAGTGGGTTTTTTTAGGCTTCTGGGGTTTTTTGTTGTGGTTTGTTGTTGGTTGGTTGGTTTGGTTTTTGGGTGGGGTTTTTTTTAGGCTGGTTTGAGGCTGGTTTGTTTGTTTGATTGTGGTTTTTTTTTTTATCTAGCTGTAGCATATCATTTTACTCAAGTTAAATGGCAAACCACTCTGTTGTTCAAATAAATGCAAAAAATTTCTTACTGCTATTTTCTTGTAAAATGCAAATCAAGGAACTGATTTTCTAATTTTGGCCTTTTCAAGGACCAGTTGTATAACTTCGGTCAAGTCAGTGAAGACCACATGGCCAAAAAAGTTATTCCTCCTTCCTATTTTCATTCAAAATAAAAAATTCATGTTGCGGTGATCCTGGCTGGAGGCCTTTGTTCGTGGAAGAGCTGATGATCCCTGTACCAATGAGTCTGTGTAGGTGCAGACCCATGCTGTGCTCCACCAAACATACTGCACGGACACCAAGCCAGTGAGGGACTTTGCATGTCCTCTGGCCACAGGGTGAACTTGGTCTGTAGGCATCTCCCAGGCAGTGCTGGTCATTATGCAGCAACAAGTTATCAAGTGAAATGCTTTTTGTTAGGTTGTAGAAATTACAACCAGAGTTCTTTTCTGTGAATAAAATCCTTCAAGAACACAAAAGACCAAAATGAGATTGCCTCAGCATGGATGAGGTCTGCACAGCATGCCATGCTCTTGCTGGACATCTGTTCCATGCTGCGCACCTCGGGGTTTCCAGCATGTGAATGCACTTAGGATTGTCTGTACTATCTTCTGTTTCTTTACAGTTTTAGCTCCAATAAATGGCATCTTAAGGGATGCTTTCCTGCAGGGTCTGAGTGCCTTTCTTAATGGTACATAAATGAACTATCATTTCCTGGTACAAAACATGTATGCAATGTAGGTAATCAAATAAATCAGTTTTTTAAAATACCAGAGGGATAACACATAGCTCACAGTAAGAGATGAGGCATTGCTCTGACATGTTGCCTCTCTGCTTGAGCTTGGAAGTTCAAATACTGATATTCCATATTGGTGTCTGATAACTAACATTTCTGGTTTACTACTTAGTAACTTATACAAACTTTCTTTCCTCTGAAGAATGCCCCTATATGTTAAACATCAACACACATTTCAAATAACCTTCTTTTCCAGTTACTAAGATAACCTGCTTTTGAGATAGACCAGGTTAAAGGAGTTTTGGAGGAAATTTTGATAAAGATAAGCAGCACCTTTTCTTGAGCTCTCTGTATCAAAAATAGCTTTTCCCAATAACCTTAAATGATGGCAAAATGAATCTTGTCACAGTTCAAGGAGGCAATATCTGAAGCAGAAATAACCTTTCTAAGGAGAGTTTTAAGGAAAAGGTACAGTTGAGCTTATATTACAGTATATAGTTCAAAATTAGGGTAGCAAACTACTCTTATGTAATCTTAATATGATTTTTACCAGACAGTGTTAGGCAGTAATTACTTATTTCCAGTGAAATTACAGGCTAGGATTTTCAGTCTTCAGTACCTTCAGATTATTGGAGCATTGAAAGCTAGCATCTTAAAAACAGAAAGAAAAATTAAAACCTGACTGTTGCATCCGTGTTTAGCAGCCAGTCCTCAAAAGGGAATTACCAGACAGGCCAAATATGATCAAGACCTTAGCATTTCCCTTCAATAATAATAAGACAACACTTGCATATGTAGTAGTACAGTGCAGGTTAGCAGAGAGATCTGCTCAGGATATCTGATTATAATGTTTGGAGCCAGCCCTAGCAGCAGGTTTTTTTGCAGATGTTCAGTCATGGACAGTTTTTACAGTCTGATACACACCTCTAGGTGTGACTAGGTCATGTGATCCCCGGACAGTCTGTGACAAAGAATTTAAGAGAAAGTTCCTGTTTCCCTCACCATTCTGCAATCCATATAGTCTCCTTGAGCTGGAGATTCCTGTTTTCTCTCCCTGCTGTTCAGGATACACACCCTTCTGGGAACCTGCTAATGACTTCATGAGCACAATTGAGCCATAGGCGTTACTTCTGTTCTGCTCTCAACCCAGTCCCTGCCCAGGCTGCATGCAGATTGATCAAGACGTGACCATCTGTGCTCATGGTCTTAGCCCTTCAGGTTTCAACCTGTGCTTATGCTTTGTGCTTCCAAGGCTCCTGGTATTCTGCAATAAGTGCTCTGCACACTTATTTCAAGGTCACTAGTTGTTCACTTGACAGAGAAATTTCTTCTCTGGTGTGTATGTGTACATTATTATCTTGACTACATGCTGCAACGTTTATCTAAAAATGATAATATTATTTGAAAAGAAAGACCTTTATAAAGATTCATTACTTGGTTACAGTATGTTTTTGGAACTGGAATATGTCATTGTTAGTTTACTTTTAGTATTTTTGGTGAAATTGTTTTGTTTCAATGACCAGGGAGATGTGTTAATGCAGGCATAACCTGTCTATTTGAAGGACTGTCTGTCACACTGTAACTGATTCAGGTTGGCAATCTTAACAGAGAATACCATGGGAACTTAATTTACGGTAATATGATTTTCACTTTTGTTTATACCACTGCATATTCACAGCTGTTAGATACTGTTTTGTATAAAATGATGGAAATCAGAGAATCATTAAAGTTGGAAAAGACTTCCAAGATCATTAAGCCCAACCACTGACTTGCCACTGCTGGGCCCACCACTAAACCATGTCTTTAAACAACACATCTACAATGTGTATTTCTCCTATGAGTCTTTAAATACATACTTCTCCCACTTAAATTCTCTTGTTTGTATTTATAATATGCCTTTCTTCTCCTCCTATAATTCTTTCCTTATTACAAAATTCTCCTTAATATGTAATTTTCATAACTGTTGCAGGAGCTATTCTTAACTTTTATTTACTTGCCCTTTCTCATGCCAGAATAAAAGAGAAAGTTTTTTGTAACAGAAGGTTTATTTTAGGTGTTCCAGATAAAATAATAGTCCTCAAGAAAAGTAACTTTTACTTTCAAAGTAAGTAAAAAATAATTTATCTATTAGTTTCTTTGTTATCATATAAAATTGTTACCAGAAAACATGATCTTTTTGAATTTTAACTGCCTAACAAGCTGATTTCAATAGTCTTACATTTCTGTGTGAGAGTATACTAAGAAAAGTACAGACAATGTACTTAATCCAAAATTACTTTAAGAGGAAGAGATTTTTTTCTATATTGACATACAGTTCTTTCTAGTACTTTTACTGTGCTCTAAAATTATATAATTTCAATCTGGAGACAGTTTTGCAATCTGTAGATGTAAGCTTTTTTAAAAAATTTTGAGAAAATATGTTTTGAATGGTTTTACGTCTCCTATCAGGTTTTTCGTGAACGGAAAACACTCCATCCTAGGTCAGATGTTTTTGTGGAATCCAACTGATACTTTCCCAAACTACTGTGCAAGAAGGGCCTTGAAAAAGTGTGAGTTTGAAATGCTGCAGAATATAAAGAGATGGGGCATTTCACAATAGTTAAATTTCACTTCTCTCTAAAGCAGTAGTAGGACTTCCTCCTGCCATGACTTCAGGATATTTTTCTGAAGCTGTATATTATAGAGGTCATTTGTTTAAAAGGTTTTGTTTGACTGTTTATTTCTCCCTCTTTCAATAATTCCCTGAAAGAAATTGTCAACACCTGCTTTCGTATCCTGAGTGTTGAGGTAGGGTTTTGGATTTATTCACAATATTTTCTACATCAAAATGCTTAGTGTGTAAAGTCTTGTCCCTTTGCAAGTTGAGTCATGTGTTTTCTTACAAACAAGAACTATCCAGTTGTTCATACTCTGAGTTATTGAAATTTCACCTTTGCTGTGTCTGTAATCATCCCTCTTGATATTACCTTTATCCCCAAGCTTTGAAGAACTATTTTCTACACTTGCAAATCAAGTCCTAAGTACTATTTTTTCAGATTAGTTTTTTATTTACTCAGAAATTCTCAATTCTAGCTTTCTTTTGCCTGTTTCAGTCTATTGTATAGTACAGCAGGACTTACAGAAACACAGGCAAGTAACAGTTGCTCTCACAGGATATTAATCCTAACCATAATTAAGTCTTCTTAGATTCTGACAGTGGGATAATTCTCCACATTACTCATGTGTCTTGAACTAATGAGTATTTGGGTAAGCTGATTGGTGAATTTGGATGTAAGTATCCAATTATGCCTGTTTATATTTTTATGAAAATATGTAGTGCTCTTTGCAGAGTCTTTATAGATGACAAAATTAATTAATCTAATTTTACTGCTGCTTATTACACTATGAATGGATTCACTGTCTATTGTTCATTTCCCTACATCTTCCTTTAATCTGTCATCACTTAAGTCCATAAAAGCAACTTCCATGGCACATGTTTGGAATTTAAATTTGAAAAAACCCATTTTCAGGTTCTGCAGAACATACATCTTTTATATTGTCTTACTTTTCCTCATTGAAACCCTAGGTATAGATACGAACAGCCTTTCATAGTATCTTTTTCTAATAACTCATCAATGACTTCCAAGCCAAAACCTGACAACTGCATAATTATCCCAATTTGTGTTGTCCTATTTATCCTTCACCACAGAATTGCATAAACATTTGGAATTGGAAAGACCTTCTTGTACAATTTCTTGCAAAGCTGTCCTGTGAATGTAGTTCAGTTTTGGGTGACCCACAACCTTAATAAGAATTCCTGAGCTTCAAACTAGAAAGGCTGCATATGTAGTGATATTAATAGTTTCCCACCCAGCACGGTTTGACAACCTTTGCCAGGTAGGCTTTCTTAAGGGTGATGTTATGCCAGGCCCCCATTACTCCCTTAAGTCAATCACTGTCCTTTCACTCCCCAAGAAATAGTCTAAAATCCTTGATAAAGTTAAGATTCTCAGGTTTTTCTCTTGCCAGTTTTGTGAGGTTTTATTACTTTTGCAAATGTAAACAAGAAGAAGATCAGTACTGATATTCTAGTAGGGTCATATTGATCCAAATCTCTTAATCTCCAACTTTATTCAGATTAAAACAGCTGACCTGAAAATATGATCTCTCTCTCTCTCCCACTTCCCAAATCTCTCTTTTTTCCTCCCCTAAGAATTCAGAGAAAACTGGTAATGCTAGAAATAGGTGAATATTATTTTAAATGGATCTGCAACCTCTTAGATGCAGTAGATTAACTCTAGCAGCAATATAAGTGAGTGGTAATTCAAATTATATGAAAAACAAAGCCACACTGAACAAACAAGTATAATGAGTCATGCTCAGGTGATCAGGCTAAAAAAATTAAGGTCCTTTGTAGTCATGCAGAATCCATTAATTAAAATGGATTATCCTGAGCTATAGACTTTGTCACTAAAGAAATTATAAAGAAAAAGCACTGTTATTTATCAGTTTTAAATGACTGAATTTGTATCTCTGGCAATAAAAATCCACAAGGTGCATTTTCCAATTCTCAGATACAGAAACTTATTCCGTGATTCTTCATCCACAGTGCTTCAACAATAACTGACAAACCAGCTCATCAATATATAAACAGCTTTAATTTGGTTTACTGATGTGTTAGATCTCTGGGGTCTTCTCTGTCCTTTACACCAATTTGCATTTATCTTCACATTTCTGCTGCAATAATGATTAGTACTGAGGCTCTTTGCTACTCTAAAGGATACTCTTCATCTTTAATTTCTAAATGTACTGTTTATTTTGGGTTATAGTGAACTGGGAAAAAAATCATAAATATTATGAAAAATATGGGATGTTAATTAGTGTTCTTATGGGTTATGGTATGTTAAAAATCATAAAAAACACTGTATATATGTTACATGAGAATGTAACCTTAGTTTCAGCCTGCTTTGGAATTCACTGAGATGGAGGCAGGCACCACCCTGGAATTTCCATTTAGAAATGAGACAAAGAATTTATGGGAAACCCTGGCCTTCTCTTTGGCATCAGAAAGAAGGACACATTAAGATAAGCAATCAGTCCTTCCCCCATGGGCTGCAGAGCCATTAGAGCACTGTCATCAGACCAGAGCAGAATCATCAGAGTGCCATCATCGTCCAAATCTCCAATAGAAACTCTTTCCATTCATGAACTTCAGTGTCCATTCACCCACGGGAAACCAGAAATTTACACCTTGCAACAGAGGGGGAAACTCTTTTCAGCTAAGCCAGAGACGACTATGAATTCGAATAACCAAACCTGGAAACGAATTATAAGGGAATAGTCCAAAGGTGAAATAAAGTGTATAAAATCTAAGCCCTGAACAAGGCCAATTTGTGAAGTCTGGGGGGACAGCAGTGTGCCAGAACTACATCCCAGTTCGCCCGTTGACAATCCCAAGTATATTGTCAACCTGATTCTGCTGGGGGGGTTTTGCCAAAATTCTGTAATTCGATCCTTTTTAATAAAACAAAATTATATTTCTAATTGGTCTACTGTATCGCATTTACAATAGACATCAAATATATAACTAAAACATTACAGAAGGGTCAATGGATCAGCCTATTTATTCTGTAGAGGCCATGGAAATACAATTTTGTAGAAGCTTTTGTTTTTGGTCTAGGTTCAGAGACAGGCAGCACTGCTTTCTTAGAAACTTGAAATCCAGTGTTCTCTAGCTCTGTTTTTCAACAGAAGTGGAAAAACCAAATATTTACATTCAAGAGAAGATATGCACTTAAAGTGTGCACTTAAAGTTTCAAAAGCATTTTTCATAAATAGATGATGATCATTAGTGGTAGAACTTTCCATATCCCCTATGCTTTCCTTTGCAGTTTATTCTCACTGAATCTTTTCCATTGAACAATATTTGTTGGAGACCATGCAAGGGATGCTAGCAGCCCTTTAGTAAACCAACATTTGACATTTAAAAAATCTATGCTTACCACCTGTTATTATTAGAGAAAAAATATAGAATCTCATCACACACATTCCCATTTGCTAATATTTACTGGGATTAAAAAAAAAACAAACAACACAGGTGTTGTACATTAGGGCTCTTGAAAAGCAATGACCTTTTGGTACATATATTAAAAAATATAAAGAGATTGCTTTTGTTATATATGACATAAATACTTGAGACAGCAGAGGAAGTAGGGAGAAATAAGATTTTATTAAAAGATCTGTGGCTCTAAATCTCTAAGGCCTTTTGCAGTTGATGCAGGGATGTGCACACTGTCTGCATCACAGTGCTGTTCAATAGCAGCACAGAGAATTACTTTCAGACAGGAATTTGTAGAGAATAGCAGTGGTGGGGCTGCACTGTTTTTAACTGCTGTTAACTGTAGATAACTTTTAATGAGAAAAATTGAAGTTGACAGGTGGTCATGATGTATTTTAGAGTGATATAGCCACATCTCTGATCCATAACATTTAAGTGTTGACAGTACCATATATTTAAGGGAAGTTGCTTTGTTCTACTGGAAGCAATAGAGCTTACTGATGTGAAAGTATTGATCAAGTCCAGTCAAATTTAATCTGCAAAATGTATTAAGATTACAGTCTCTCCACCTCTTCTTCCTGGTGCTCAGTGGGCTTAAAGGAGTTATCAAAGCCAAGAATTAGCTCCTCTGCTTTCTCTTCTGACTCTTTGTTGGAGAACACTTTCATTAACGTAGCTTCCAAAGTTTCTCAGTTGTCACTACCAGTTCTAGACTGGTGAACCCAAATGTGGCATTTTGCTACTAAATATTAAAAACAAATGGAAATACTAGGAATAAGTGTTATAAATGTGAAATGATTAGTTCATGTTCTTATGATAAATAATGAACTGAAAACTGTAAACTTCTGTATATGTGTATGGGATAGTTGTGGACATGAGCTACAGGGTGTCTCCTAACATCATGTTGAAACAAAATGCAGGCACCACCCTAGATCATCTTGTCCAGCAATAGAAAGAGGATGAATGGGAGGTGTTGGGAGAGAGCTTCAGTGAGATAAGCAATGAATGGACCATCAACGCAGCCGGCCAGCACCCACCGGGCTCCTGCGAGAGCCATCAGCAATATCTCAACCTTTCATCAGCCATGAAGATCCATAGAAACTGAACATTAACACTCTGACTGGAGAAAAAGAACTCTTTTCAGCCTGGTAGGAGACACCCATGGACTTGAATAGCTAACAGGGACACAAAGGGAGAATATGGGGAAATACTGCCAGAGGGGGAATAAAGTGTATTTAAACCAAGCCTCGAAATGGGCAAATTCATGAACCGTAGGGGAGGCAGCAGACGGCCAGGTCTGTGTCTCACGGTTCACCCTTGGCATTTTCCCGGGCAAAATCGTCAAGTATCTCTGCTGTTGGTGGGTTTACTGAAATTCTGTGATTCGATCGTTAGTTTTAATAAACCAAATTATTTTAATTGGAATATTGAATTTGGCATTTATAACAATAAGCGATTGGGAGTTAGAAGCCTAATTACAATGGGGGTCCAAGTGAGCTTCGTAAACCATAGGAAGCCATCTGAGTATGATCATGCTCAAAGACAACCACCATCCATATGCAATATCCTGGGTTTGAAATCAGCAACAGTAGCATCTTGTGCTCAAACAAGTTGAATTGCCATCACTGGAGGAACGAATTCAGTTGAATTCCTTGTAATGCAAGGATGAACTTTCACTCAGTGATGTGAACAGCTCCGGTATTCCATGTATTTTGGTATTCAGGTGTGTTCCTCAGCAGAGCAGGGGATCGTAGTGAACAGGACAAATTTCTAGATGCGGGAAAACTATAGGAGGATGCAGAGACCCATGTGGAGTCTTTACTCCTAAGTGAAGGTCAGGTTTATGACCACCTGAAGAACTTGAATGTGCATAAATCTGTGGAACCCAATGAGATGTATCCTAGAATTCTGAGGGAAATGGTTGATGTAGTTGCCAAGCCAGTCTTCATGTTACTTGAAAAGACATGGCAGTCAGGTTAAGTCCCAAGAGACTGGAAAAAGGGGAACATTGCGCTCATCTTCAAAAAGGGTAGAACAGAGGACCCTAGGAACTACTGGCCTGTTAGCCTCATGTCTGTGCCTTGGAACATTGTGGAACAGATCCTCCCAGAAGTTATGCTAAGACACATGAAGTACAGGGCGGTGATTTGAGGTAGCCAGCAAAGCTTTACCAAGGATAGGTCCATTCTGACCAACCCTGTGGCCTTCTATAATGGAGTGGCTCAACCAGTGAAGAAGGAAGGGCCTCTAGATGTCATTTATCTGGACTCTCTAATGTCTTTAACACTGTCCCCAAAACCATCCCTCTCTAAATTGAAGAGATATATTTGATGCATGGACTGTTAGGTGGAAAAGGAATTGACTGGACAGTTGCATCCAGGGAGTAGTAGTCAACAGTGCAGAGTTACAATGGGTGTCCGGGATATGTAATGTCCCTCAGGGGTCCAAACTGGAGCCGGTGTTATTTAATGTAGTCATTAATGACATAGACAAAGGAATTGAGTGTGCCCTCACCAAATTTACAGATGACACCAAGGTAAGTGGTGATGCTGACACTCCTGCAGACAGGCTGCATTCAGAGGGACCTGAACAAGCTCCAGAAGGGTGCCCATGGAAATCTCATGAGGTTTAACAAGGTCAGCTGTGAGTTTCTGCACCTGGATTGGGGCAATGCTTGGTACTAACAAAGGTTGGGGGGTGAACAGATTAAGAGCAGCCCAAGGGAGATGAACTGAGGGGGTGCTGATGGACGAGAGACTGGACATGACCCAGCCATGTGCACTTGCATCCCAGAAAGTCAGACGCATCCTGGGCTGCATCCAAAGCAGTGTGGCCAGGAGGGCCAGGGAAGGGATTCTCCCCTCTGCCCCACTCTGACGAGACCCCACCTGCAGTGCTGCATCCAGCTCTTTGGTCCCTAGCACAGGAAGGACATGGACCTGTTGGAGCAGGTCCAGAGGAGGCCACAAAGAGGATCACAGAGCTGGAGCACCTCTCCTATGAGGAAAGACTGAGAGGGTTGGGTTTGTTCAGCCTGGAAAAGAGAAGATTTTGAGGTGATCTAATTGCAGGCTTTCAGTACCTGAAAGGAGCCTACAAGAAAGTTGGAGAAAGACCATTTACAAGAGTGCATAGCAACAGAACAGCGGGCAATGGCTTCAAATTGAAAGAGAGTATGTTTAGATTAAATATTAGAAGGAAATTCTTTTCTGTGAGTTTGGTGAGGCACTAGAAAAGGTTGCCCAGAGAGGTTGTGGTTACCCTGTTGGTGGAAATGTTGAAGGCCACGCTGGATGGGGCTTTGAGCAACCTGGTATAGTGGTAGTTGTCCCTGCCTGTAGCAGTGTGATTTGGAACCTTTATGGTCCCTCCCAAACCATACTATGAATCTATGAGGATAAGTGATAGTAACACAATTTAACTGGCAGTAGTAGCTTTTGGGTGTTCACCTTAACATTACAGCCTCTGCCTGGTGCAGCATGCTGTTGATGGAGTCCTGAGTATGGGTGTAGAGGGGAGCAGAAAAGGAGGAGTTGGACTCATGTTTCTTTTACAGTTCCACTGATTGTTTGCTCAAAGGTTGGTAATCCAGACTCAACACTCCATTGGAGTATTTCTGTTTTTCAGGTCTGCAGAACAATTGCCTCGAGTTCAGTATACTGTCAGCATTGTGTGTATACTGAGGCTGATACATACCTTAAGCAGGTACCTTTTAACCCAGTTTAGTAAACTGGATAAGCTGAATCTCAAGAATAAACTTATGACTCTCACCCTCCCTTATCCTGAAAACACTTTAAAATTCAGTTGTCTCAAAGCTTGGTAATGTGTTAGTTTTGGCTTTCTGTCATTTGATTTCTAGCAGAACATTGTAAAGTTTATGTAATTTTGGACCTAGCAGTTAATGTGTGCCCTGCAGGCAGGCTCCATATGAATTAGAAAGACATTCAATTACTGAGCTACTGATAACTTATCTCAACTGAATGCAAATGGATTAAGATGGCTAAGTGCTCACTTGCTTATAAATGTACCACTTAACTAGAAAACATGCTCTTTAAGAAAAGCAATAACATAAAAGCTATTTTTATGTTTTATATTTCTAGGGGTTTATGTATTTCATATTACACGACTAAAAATTCAAACTATAGTAGTCGTTGTTACAAAAAATTAGAATGAAATTATAAAACAATTATTTTATTTTCCAAACAGAGAAAGTGGATATATTTCCTCTCTAAAAAAGATTAATGACCCTTTTGATAAAAAGTGTTAGACATTTTATACATAAGATTTGTTTTTCTAGGACATTAATAATGAAGATGAGAAAGATTTTAGTTTCTGTAAAATATGTTCATCTCTATGTGTGATCTTTGTTTATTATACAGGGAACAATGAGCTAATTTCATTTTCCTGTTTAAAAATAACCCTTTCTTTATACAGTTTTCATGCTGATGTTAATTTTGTATATATACAGAAATTGGTCTGTATGTGTTCCTCATCCTCACAACTAGTGGAGGCATGTGTTTAAACTTACAGAGTTAATTAATTAGCCCATGTTTCTCTATGGGCTTAGAGAATATGGAAGTTATTTATTCATTGTGCATGTAATGTATATAGCTGGAGGCTCCTTACTGATGCATTTCCTTCCCAAGAAAGGGAACAAAACACTGCTCTCTTTTTTGTATTTATCACATGGGAAACTGACTGTCATGTAGTTTTGGGAAACTAGTTAGATGGGGATTAAAACATAAAGACAAAATTCACTGCTACTTTTGATCTCAAAAGCTCATATGCTTTGGTTGGAAAAGCTACTCATTTTTAACAAAATAATAATCATAATAAAAACTATTAAAATCTTTTGTTTGAATAGTCATACTATGAAGTCATCCTACGAAGGGCGAGTCAATTGAATTAAATTAGTGCTTTATTACAGTAATAAGTGCTAGATAAATATGCAAGTTTTGTATGCTGAAGGAGATAATTTATCTTCTTTATACTGAATACTATAAATATACTCATTAAAATAATTGGCATGAATCTGAATACTTGATTCATTTCAGTGGATCTTTAAAAGCAAACTTTTAAAGAAATATTCCTCTGTAACTTTTATAAAACTGATATTCTTCAGATCATAAACCAGTAATTTTTTTTCACAACAGTGAAGACATTAAATGACTTGTTGCAGGGTTAGAAGAATGACTTTCATAAAAGTGTTTTTATGAAATAAGTTTGAAAGAGAAATAATGATATATGTCTGATGTTACTACCATAACATATTATTATTACTGGATTTTCCAGAATGTGCAAAATGTGTTTGAAAACCAATATCATGGGATTGAGTCTTAGTCCTACAACATATAATGCTTTACAATCCTGTCAAAAAAAAAATTCATATGTGTATTTAGTCATAAATACAGAAATATTTCAGTTAGGGTTATAGTCACGACCTGCAGTCTGCCCATATCTTGTAAAAGTAGCAATTGCCTGAAACACAGCCAAACAGCTTTTCAGAGGAATGCCAGTGTGAATGAGAGGCTCAGCAGACAGCGTAGGGTGGGCTCTGCCCAGGACCCTGTCTGTGCAGTCTCACATGTTGTCAGTGCTGGCTGCGTGCCCAGCACCTCATGTCCAGCTCCTTGCAGCCAGATAGAGACAGACAGACATAGAGCCTGGTTATAGTGGTCAGTTTAGCGAAAACTAGCAGCCTGATAGATTCAGTAAGGTCTGAATCAGGAGAGTCAGTAACAAGACTTTAAATTAACAGTTCACATTTTGACTTTTTTTCCCCCATGTTGACTTCCTTCAGCCTGTAAGGTTCTGTAGCATAGTAACTCTGTAAAAACATCAAGTCCTGCTCTTGAATAGAGATTATCTAATCTTAAAACCAGCTGGTTCACAGTACCAACCTATTGGTGGATTATGACTAAAATATCCTATACATTATACGAACAAGTTCTCAGAGCTGTTTCTGCACATGAATAAATTCAGATATATGCCATGATATTGACAACAGGTTTATTTTTATTCTTGCTTCAGAGACATTTTATGAGTCATTTAACATATTAGTTAATCTGGAATAATAGCTAACCTACTATACTCTCTCCTTTGCCAGCTTGATGAATGTGTGAGAGAAGATACAGCTAGTACACACAGCAAAGCTGCATAATCAGTTTAAATGCTGGGGTGTGATGTGGTCCTCCTTGCTTGAGAAAGTCCAAATTTTTGTTATAGAAAAAATACTAAAAATAAAATAGCTAAGAGAAAGACTTCTTAAATATTTATGGCTTTAGGTTAGTAGATTTCTGTTTGCTTCTTTTTCTCTGCTTTGTCATTTTTCTGTTTCTTTGCAGACTAGAGCAGTCATGTACCTTCTGTTAAACTTTTTCAGTTCAAGTGAGTGAAAACTAACAGTGTATGTGTCTTGAGGTTTTTTAAGCCATCCCAAAGAGAAGCCTTTTTCCTGTGACTTTCTGTATTTTATTTTGTCACCAAAAAAAAAAAAAAAAAAAAAAAAAAAAAAAAAAAGCCTTGGGGCTAACACCCATNAAAAAAGAAAAAAAAAAAAAGTGCCTATGGGCTACACACCATCAAGAGTTTGGACCATATCTTAAATTAACGAGGTATGTTCATGCCTTCAGTCTCTGTGTCTGTGCTGGAAGCAATGTTATCAAAGCTTACTTCAGCTGTAATTGTCAGGAAAATCCATAAATGCTAGATGTTTATGTCGAAAAAGGAGACAGAGGAGTCCTGCAACTTTATTTGGATGAAGGGAGAGAGTCCACTGGGGCACATGCCCATGGGGTTTTTTCTCTTGAGGTTTCAGAGAGCATAGCCTCCTTTCATCCCAAACTCCTGGCTGCATGGTGCCCTCTTCCTTTCCCCACTGGCTGAGGCACTAGGAAGGTACAGCCTTCCCGAACCACCTACCGCACATCCCCCCACTAGAACCTACTCTTTTACACCAAAGCTCAAAAACTCAGGCTTGTGCAGACCCTTGGCTGTTTCAAGAGCCAAGCCTGTCTGGGCTCTGCAACCAACCTGCTGCCCAAAGTTGGCAGAGACATTAAGACCCATTTCAAAGATGTTAACAGCCATACCTTCACCCATCACATTGTTTGTAAAGACGTTAGCTTTTCTCTCATTCTCAACAATGTTACTTGTGAAGAGACAACATAACAATTTTAGTGCCTGAAGCACCTACAAACTGTGATTCTGATGATTTAATAATGAAATTGTCCAGAATACAAGATCTTGTAATAAAAACTACTGATTAAGAAAAGAAGAATTTTTCTCCTAGGCAGTCCAAGGACTACATTATGCTCTTCTCTGAAATTTTCCTCATTTAATAGCTCCAACAAAAGATTGTCTGAAGTTTTAACAAATCAGTTGCAACTCCTTTGCTCATCCAAAATTTGGCTTAGCTTTATGTGGCAACAATGGAAAGAAAGTTAGAAAAAGAAATGGTATTTATGTGGAAGAAAGTTCCATCTATAGTTCCACTCCAAACGCAGTCAGTGCCAAGCTACTTCTGTTTTCTTAAAGCTACCTTCAGTAGTACTAATCAAGAAAATGCAGCTTTCACTTCCAAGGATAATTAAATTGTTCTATGGCCAACAAAAGACATTAATTGATGCTGTGCCAAAGCAAGATGTGCTTCTAATTAGTGAAGTTTTCCACTGTTACAGTACAGGGATTGTTTTAAATACATGTACCTGAAAGCTCAGTTTTCACAAGATATCTTCTCCTATGTTAAGACCATCCCAGATACATTTGTTGATTGTAAAGGTCTGTTTCTATAAAGGAACATCACTTGATCCTATAACACCAAATGAATTTCAGATGTTTCTAAAAAAAACCCCATCTACTAAAACTTGCCAATAAATAAAAAACAAAAATCTATGATTCCTGTGGAAGGTATAGATTTCACTAAAACAAAACTAAACTACATGCACCGTAAAATACTGTTCCAAGTTGTTTCTTGGAGTAAAATGTAAGATCAAATTATTATTTTGTTAAAATTTTCAGAGTTGAGTAATGAAAAACTTCGAGGCAAAGAAGGGAAAATCCTAACATATACAAACCTCTTTGTGAATTGCAATGTTCATCAACACTGCAGCATAATCTAAAACTATGGTGAAGATATTTTTGATATTTATAACATTTGAAGGAAACTAGAAGATCATTTAAAACCAGAGAAACAGGTAGAAACAGATCTTTATGATCAACAAATATATCTGGGATGGTCTTATAGTAAAAGATATCTTGTGATAACTATGTGCTTTCAGGTACATGTATTTAAAAAAATCCTGTACTGTAGCAGTGGAAAACTTCAATAATATTAATATTTATGAATGTAAAAGCTCTTTAAAATATATGTTTTCACAATTTCTTTAATGGAAATATTTGACTGCTGATATTTTAGAAGGATAATGATCTTTAAAGACAGAAATGGATAGATGGGTAAGAATTCTTGAAGGAAGGTCTCTAAAGATAAAATATTACTTTTTATTAGAAGCTGGTCTCCAACAGTGTGATTAGAATATTTATAGTGCTACATAGGTCTCTGCAATAAACATTTGCTGCACTACAGTGGTTTTTTTTTTTTTTTCCCTCTAAAAAGCCAAGTGCTATAAATGTCTAAAGGAGGTTATCTTTGCTTTATCACTGGGTAAGCAGCTCGGGAATGCAGGGTAAATGCAGTTATCAAAAGAACCAATTTTTAAAAATCAACAATATGAAACACTTTACAAGGATAAACTCTTTCCCTGAAAGAGTTGATGAAGAAAGTATTTATCTAATAATTCTCAGCATAGGCCCTTTTCCTTGAGGGAGTTAAAAACACAGGGATCTGGGGCAGTGGAAGGCAGTGTAGTCAAAGGACAGCTTTAAAGCTTTTACTTACCTTCATAAGGAATTCATCTTTCCATTAATCTTAAAACAATATCTAAATGTGCCTATGATATATGCAACTGGATCAGTAAATTATATATAAACAATACAACCATCAAATGACTTCAACTTGGCAAAGCCTTGATGAAATTCACTCTGGAATACTTAAGAATCTTGCCAAAACTTCTAGTGACTTTTGGGGGAGCTAGTGAAAAATTGATGACATCCTTGAAAACTGAACTAGTAGAACTAGTGTAGAACTTCTCCCCACTTTGGCGGGGTTAGATAGGAGGAATGTTAGAGGTCTCTGGAAATGACAAACCCATCTGTTTTGTTTTGTTCATTTAAGAGATACTTGAACAAATTACCAAGCAACCTACAAATGTATAGAAAATAAGTAAAACCAAGCATTGATTTGTTTTTGAAAAATCTGTCTGATTTTCTTATTTGACATAATTTGGCTACTAAAAGAGAGAGAAATAATAGATATTATGGATCTTGACATCTTCATAAGCAAAGTAAATTAATACAGTCTAGGGTAAAAATACCATTTTGTGGAGTGATGGATCAATAAGCACTATGTAGCAGGGAAGGAATTAACTGCATCAGCAATTAGGGATGTAAAGCTACAGAGACCCATCTGCAGAAAAAAAGTACTGGCAGATGACTAGGAAGGGAAGAAAGCTATCTGGAAAAATATAATCTGTAAGTAGGGTTGCTAAGGAGGTCAGATACAGACTTGTCAAGGGAAAAAAAAAACCTCTCTCATGGCTGTTAATTGAAAAGTCCTCGTAAGCTGAGTAAGACCAGTGTGTGTCAGCAGTAACAGGCAGTAGCAGTGCCTGAGGGTGAGTGTCTGGTCTGGGATGGGGTGACCCTGAACAGAAGATGTTAAACCTTTACATTGCTGCTTTAGCCCAAAGTGTGATACCTTGTTGTAACTGTGCTGAGGGTTATGGAAGGTCTGTTCATATTTCTGAGCCACAGCCATACCATTGTTAGAGGATTATAACAGCAATGCTAATATATGACTGTGGCCCACAAGAATGTCTTGGTGCTGGTCACCCAGCAGCCGTGAATACTGCTGATACACACACTGACTGAGGGTGAGGACAGGCAGACTAAAGGCCATGGCTGGCTGAAATGGCATTGTATGGTGGCCCTCAAGTGTCCCAGAATCATAGAATGGTTTGGATTGGAAGGAGCCTTAGAGATAATCTGCTTCCAACACTCTTGGCATGGGCAGGGACACCTACTGGAAGGAGGAATGTCTGAGGACTTCATCTTGTATAGGCTTCTTAGCTCCATCCTGGGCATTATGTGGGGCCAACATTCTTAGTGCTTTGCTTAGTGCCAGTGGTTACACCATCAGCTATTCAGTTTTGGAACTAATTTTCATGATCTCTGTCTTGGGTGCTACTCTGGACATAATATCCCTTGCTTGGAAAAGGCTAAAACCAGTAGCTAAATCAGTCCAGGGATCATGAGTTAGCTGGTTTAAAGAGATTCCCCTGCGACATTTTTGTGAGGGAAGGCAGGGGTTTCACTGATACTGTTCTGAAAATCTGAGTAATGGAGCACTGTCTTGCTACAGAATTACATGTCATCACTTAAAAGAATGTATAATAATATGGCACCTTGCCAGTTTGAAGGTGTACTACTCTCACAAATAGTCTCCTGGATGATGACGGAGTTAGCAGCAAACTCCTGATCCTGATGTAGTTCTATTAATAAGTGGGAGGCAAAGAAATTTTCAAATACAAGGAGATAGGTAGAATGTATCCTGATCATTAGTTCATCCACATCAAACTACATCTGGAGTTAAGTCAAAGGTTAAAATACCAGGTGTGCAGGAACAAATACAGAATATTTAGGAGTAGCTTCAAATTTTAAACATTGAGGTGAGTAAGAAGTCATATTTAACAAGGAAAATTTAGGGAGAGACATCATGTCTCAAAGATATTAATTCTGAATTGTAACTTTTCCTGTGAATCTTGCACTCGCTCTATATATGCCTCTGCACATTCTACCAGTAAGAATACAATGGTGGAAGCAGGACCCTGGCTCTTTTCTCAAGTGCTTAATCTTTCTTATTCCCACTAGCTGAGTGTAAGTAAGTAGATTACCTCTGTTTTGCTACATTGCCTAATAATCACTCTGTACATGTCAGGAAGTTGAATGGTTCTTGTTGTCTGATTTATTCAGTCTGTACTGACTAATTCTGCTGTAATATAAACCATATGCAACCATAAACCAAATGCTGTTCAAGACTCTTCTGCTAAATATGCAGGCCTTATGCAGTGAGAAATACCATAGAAAACAAAAAAAATACCTAAGAAATTAAGTGAAACATCTCCAGCATAAGAAGCAACAAGTATGTAAACGGGAGCATATTTCAGAAGAGAGAAAACAGATATAGCCAAATGATCACATTCTCAATCTGGGAAAAAAATTATGTTGGTCAATAGGTAATAAACCTTAATAAGAAAATGAATATGAACAGGTTACAGATATTACTAGGTTGTGTTTTGAAATGCTATGAATCTAGCACTAGAGGATACCAACTCTCAAAGTCACAGCTGTTCACTTGCTGGGCTCTACTAACACATCTGTTTTCAGCTAAATCAAAGAGTTACAGTGGAGTGTAGTTCCATGGCACATAAAATAACATAGATAGTATATTTATGAAACACAGGTTTTGGAAGACAGTGCACCTAAGGAATAGCAGAGAGGCTTTGAAGATAAGTGCCACACAGATCCAGATCACTGAACTACAACTTTTTATTCAATTACATTATAAATCTATGCTTCAGTTTCATCATTCAATGCTACTTCATATATTTAAAGTCTTCTCATCTTTGCAAAGAACCTTGGATTTAAACACCCCTCTGAACAAAGAACCAAAAGCCAATGACAGTTTTATGAACACAAGTAGAGTTTCATCTTTAACCTAGACTCATTGCTTTGCAGTCATTCACTGCGCAATAGAAATATAATAAAATGGTGTTCTGTAAATGAATGCAGACTTTGATCCTACACTGGAGTGCATCAGAAATCACTCAGTATTCTGCAAAGAATGGGGCAACTACATGGACAGAAAGGACAGCAACATGAGAGGAAGAAAACGTTGTGGCAGTGTGTAAAATTAGGTTTATTAAGTTTGTTATATTGTTCCTTTGTTCCCTCTCCCCCACGTGTACACCTGCGGCAAGTTACGTGACTGTCTGTTAGCTGTCAGTCACGAAACCCGCGCGTTTTTGTATCTCTCCCCACTCCCTGGTTGGTAAAGTTAAATATAGTTAAATAATAAAGTTAAATATCGCGCCTGTGTAAGGGTCCCTGGAATCCCCTTTATTGGTTGTTGTGCCCTTACCCCTCCCTCGTACCCATCTGGATGAAATCCTGCGCAGAACCGCCCCTCGGGGCAGGTGCTGGAGCAGACGAGGCGCAGCCACACCTCGCCTGCGAGCACAATAAACCTCCTTGCTGCCACCGTCCTGCCTCTGTTCGTCACTTTAATATCGCTGCTGAAGGATCTCTTCAAACAAAGAACCCAGAGGAACCAGTATCGGCGCACGGCGCACGAACTGGTCCTCGTCCCTTGTCACGGTGCCCGGGCTGGCCGTGCGTGGAGACCCTGAGATCTCGAAACACAGCACCGTGGCAAAACGTGACAGATACTTTCGATGAGAAAATTCCTTAATTAATGCCCTGACATGCCAGTAAAATAGGAGAAATTTGGGCGAAAAGGTTAAGATTCAAATATGCATGTGCTTATTATTATTTGTTGGACCTTTGGGGCTATTTAGAGATACTGTACAACATCAGCAAAATTAATTAAAATCGTGCTTTTTGTTAGAGCTGAATATTTTTAAGGGATTTTGAATATTGTAGAAGAAAACAGGTTTGGTGTTCTTGTTTGTGTTGAGAAACCTTTTCGTTAGCTCAGATATTTTTGTGGGACACAAAAGCCCCCTTTTTGCCTTGGGGTATTAATTAGCACAGTTGTGAGTCTAGGCTGGATAAATGAGCTTACAAATGGATAAAATGAAAATTTCACCTTTGCAGATAATATTCAGTGTTCTAGACTAAAGCCTTTCAAACCCGATGAAACATGGTATGTAGCAGAATCCCTTCAGGAGGTAATTAGTACTGAGGTTGCATTTAATCATTGTATTACTTTATAGAGTTCTCAGAAGGCAATGAATTAAGTTTGATTTTTGTAATGTGTTCAGGGAACACACTTCAAAATAAGCTAGAAAAAAGAAGAAACAAATTCAGAAAAATGTGCTTTTATTTTGCACAAAAGTTATATTTATTTATTATACTGTCAGATGAAGTTTTTCAAGTTTAGAGACATGTAGATTTTTGAGACTGAGGTTATATTTAATCTCCTCATTTTTTGGGGGGTGTGATCTATACAGCATTTTTCAGACAGCTGTGGTTTCAGTTTTATCCAAGTCAAATGTGTCAAATGTCTCATTTCAGAAGATGTTTAGTACTATGCCTCAGATGCTGTATCCTGTTCTGCATCAAAGTCTTTTGACTTCACAGACAGAATTGTTGAAGTTAAAAAGAACCTTTGGATGTTGCCTGGTCCAGCCCCCAGCTGGAGCAGGGTTACAGTGTGGGGATGCTACTGGACACACTGTCAAAAAGGCCTTACTGTAGTCTAGGAGGGGAATAGCCACTGTTCCCCCTCTCCTACCAAGCCAGTCATTTCATCACAGGCGTTCATCAGACTGATCAAGCCTGACATACCCTTGATAAATCCATGCTTACTGCTCCTAATCTCTTCCTTGTCTTTCATGTGGCTAGAAGTGATTTCCAGAATTAGTTGCTCCATCACCTTGCCAGAGATCAGGGTCAGGATGACCAATCTCTAGCTCTCCAGGTCCTGCTTCTTAACTGTTGTGAAGACAGTCCAGTCCTCAAACATCTCTCCCAACTGTGTTCACTATTACTAGATAATCATCAGTGCAATAATATCAATTTCCTCAACATGCATCCTATCAGGACCTATGGATTTCTATGTCCAGTTTACTTAAGTATTCTCTATTCTGCATCACACTGATAATCAGCATGGATTATTCTTTTCTGCCTGCTCAGTTTCATAGAGTTGTGCCATTAGTTATCTACTCTCCGACATATCCACAAAATTTGAAGTGTCCTGGACCTCATCACTCATGGCTTTTCTTCAGTGCTGGCAAATGTGGTTTTGTCACAGCAAGATTCACAAAGAATTCTGCTACATGCTTACTTGAATCCTCCCCACTGGACTGTTTTTGTTCTCCTTCAAACCTCTGACCTCTACCTCCTGAATCCTTTTCTAGTTTTTTGTTATCTCAAACACAAGTTGATTGAATTCTGTAGCTCTTAGCATCCCAGGCCTTGCTTTCTCTTGTGTGTGGGATGAGTTTTCTTTTTATTGTTCATCCATCATCCACTTGCCAAGTTTTCAAACAAGAACTGTGGCAGTTTTTCTGCACTGCTTTCCTGCTTTGGAGGAGCTGCCTGAAGATGTCTCATAAACTCTATATATGTCCCTCCACTGTTCTCTATCTTTTCACTCTATCCTTAGGCTGAGCCCAGCACAAGCCTCTTGTTTCCATTTCTTTTTTTCTTACTGTCTTACAAACAGACTACACATTTGCTCAGTGGCCATTATGATCAGGTTTTAGCATAATTGAAATGAACATACAAGCAGTGCTAGTAAGATGAAAGAGGATGGAGTCATACCCATTAAAAGATAGTATTGCTTTAAATGCAAGCGACACTAGAATGTGTCCTGCTGTGTCACAGGTGAAAGTGATTATGACTGAGGACCTATTCTGATCACAGCTCAGGTTATACCACTTTCTGGGGTTCATCATAAATACACAGGGTTTTTTGCATCAGGTGCCGAAAAATTATGGATTCCATTAAATCTCCAATTTGTATTTTTCCTAGAACATAAATGCATAGCAGAGATGCAAAACTCAAACTGCTGTTTGTCTGGCTTACTGTGCCTCAGCTCACATTGAAATTCTGAAGAGCAGTGCAAAGGATTTGTGAATGTAGATGCATTCACCTGGTGTGATATTCAGATACAGCAGAAATTGGGGGGGTCTTATACAGCTGTGGCACTCTCATGTCCTTCAGAAAATCCACCCCTGTTCACATAACTCTTTAAAGGAAAGAGTGTCAGAAGCTCACTCTGTCTATGGTGTAAAACAGTCTGTGGGGATTCTAGGAAAATGAACATGAGCTTTGCTAAAATAAGATGCAGTTACACCAGCAACTGAGACACTGTTCTTCTCATACCCAAAATACACATCAAATGCTACTTACAAAATACTTTATTTGCTACTAAATGAAGTGCTGTTGTAAATGTTGACAATATACATTGCTATATTTTCCTTTCCATGGTGACACTTTTTTACTTGTATGGCACTAAAGCCTGACATTTATAAATAACACACATTCAAGAGTGTATCATAACTATAAAAAGATGTAGGGGCTTTATAATTATATAAAAACTTTGATAAGTTATTTGGATTTGCTATGAACATGAGCATGATAATGCACATAGATTAATCAATACACCTTTCAAAGGAGCCCCATTTGGGAAAATGCAAAACCATATCTTGCAGTCAGTAATAAATATTTCATTAAATTATCTCTAATTTAATTTCCACTCCAACTGCAAACCTCTAGTGGTATGTACTTTCTTCCTCTTGATTTTCATTGGTAACATGCAATCATCTCACAGGTCTTTCTTGTCTGATTTGTGGTATATTGCCTCACCTTAGATCAATCTCTTAGTCATTATTTCATTTAAATATGTAGTATTTGACCATCTAATCAGCCTAAAGCAACCTGGGTAGAACAATACAGGCCTACATTTGGCATTCAGAAACATTTCTGAAACAAGAAAGAAATTTGACAAAAATATATTATCTATATAATTCTATTTATGCAGGAAAATGCACAGTGTTTTTACGGACATAATTAAATTGCCCACATTTCTGGCTTTTTCTTAATGAAAAAGTAAACCCTTCAGTGTTTAGATAATTAGATGATTTAGGTGTTTAGATGATTTGCTATGTTGATTTAAAGCAGAGAATCTAGTAGTACCTACTCAGGCATTTACTCTTTTTGTGGCATATAGAACTAAATCAGCCCCATAGCTTCTTAGCATGAGAGATTTCATCGAGATTTTTTATTTTCCTGTTTTAAGTACCCTTTTTCAGTGCTTGCATTTGTATATACTGTTATGGTGAATAGGAAAAATTCTGCTTATCATGTCATCCAGCTGTGGAAAGAAATACTATGTTCAGATTTCAAACTTGTCAGTTCTTTTGGCACATAAACAACTCTTTGTCAAGACTTTAATGTTTTCTAGGAATATAGTAAAGGCTTCTAGATGCTTTTGCAAATTTGTAACCACTGAACCTGATGCCAGATTTTTGATTGGCAGGTAAGAATTGCTGCTTTTTTGGTGTCTATTACAGCATTTGCACCTTTGGAACAGTGGGAATGTTGCCCATCTTCAATATTTTCAGAATTTTTTTCAGAAACCTGAATGGAAGTGAATGTAAAATAGTAAGAAAACTGAATGTAGTATCGAAGAGGGTCTCATAAGATTTGTCTACAAATGGAACACACAGAACACTAACAATTTAAGTACAAATTAATCCTTAATACAGATTAGCAGTATGAAAAGAAACCCCAGAGTAAATGGTTTTCCACTCTGTATGTCACAGTGAAATGGTACTATAGGTTGAGTCATCAGAGATCTAAAATCAATTGACTCAGATATTTGCTTGTAAAGGTTTAGCTACTTGTTTTTATTTGTCAAAAGACTATTGCCTTGCTTAGACTGAAGGTTAGATAAAATGCATTTGCTAAAACATCTTCTCAGTTCTTTATAGGTAATCTTTTCTCTACGAAGCTTCATTTCTTGTTCTCTGCATATTACTCAGCCTCAGCTCTTTTGGATGGGTGCCTCATGGGCTTGATACTATCCTTCCACTCCAAAAATATGTCAGTAGCTTTCCACATTGCATCCTACTGCTTTATTACATTCTTATTTTATTTTAAATTAACAAAACTTTATGTATTTCAAAATTTTCTATACTAGAAATTTGACATAATTTATTTTGACATAATCAAATCTTTGATAGATGTGAAAATTTGGTCCTGTTTGCCTAAAACCCAGCTGGAAGAACAAATCCTACAAAACTCTTCTGTTTTTCAGGTGTAATTTCCACCACTTTCACATGGCCCTCAGCAAGTAGCAATGCAGTAAATCATGAATCCCTCTCACAGTCCTCTAGATCTCCAATGAGAAGTGAGACTCTTTACCTATTCTTCCGTATTGAAATATGGCCAACTGAAAAGGGTTTCCTTTGCTTTTAATTATCTGGATAGTCTAGCACAGGGGAATAGAAAGATCTGTATTGGTTCTTGCAGCAAGAGCCTCAGGCAGTCCACACTGGGAAGCAAGGGAAGACAAGAACTGTCTCTTATGAAGTACATATGAAAGTACCCAGCAATTTAGATGTGCTGGACTGTAGATGATTAAGAGTTTCCATGTCACATCAACTCCACTTCCCATAGGATCTTTTTTTAAATTTTCCTTGTAGATATTTGATGCATTGAGCTTACAACAGAAGCTTTCAGTGCACTTCTTTCCAATATTACTCCCTAAGAAACACTTCTGAGTTTGGTGAATTGGCTATAGATCCTACAGTAGACATACCTGCTACTTTAAATTATGACTACCATCACATTATAATTTTAGCAGAACTTCTTCTGATACTGCTGTAACATCCATTTGTCTTTTAGCTTGTTGATTAGCTGTTCATCTTGAGAGAAGAATGCTGCATATTTTCCTCTACAGAAGGTCAAGCAAAAATTCCAGACACTAAACCCCAAATTATACACTACAAATTCTAGAATGTTGCTTCAGGAGATACACTACGTATTATATAGCTATGCAATGTAATATTATTTCAGAGTCTAGTAGTTGTTAGAAAGATATAATTACTATTATAGGCTACTTGTATAACCCAAGTTAGCTTGCATGTGTAAATCAAACATAGGAGAAAAGCCAGAGTATACCTCCTAGAGCAAAGCAAAATTGTAACCCCACTGGACATTTGATTTTATAGTTGTTTGTATCTGTGCTAAAGAACAATGCTTAATCATGAAAAACCTGTTTCTTCTCTTCAAAAATAGTACAATCAGTGTACTGAAAAGGAAAATAGTACAATCAATAATTGACAGGGAAAAAAAGAACAATAGAAGTTTTCCCATGGCTTGTGTGCAAAGTACACTGAAAGAAGAAACTGCAAAAAGGCTCTAGACCATGAAATAGAGTAAATAAAACATTATAGATTTAGAAAATAATAATGAAAACCATAGGAAAGGATAAATAAAGAGGAACATGAATACTTTTCTCATAGCTAAATAGAATAAAAGGAGAGAATTTAAAGAATAAAGCTGTCCTCATAATGGAAAACTGCTATATATTTTGAGAATCATTCTGTTATTTAAGATGTCACAGTTTACTGCCATTAAAATTATGGACCTGCTTTATCTGTGACACATTCTCAAGTCCAAAATGTGGCAAAATGTAGAGTTTCGCCATTTACAGTTAAGTTTGTTTTCTTCTTAAAAAACCCAAAATTTGAAATGCAATATCTCCCCAAAACATCTGGTGACAGTGATGTAGATACTGTTTGTTCCTTTAGATGAGATGCATGTATTCAGTGTCATTTTAGTTCTTATACTGGGGAAAAAGGGTTTGTGGGTTTCTGTTTTCTCCTTTCCCAAATGGCAGAATTAATTCTCTGGTGATGTGAGGAAAGAACAGTGTTTATACTCCTCTTTGTGCTGGAAGCTGAAATAAAATATGTCATGGCATCTGAAGCTGCTAGAAGCATTTTTCATATTCATGCATTCCTGAAGGGAAGTCATGTAACCAACAGGTGAGCATCTGGAACACTACTGTCCCTTCATGCTCAGTCTGTGTTTTCAAGCTTGTCTTTCTATGAGTCTTTCTTAACCATTGGGGGTTTTGTTTTTATTTTTAGTCTATCTGACAGAGTTTAGTACATCTACACTGTCACAAAGGTGTCCTTTCTATTTTCTTGGAGTCAGCCTTGCTCCTCCTAAATATGCATAGATACTTTGGACTGTCTCATCGTGATTCACATGCCCAAAGCATAAAGTTTGGAACATGACATGTAGACTTTGGAATAAAGTTTCTTAAGTATGGGCTACTTACAGGAGAAAAAAATGGATGAAAAAAATAAAGTGCTTAACCTGTTTAAGTTTAGCTGTTCGATATTGTAGACTTCTCTGTTTTCTTCCTGAACAGATTGCTTACTTCTTTTGTTCAAGGAGTTCCTGGCTTGGAATATGATCTTGATGGTTTATTAAGCTTCAGATATTTCTGTAAAGATGGAAATGAAGTTCTGCTTGGACCTGAAATACTCTGGACGTAGATGTGATACTGTGCTAAACAGCCAGGAACCCAAAGGTAGACTGTAGAAAGTCTTTACAGGTGCTGGTAGTCTGGAGATCTCAAATGGTATTTGCTTCCCTTTATCTGCCCCTCTTTGGAGGGAGGCAACCCAAAACCCTGTCAGTTCCCAAGAATGGAGCAATCTGCCTCCTGGAGTTATTTTAAAACAACAGACTCAGTCTGGGTACCTGAACAATGCATGGCAGGATGATAAAAAGTTAAGATGGTCTCTGAGGGACACATGCTTGTGACTTAGAAAACATTTGCAAAAACACTGTGTTCCCATCAAGAGGTCATTGCTGATATATCTTAATTTTATAGGAAAAAAAAATCTTTTACTGGAAAATTCTCAAATGTCCTCATTAGAGAAACTTAATCCACACTAAATTCTTTCTGGGGCTTCAGTCCAAATCGAGTTTATAAGACATGAAAATTCAGGCTATTGTCATAAACATATTGGAGCTGAGAATCACATACAAAGGTTTGGAGTTCATAATTTCAAACTGCAAAGAAAAATTTTACATTGAAGCACAAAATCATTTTTATTTGATAGGTTGGATTCACTTAATGGAGCATAATGAAGAAGATAAATTGATACCTCCTGATTTCTAACCTCTTATTCCATTCATTATCTTTCTTTGATTTCCAGTACATATAATGATGCTCCTGCTTTCAGATGTTTCTTTATTAAATTCTTTCCAAGAGAGGCAAAACACACCAATCATCCAAATCCTGAAAATTCTCAACTGATTTTCATATTTTTCATATCATACATACTTACTAAAAATGTTAATTATTGTAAAGACTTGATTATTATTTAATTACACTGCCAAGAATAATATGAATAACACTGGTATAAAGTACAAGACCACAAATTTTATGGTGTATTGTAAGTGAATTTGGTTTAATTATATAATGTACCAAAGTTTGTATTTCATTACTAAGCTTTATTTACTGGCCTTTTTGCATGGCCATTATTAATAAAACTCCTGGGTTATGTACATGAATAATAAAATTATTGCTGCATAGTTTTCTGAGACACCTGACATGATGGTACACTTCTGTGTGTTGCAAAATTCCAGATATCAGCATTGGATCTGTGTGTGCAAATCATAAGCCTCTTCCTCACTGTCACCCTTACTAGCATGTTAACATCTATTTTATTAAATGACCTATTGGAAAATATACAGTGAAAGTGGGTACATTCCTCAGAACATGCTTTATTGGGTAGAGAGCTAAAACTGTCTTATCCTCTGTGGCCCTGATGATCTGACTTCCTGAAAGTTAGTGTTTGGCTTTGGGGAGGTTTCCCCTTGGAGCTGTAAGATATTTCCCCTTCATCTGTAGTTTTAAAGCTGAGATGAGAGTCAGATGCAAATTTGTGACTTTCTGCACCTTCTGATGGAATGTTATTATGCATAAAACGAATGCAGTAAGCTCCCTAAATTGCTGTTCTAACAAAAGATTGAGCACCCATTGCCTGAAACAAGTCTCAATCCCTTTTACACTGAATAAATTTTTAGAGCAGTGTTAAACTAGCTTGAGTAAAATGACTATTGTTAGTGACTGATAATAAGATAATGCTAGTTTAATTTATTATATCTGCTTGTTTATTGCAGTCATATTATGAACATGACATTTATGTATCAACTTTGATTTGTGCAAATGACTTTGACATTCAGCAACAAAAGGTTAGTCTCTCGATTTTGCTTTTAAGTTTAGAATTCCATTGTTCAAACACAAACTTTCTCCTCTTTACCTGCACCCAGTTTTGTACTACAGGATAGAAATAGCCACATGAAATAAAAAAGAATTGCATACATCTGGTGGTAGAACAGCCATGTGTTTCCTGAAATTTTCCCATTCTCCTTTAAAACCAAGCAAGGGAGACATTACAATCAGATTTAGCAAAACTGAAAAGCTATCAATACCCATTGTGTAAGTATGAAAACTGGCTTTGAGATTTTTCTTTCCATTTTTATAATGCTTTTTTCATAGACAAGTTCTCATCAGAAATATGTCTCTTGCTATACCCATTCAAAAATACTTGTATCCTGAATAATTAAAACGTCTATTGTAATCTCCTTTTCATAATATCCTATGTACTGCAAAAATGTCACATATCACTTTCTAAAAACAATTAAAAATATAAGAGAATCAGATGGTATGGCATTTTGAAGGTGGTAGACTGCAAAAAGATGCTGAGTTCATTCAGAGGGTTGCTTGTTTAATTAAAAAAGATGCCTTGTTAATCCCAGTGATCTCTGTAGGACTGATGATGTCACGCTTCACATTTAAATATGCACACACAATCACTTTAAGAGTCTTCCAAAAGCTGACATGTTACATTCTTGAAGGAAAGCCAAGGATTTCTGTACTGTAGGATTATACAAGAGAATGCATTTTGAACAGAGATCAGGGTAATGGCTGAGATTCAACAATCTTTGGACCACAATTCACTTTTGATTTTTGAAGACAAAATCATGATCCACTACTGATAAATCCTGATTTAGAAAAACTGGAATCATTCTTCTAGACTGAAGAATAACTGAAAAGCCTGAGACAGAAATGACTGCCTCTATCACTGCATTTTGAGCATATGTCTAGGTATTCCTAGGCACTCTAAAGCTGATTTAGCTCTTTATTTTTCACTCACTTTCTAGAAGAGAAAAAAATAATCTATGCTTTAGAGCAATAGATACCATGCAAAGAACACTTTCTTTGGATATGGATATTTAATTAATTGAGGACTTTAATTTTGCAATTGGAATATAGGGATAGAAAACTATCATTCATCTTTGATTCTGAGTGAGTTTTTTACTCTCAGTATGACTCACCTTTATAATGCGAAAGAAAGCTCATGGTTCATAGTGTCAAGTGAAAATGAATATATTAAAACAATACTGGTGACTGCAAGTGTTAATGGCTTCCCTTGTTTCTCTCTGATGCTGAGGATATTAATTGTCTGCCAGTTTTGTCTTGCCTATTTTCAAATACTGCCAGCCTTTGCTGAAACAATGTGGAAAATGTTCCCATTAGAAACAGGAAACAAATAGTCCATGCGAACCATATTTTTTTCTTTAATTATTTCAGCATGTATTATGTATCCAAAGCCTGCTGGCTTACAGGTACATAAATACATGGCACTCATTTAAAGATCAGTTTCTAGTCTCATACCTCTGTGAATGAAATATATGATGTATTTCCTGATTTATGAGTCTTGTTCAAACCATACTTTAAAGAAAGTATCAGGAATTTTTATTGCTTCTGTCACTAGAGTGTCCTTTCCACTAAAAAAAAAATTATTTATATAACATTTTGTGAATGAAGGGCTTCCCTTTTTCAGTCAGAAAAATACATTAAAATTATGGCTGAACAGTTTAACAAATGTGGGACTAGGTTCCATTTGTTTTGTACTAAATTTTTTAGGAAAGCCCAAAACACCATTCCTGTACCTTCAAGTGGAGCTCTGCAGGTGCCCATTGAAGCAGAAACGCAGAAAATTTTGTCCTGAGCAGTGCTTTAGTATGACAGGAAGCTACTGGTAACAAAGGAAACAGAAGCGTGGCTACAAAAGGCAGGCACACAGAGCAGGGCAGTTGTGTGTTATTTGGTGGCAGCCAGCTGGCTAATCAGCACAGATGTGCTGGCTACTCACTTGGTAGATTTACAGCTCTCAGCTGCTGAATGTGCTGATTCTTCCTCAATGAAGTGACACAGGAAGGCAGAGGGAGGGAAAAAGGAAGCTGAAGATAAGAAGTAAAGGATCAAAGGGCACAAAGCTGTAGGGAACTAGGCTTTATTACAGTCACTATACTGAAAACAATCTATCCAGCTGTGATATAAGGCTAAAATGGTCCAAGACCCTTGCTCTGGGTTTGGACTGAGGGGCAGTGAGACTGTGGGGATGCTGAGAGCAATGACAAAGTTAGATACTTTACCTTAATACTCGCTGTCTACTTTCTCCCATCAGTCTCCTACTTAAGCAATTTTCTGACCTAGAATTTTGTTATCAGATTTTTCCATAACCTCACATACCCTGTGTGCTAGCGAGAGTGTACTCTACAAGAACACAGTGATAGAAACTTGAACTGCTTTGTATTATAAAGGTACTGTACTCTGTAATTACGATACATTGAGAAGATATGTGCATGCCGTGCTTCCAGTTCTTTATGTAGAGATCAGGTTGGCTTAGACACTTACCCAGTTTCGTATCGTGAAGTTTCTCCTTTCAGTAAGGAGGGAAAAAGCTATTTTTATGTTCACTGAAACATAAATAATCCTGTACTTATCCAGGGACAGATAGCTTTGGATTTTATTGTTTGCTATAGGGATTTCATCTCAGGTCATCATCATAGAAAATTCATGAGATGCCTCAAGTGCTGTATCTCAAGGTCATCTGAAAAATCTCTTAATTTGATTTGGAAGTATCACTTGTCAGTTTAATAATTTTAATTTGTGTGTTTATTAACATCCTGGCATACAGAGGTCTTTGGCAGCAAAATATGAAATTTGGTGTGTATTAATCTATATGTGGGGTTTTTTTGAGGGCACCACATGGCATAACAGTTGTGATTACAAAAACTGAATGTAGTCAAAAAAATCCAGAAAACATCACTGTCCCAGGAGAGATAAGTGAGATTTGTCCATTTGAGCCAACTAGAAAAAGACTGCATGTAGATACTGTGCAGTAATAAATTTGTAATGTGTAGCCATTGTGACTGGAGGGATAAATATTCAGTACCTGTTATTACCTGATAAAGTCATAAATATGTATGGATCCATTCTATGTGATAATTAGAGAATCTAGTTTTAGCATCTGCTTTTACCTGATAAACAAACTTTATTATTTTAAATAAAGGCAAAGCAATCATTTACAAGCTATAGGCTCCATGAAGAGCTGAAGCAAAGCTAAGAAAAGCGAGGAAAAAAACAATGTTTTAGATCCACATTCCCTGTTAAACAGGAGGCTGTGCAAATAAGAAAAACATGTACTATCCTTCTATAATTTTTTGAAAATACTCTTGTCTGCTTTTTGAGTACATTTGTTAGCAATTGAACTAAATTTAATTTGAAATAAAATGGAGTTTTGGACAAATATGGCCATACCAAATACGTTTATTTTGTGAATGAAGTTTGAGGGCTTACCACTATAGCTGATTGGTATAGCTCCACCTCTGGTGGAAAATTGGATCGTAATAGTCTGATAATCCATTGACACAATGGTCAGATAATAGCCAATATACAAATAAGTAGAAAATCTAAGTCAAGAACTGCTGTTTTACATTGTAGTCTTAGTCTTGGGCCATAAATTGCATGGTATTTCACTACGTGCAAAATATTTGGAGTCCTTACTTTTCCTTCCCAGGAGCTGCAGTGGGAGAAACTCATGTGAAATTCAGATTTCTTCCTTGCCAGCTGTTAAAGTGAGAAGTAGTTTTAAAAGGTACTGCCTTTTTTTCAGAGCTTTTAAACTCCCCTGCTGTTTATCAATACAAATTACTTTCAGTCTCTTTATAAGTGCCATTTCCTTAAAAAATTGCTTTATGACGAGGAATATATCTCGGCAAGAACGTCCCATAAATGACAGAAGTATAGTTGTGAGAAATGGAGAATGATGTGCTAAATAAATTAATATTTTTCTGTATGTTAGAAAAGTACAGGAAGGAATCCAGAGAGCCCAGAAGGTTTTGGATTTTGAGTCTGTGCTGCATCTTGCTTTTTTAAAAAAATTGCCTGACTGTTTGTGATGTAGAAAATCATTCTGGTACCATTGACATTCCTGCAACTCCTTCCTTTGAACTCCTATTTTGGCTGCCACTGTTTCATCCTCCTGCTGCTGTCTTCTCACAGAGCTGTTTACTGCACACATTTGCTCCTGCCTAGTGCTCTTTTCAGTTGTCTTCATCTCACAGCTGGTCACAGACCTTTATTCATGCTGACAAAATCTGGCAAATGGGCTGTGTGACATAAAAGCCTTTGATTCTGAGTCAAAAGGGGTGCTGGTTGAGTCTTATGGGAGGAATGAATGGAGTATTTTATATACATAGCTCATGGGAAACACACCCTATGCCTGATATTCACAGGCTGAGGTCCAACCTATAAATGTATATAGAATTTGACATGACACTGCTATCTTTATTTTTCAAAGAGTTTGGAGCCACTCATGGAAATCTGGTTGTTTCATAAAATGTGAAGATAAATGATCCATTCTTTCATTCTTTGTAAGAATAAATATGTTTATTTATTTGAATGAATTATCTATTGTTTAAATAACCTTCTTAATGCAAATGTGGACAAAGGATGATAACTTCTTTGCCTTACTGAGTTTTAATAGTAGCAAAGATTTTTTTTTACAACATCTGTTCCTCAATAATGTGCTTTCTTCTGTCACTCTTCCTGCCCTTTAATGTAGGCAGCCCAAGGATAAATGGCCAAAGCAGAGGTCTGCCATTTCCCCTGAGTGACAAATCCCTCAGAGTCCATTGCCAGCTGAAATGGTTCTGTCTTGAGGCAGCTCAGGGTTTCCTTACTTGAGATGATTATAATTAACTCCCTGATGATGCTGCCACCCCCTCCTCTGTCATATTAGGTTGATCTTATGTGAGGTCCCTCAAGGCTGTTCCTACAGCTGGCTGGATTGTTACAGGCAGACTGAAGCAGTGTAAGCTGTAACATGTTTTCCTTTCTTGTGAAAATCCAAAGCATGATTCTTACAGAATTAGTACTCAGCTTGATGCTTTGCATGATTTACATAAATATAAAAAAAAATTATAAGGTGATTACTGATAAAACTCATGAAAGACACAAAAACCCAGAAACAATAATTAAAAGAAGCAGATGGTTAATGTGAATTTGTGACTGGAAGTTTTATTGGAACCAAAGAAAAGTAACATTTAAGGACAAGGAATTCAGCCCATGAGACACTGTCCATGAAAACAGTGACTTTGAAATCACTAAGGTTTTGTGAAGTGTCTGTACAGATGCCTTAGTTCAGATGAACATGCTTTCAGAATCAGTTTCTCCATCATGCCATTGAGAAACATCCAGTCTGAGACGAGCCTGGATATAGTCCAAAGTAACACCTACCAGAAACAGGTGCAGTGGGTATGCAGCTGCATGAGAGTTCTCTCAGTGAACTGATAGCAAATAGACTTGGTGTGTAAGGCAGACTGTAGGATAATATATTATTTTGCAAATAGGTGTGGGTATATTTATGGTCATATGACCAGGATATTGCATGCAGTTCTAGTTTCCATAGTTTCAAAGGATTATAGTATACAATCAGAAACTGTGAAGATGATTCAAAAAGATATCTTGGAGTAGAGGAGATAGTCATCTGGATCTGCAATGTGGTGGGGTTTTTCCTTTGATTTGTATTCTAAAACCTTTTATTATTGTGACTATGAATCTTCAGGATTATTATGGACTGAGAAGCTTTTTAATAGATTTGGCAAAAGATATGTTTTAAACTAATGATTGGAAGATAGACAAATTTAAATTGCCTATACGCATCACCTTTTTTTTTAATGCTGGGGATTATTAATCTTTGGCACAAGCTTTCATGGAAAGTCATGATTTTTCATTTCTTGATATCCCCAGATCAGGACAGAATGTCCTCTTGGAACTCATAATCTAGCTAAGCACAAATTACACATCCTACCTAGTATAGGAAAACTGTGATACACACTGGGTTGGGCTAAACAATATCAAACAAATAGTCCTTTCCAGCCCCAAAATCCATGAATATGTGCTGTTAAATTTATATATGCCAACCTTTTACACAACTGACTCCTCATTTTGAGTTATTTGATAACTACGTGTTATCTGTCACCTCTGCTATCTAGTTTCCACCATGCATTTGTTTCTGGAATTAGTAAATGTCTGTCCTGCACATTCTCAAGGCACTTCTTCCAGGCAGTGCTTTCATGCAGATAAGGCATTCTACAAACAAAAGAGCACAATGCTCTTGTGACAGGTGGTGCTGTGATGTAACCTTAATTAATCAAACATACTTGGGATTTTTTCTGGAGAGCCTTACAAGGGCACTCAGTAACTGAGGGTGTGGGTAGCAGACATGATTAAAAGGAGATCTGATATTATTTCAATTTCTGTCATTATTTAAGACTATTGATTTTGTCGTTTCATTTTATCTCAGGATATTTTCAGCACCTAATAACCCAATAAAATTTTAAAATTTTCTGCTAAATTGTGCCATAGGACTTTTAAATTTTATTTTCTACCCAGTGTCATCATCCCAGCCTAGGGAATGAGATTAGGGTCAGCAGCTGTATATTGAATAACTATTTTTTTTTTGGTTTAGAAAGCTATGGTGCTCCATATGTCAGCATGGAGCGACAGTCGATGTGTGAAATGAAGATAGGAGATTCTGTTGAGTCTGATAGGGGGTTTCCCACACTCTTTAGAGAGAGATGTATTTTATTGTGATATCTCGACATTGATGACTTAAAGAATCTTGAGAGTGGCCCATTGATGAAGGGAATAAGTCAAGGCATTTTTCATTCTTAGATCTAGTTTTGAGTGATTTAGGGTAGGAGCTACAAATAAAACTTGATCTAGGAATAAAATGTATTCATATAGGGCCATATATTAGAGCACGGTGCTAATAACACCAAGGTCATGGGTTCAATTCACTTAAGACCTGGACTTGATGATTCTTCTGGGTCCCTTCCAACCCAGATACTCTGTGATTCTGTGATCTGTAGCTCTCTGTAGATTACTAGACATTTATAGTAGAATACTAAAGAGCTCAAATGGATCAAATTCTCATAACAATGAATAGGAAAAAATTGTGCTTGAAGAGTTTAACAGTCTACAACATGAGCAATGGAACAGAAGCAATTCAGACATGACACAAAATATCAGTATGATGCATGAATATATAAAGTATGCAATTGGTGCTCATATAAATAATGAAGAAATAAATATATTTGTTTAAATACAATAGTTAAGCCCATTTTGAAGACCAATAATAAATAGTTAGCTTTTTAGAGCAGAAAAATCTGTATTTAAGCTGTGCTTGAAGGAGCTTTTGGACAGTGCAGACAGAATCCCCTGCATGGATGCACACTCAGCACCTGGGGACAGGATCCTGGTGCTGAATCCTGATTTTACAGTCTTTTATAATGGTACTATGATCTTAATCTATATGAAGTAATCCAATATGCTATCATTTTAATCCATGTTATTTTAGACTCAAGGCTACTTTGCGTGCAAACTTATTTGCCTGGTTTTTGCCTGTAAAAAAGGTCTGTGTCTCGCAGAACCACCTGTCTCTAGGATCTCTAACTTTTCTGTTCTCTAACTTGCTTGTCACCTAAGTAAAGCTAACAGAATTTAGCCTACTTTTGTAGCATCTTGTGCAGACTTGTACACACTAATTTACTTTCTTATTCTATCTCCAAGTAGTTATTGAATATTATTTCTAAAATTGCCTTAAACTAAATAGTGTGTGGAGTTGTGTGCACCCAAACAACTAAATGAATGATGAGTAAATGTAGCTTTATACCTCTGCTGCAGGCTAGAAATATCTAAATAACAGATGTAAACCCAACAGCAAATAAAGTCTTTCAGATATATCAGTCAGAAGTCAATGATATTCACCGGAGGTTTTGACTTGCTTTCCTTCATAATGATATGTAAATTCATATACAATATCTTCTTCAAAAAGCTACTTAGAAGACAGTTGTTGGGGTTTTGTTTTTGCTTGCCTGTGTTGATGGAAGCTCAAAAACGAAAATTTGTTGCTGAAGTGGTCGATTAGCATTCTTAATTCTTTGTGACATTGTCTGTTGTTTTATGTCCTGCAAATTAATAGCATCAAGGCCAATTGCTTGGAGACAGCATGAGTATTTCTGTGTTTAGAAATAAAAAGAGCTCTGGGCATTACATGAAAAAGGTTTAATTAAGCAGAGAGAAGTAGGGAATGATATGCATTTAATTTAAGACATGTAGAAAGTGCTTCACTTCATGTGTTTAAAGCCAGAGAAGCAGGTGTCCTGTTAAAGTGAACCTGCTGTCCAGTTCACTCTTGTATTCTAAACCAAGCACTTTTTCCACTCAAAAACAATATGACAAGTGGGAGTAAATTTGGTCAGGAGATTGAGGCTTATATTGTTTTTTATTCAGGTTGATTCTACACAGATTTACTACATAAATAGATATGTTTCTCTCCTGAATCAGAGTTACTATAACACTGAGAAAAAAGTTTTGAGTGATATAAACTGTGATGCTGTTCACCCTATGTCATGCCAAATATCTCTGTCATTGTAACTTTCCTCACTTCTCAAATGGGTTGTGAGGGGGGGAAAATCCAACAAAGCAGTGCTCTGAGTTGAAAAATAATAGCAGTTTCTTTTCAAATATTCTACAGCATTAAGATATACTTTTGAGCCTATTCTGCAAATTGATACAGTCTAATTCTGATGAAAGATGCTCTGCATCCATGAAGTTCCTCATCCTGGCCTGCAGCCAGCTGAGAGCAGCTCCCCAGGAACACTGAAGCAAGGGATTTGTGTTCTTCTGAGAGTCAGGGACAAAGGTTGCTGCTGCAGGTACGTGCTTCTCCTTATTGTGCTCTGCCAAAATACCATGGTCAAGGGATGTGGCAGACAGCTGAAGCAGCTTTGGGGAAGTTCATTACAGTGCTGTAAAAATAAAAAAAAAAATTAGAAGGGGTGAAGCTTAACAGTTATGAAGGCACATCTTAACTGTTATGCTTATAGAATGTGTAATGAGTACTCTTAACAAACAAGATTCATTTCTTTCTTGAAGTATAATGAGCTACCTAAAACTTTTCTGCTGATCAATATGTGCTTATTTTTATTATGCTGAATTTAACATATTCAGCCCCTATTTCCCAATTTAGAAACAGACTTTAAACATGAAGAACATGGAATTTCTCCTCTTCATCTTACAGGGGACCAGCACAAACAGAGCAGAAAGGTTCAAAGCCCTTGACTCCTTTCTGTCTTTAACCTCCAGCATCAGAAGCAGCAAGCTGAGTAAAGAGTTGCTTTGCCAAGAAGTGGGCTGACTGTGGGGAGTATTGGTTTAACTGCTGGATCATTCCTGAAGGCTGATCTTTTTGAAAGGGCTGGATGATGATAATAGGAATGTGAATTTATAAAATGGCTCAATATTTGATCTGCAGTATCACATCAGAATTTGAGTGTGTTAGATGCAGACCTTGACCAGTTATGAATAAAAGAGGTGTCCTGTGTTGAGGGAGAGATTGCTCCTCAATTACATCATGGGCAAAACAGACTTCACTTAGGGAAACTAATTGAATTTATTAACAATCAAGTCAAAGTAGAATAATGAGAAATAAAACCAAATCTTAAAAATACCTCCTCCAACCCTTTTCCTGGACTTTAATTTATTCCAAAGAGTTTAGTCCTAAGAATTCTCTACTTCCTCCTCATCAGTATTGCAGAGGAATGAAGAATGGTGGCTTTGAGTTCATCACATGTTGCTTCTGCCCCTCCTTCTTCCTCAGGGGCATGACTTGTCACACTTTTCCTCTGCTCCAGCATGGAGTCCCTCCTACATGAGACTGTCCTCCATGGACTTCTCCAATATGAGTCCTTCTCATTGGCTACAGTTCTTCACAAACTGCTCTAGCTCTCCCTTCCAAAGGGTGCAATTCCTTAGGGACAGCTTGCTCCAGCATGGAGCCCCTACAGGGTCACAAGTCCTGTCAGCAAACCTGCTCCAGTGTGGGCTCCTCTGTCCACAGTGCTGTAGGTCCTGCCAGGACCCTGCTGCAGAATGGTCTTCCCACAAAGAAACAGCCTCCTTCAGGCATCCCTCTGCTCTGGAATGGAGTCCTCCATGGGCCACAGGTGGATCTCTGCATCCATGGGCTGCAGGAGAACAGTTGCTTCACCATGGCCTTCAACATGGTCTGCAGGGGAATCTCAGCTCTGGTGCCTGGAACACCTCCTGCCTCTCTTGCTTTGCTGACTTCAGTGTCTGCAGGGCAATTGCTCTCACATATTGGCACTCCTCTCTTCTGTGGCTGCAATTGTTTCTGTGCAATAACTTTTTCCTTTCTTAAATCTGTTCCCCCAGAGGCACCACTGTCGCTGGTGGGCTCAGAGACTCCACACCTCTCTAGGCAGCCTATTCCAGTGTTTGATCACCTACAATGTAAAACGTTTTTTCTTTTATTTAAATGGAACTGATCTCAGGACCTTTTGTGCCTACATGATTTTCAACTGGTCAGCTCCCAGCACATACTGGTGCACGGGATTACCCCTCAGGCGCAGGAATTTGCAAGTCTTTACTTAACTGCAGGAGATTCCTGTTAGCCCAATACTCCAGCCTGTCCAGGTCCCTCTCAGATGGTAACAAAACCATCTGGAGTATCCTGACAATTTTTTATCATCTGGAAATGGAATGGCCAAGCCAGTAACTGAGATTGGAAAAAGACACGTTTTACCAGAGCAGCATCTGAAACATTGCTGTAGTAAGAGTTGAACTGTGGGGTTGATAGAGTTATCACATTTTTTAATGACCTCAGACCTGTCTTAACAGCACTTACAAGAATCACTGACATAGTCTTTTCAAATTCATAATTTTCTGGAAATTGTTTAAATTTTTTTAAATGGCAAAAACTTGTGCACTTTTTAAAAAGCCATAAGAAGAAATTAAAACGAACCACTTTTGTCAAGTGTACATAAAAAGTGAGCAAATTTAGTTAACTTTATTATCTTCTCAATAAATATCCACCCAAAGTAATGGTAATCTCTTAATTAAACAGATATGGTTGAGTTAATCACTTTAAATGTTTAATTATATCATTAAAGAGAAGGGAAGGTGTGGTAGTTGAAGTACTAATTGAGGAGACTTAAACTGAGTTCTTAACTTTACTGGGATTTTCTGTGAGTTGACATAGACCTGCTAACAGAGAACTGGCAGAGAAAGCCTGAATCATTTGCTCACACTTCACACAATGAGAGGAACCATATGTAAGACATCTCATGCAGTAAGGATTCCTAGAATATTCTTTTATGTTCTCCCACTCACTGCAAACCTCAAATGCATGCCAAAACTGATACAAAACTCTCGTGTTTGTAGAAGGTAAAGGTTATGTTGGTGGTTGTTTCTCCAGCTCTGCTCTTGTTAGCTGCTAGTTTAATATAGCATGGATTTGACAGAGCTAGATACAAAGGTCTCTGCAGAAGTGTTGTTGCAGTCTTGCTAGAATTTTGAAACACCAAAAAGCTTCAGTGCATATGCCCTTCTCCCAGTATGAAATAGAAGCAGCAAACTTCAAAGCTGTGGACAGACTGAGAGAGATTCAAAATCAGGAGATACCCATTGATTAGCCTGATTGAGAGAACTGGTACAGTGCCTATGGGATAGACTAGATATAACCAGGGACAAAGTGTTTTAGGATTATGATATTTTCATTGCAGGGTAGGTAATTTTATTTCTAGGCTTTGAAGTATCATGAGGTTATTGTGGAGAGAGTCTTATCTGTCACAAATCCCACACCTATATAGGATTCCTGATATTTGATATCAGAGTGCATTGCTTATATCAGAGAGCAAAACTTGTATTTTGAAGATGTTTTGTATGTCTCCCTCAAGGTTTAGGACTGAGAGATCAAATGTAAAGTGACAGTTTTGTGTGTTTCCTTTCTGAAAGTCTGATCTGGATTATTGTAGCTTTGATTCCAGCTAGGATCTAGAAATACAACCTCTCACACCTAATTTCCCTGGAAGCTCTGTGCAATAGCATTCATGCAATGTCCAGACAGACAGACTTGCACTGGTAACATCAAGGCCACGACATCTTTTACTCCCAGCCTGCCACCAGTTTCATATACAATAGCACTCTTCTCAGTGTTTTACCTTGGGAGTGCAGTTTCAGCTCTTACCTCCACTGTTTTTAGAAACAACAAATAAGGATATATTTCATTAGATAATACAACCTTGGTATTTTTCAATGGCAGGAGTGTCTTTTTAACATTCATAAGAAACTTTGCAAGCACAAATTTTCTAAAAGAGGTTTTGGACTGTGTGTGTTAGAGAACCAATCTGTGGGAGTCACTGTCCCTAATGTTTTCTCCTGGTTAATAGGTGAGAATGTAATATTATGGCTTGGGGGTTGATATGTGTGTGTCCCACTTGAAAAGCCTGTCGTTTTCAATGCACTGTGGAGGATACCCAGGCATTTGCGTAGTTTTAGCCCATAATCTCTCTATGATGAAAATTCACATTCATAACATAGTTGCAATGCTTTCTTATCTCACAGGGGATTGCATGGCTAGATATAGTAAATCACTATGAGATTTTGAGGGACAAAGGTCTGTAAACAACACTGAGAAGAATAAATGGAGAACAGCTTGAAATTTTCAAATGGTAGAAAAGTAAAAGCCTAAGATATTAGTGTTATTAGTGTTAGTACTGTTGTCTGCCCTACAAAAATAGAAACAATGCACTTCTAATATAAACAGCTCTTGTTTTGCATTTTAGGAAAAAATAAAAGAAAAAATCAAAACACCTAGAATTTGCATATGAGAGCACAGTGTATCTCCTCTGTAAGATGTTGTGCTATGTATTCCAGCCAGACGTGAAATTTGGGAGGTACTCTGCAAGTAGAAGGGAACCACCTCTTTCTTCTTTCCTTTTGAGGATCTTAAGAGGTGAAAAATCTGACACAGGCTCTAAAAGAACAAACCACTAAGGCTGTGAGAGTTTACCTAGCAGCAGCTTTAACAGAATTATATTGACATGTAGTAAAACACAGGAAATACATTCTTTTCTCAATTATGACTCGCTTATTCACAATCTATTAATTGCTGCCAGGAGTGGATTGCGGGGAATCTGTTTACAGGTGTTTAAATTAGGCATAGCCTAAATCCACTAGAGTGCACACCACATAGGTGTGCTTGAGGACTGGACACAGCTATCTCCTGCAACCATATTCAGCTGCTCACTCACCAGTCTGCTGAGACAGAGGTAAGGAAAAAACACACCCGTCTGGCCAGGGATGCAGTAAGGAAAAATCCTTCTTAAGGAATAAATTTAGGATTTTTAGATTAAATTTTAAAACATGACAATGTGAGATATTCTTCCTCTGAGAACTCATAACAAAACTACAAAAACTGTTATCCTCAGGTTTTTATTCATTATGCTGGAACTTCTAAAATGAAAATTGGATGAATCATGTTGCCAGTATGGTAGAATATAATATATTCTGCACTCTTCTTCATCTGCTGCTATATACAATCAGTTTTATGCACACACATTAGACATTTTGTTCCATTTTCTTATTTATAATAAGGTGATCGTTTCTAGGTGCTGAAGACTGAACCTGCAGAGAGAAATGTCATCTCAAAGAAAACATCGAGGTATAAAATGCTTTATCAGCTCTCTTCCAGATTAACAGTACTGTGTTAGCCATTCGATATAACACAGTATAACACTTTTCCTGTCTTCTTTTATATCCTGTTTTTTGTTTTGTTTTGTTTTGTTTTTAAATTTTAGTTTACATGGTCCACAAAAATAATCTCAAATTAGGAACAGATAGCCACTCTTGCTGCACAGAAAATAAATACTCTGGAATGCCTTCCCTGAACATCAAATTTAATGTTTAACCTGTTTACAATGAATGTTAAAAATCTTAAACTTGACATTAACAAGAAAGCATATCATGTCACCCCACCCCTGGTAAAAAGAAGAAAAAAAAACCTAAAAAAACCCAAACAAACTAGCAAACAAACAAAAACCCAAAAAAACCCCCCACATCTCCTTTAAGTTCTAAAGTTCTGTGGACAAACATAAGCACCATTTTATTTCTAAATGAAAATTCTTGCCAAATTGTATAGATTAGGAATTCAGATGGAGATGTATATTTTTATGCGTCAATTTTTCATTCTTTTAAATTATTTCAGTATAAAATTGCAACTGCTCTCCTTCCATATCACCATGATCAAGTAGATGCTGGAAATACAACATCATCATAAATTTTAAGGGAGACAGACAATTTCAGGATGTGAAGCTTTTATGTATATAATTTTCTGTTCCACCCTTTTGTAAGTTTATAGTAATTACTTAATAGAGACTGAACATAAAGTAGAAATTCTAATTTACTATTTCCTCTATTCCTCTAGGTGGCAAGTAACCTTGTGTCAGCACAAGGAATGACACAGAAGGATGCAAAAAGGATATGAGACTCATTTTGCAGAGGAGGAAATTGAGGGAAAGGTTTTCCAGGGAGCTCTCTGCACTGTCAGTTTTTCCAGTAGTGCTGCCTTTTCTAGGCAGCTTAGCCCTGCTTTCTTTCACTTTGTTGAAGCTGCCTGTGCTGCTCAGGCAGTGCTGACACACGTGCAGCCATGGTGTCAGAGAGCAGCTCTACACACCTTAGCTACCCTTATCCTCCAGGTGACTCCAGTGCCTGCTTTGCTGGGGAGGCTGAGAGTTTGGGATAGGGTAACAGTGTATTTTGGGCTTCATATTGTCCTATTGCCATTTGCTGAGCTGGGCTGTGTCTCAATAGGAACCTAGTTATTAGATTAGATTAGATTAGATGACTGGGGTTATTTCATTTTGGTTCATCATATTTGTTTATAGTTGTTAAGTTCTACAACAATTTTTTTTCACAAATTTATTTTTGGATTAGCTTTCTTATTATTTATCAGCTGCATAATTAGCAAAGAGCTTTTCACAGTTGTCAGGGAAATTCTAAGTGGATTTGTTTTTTGTTTTGATCTTTCTTAGTGACATTCTCAAAGCAAAAATTAAGACTGTGCATTCTGCTTATTAAACTATAGTTTATCTGTAATAGAGGTGTCTTTTTGTAATGACTTCAGTTTGTCCATCTTATTAGTAAGTGACTTCAAGACACGGATTCATTAAATTAAATGAATTTTAATTTAATGATTAAATTAAATCATTAATTTAATCATTAAATTAAAAGTCATACTCAGTCATGCTGTATGAACTAGGTACCTGAAGTCATGCTTATATTTCCTGTTGTCTTCATAGTTTTCCATATCTTACTTTTCTTGTCCCTCAATTTTTAAAAAGAAGCCTAGTTTCATTGTATAACTCTATTCCCCAGATTTATGCATCATTCAGTGTTCCTTTTACTTTCCTTTCCTCATCCCTTCCCATATCAATTTTATATCAAGGTGACCTTAATTGAGCTTGGTAATATAATGTAGTGTTGTTGTAGGACCACCAGGCATCACATTTATTATCCACTAGCAATTTTTCTCTCAAAATTCTGCTTGCCACCAGGAAAAGAGTAATGGAACGAAGATGTATACTAATTCACATATTGATGTTCCTCTGAAGGCATTTTTTTTCATCCATGCCTCTAAATTCTGCAGTTCATAACTCATCATCATGGAAGAGCAAGAAGTTAGATGAAATTTAATTGCATGAAATTTCAAAGATGCCAATTGGTCAGGGAAGGGAATATTTATTAAGTTTTGAAAAGCATCTGATGCTAACATTAAAGAAGCTCTAGAGGCAACGAATTCAGTGTGTGATGAAGTTCTTCTCTGTAAATCTGTTTTGCACAGCCTCTTCATAAACTGAAAAAAGCTCCTATATATCTGCATTTGCAAGTGGGGCAGAGAAAGGCACTCACTGCGGTGGTGACATTAAGCCCCTAATTCCCAGACTACTTTCTCAAGCAACTTGTGAAACATTATGCTTATGTGCAGCTTTAATTTAAAGATGGAAGTAAGTTTAAGCCACTCAATAAATGTGCCAGCAGTGCTGTGTTCTCCCACTAGTACCTAGTGGGTAACTGTAAAAGCCTCTCACTTCAGACAAGATGGTTTGACTGCATCTTAAATGGCCACAGAGCAAACCTGTAATTTTTTCCAGTGCTGTGGCTTATTATTTCGCCAGAAAAGTATGACTTGGAGAAGTACAGTAATCTCAATAAAACCTTAAGCAGGTGGATGAGGGAGAGATTGTCCCCCTCACACCAGACTGAGAGGCTACTTCTCTAGCAATGAGATGTGAGGCAGTCTCATATTTCATCCCAGCTAATTGACCAAATTTGAGAGGGAAAGAAGAGAAGGAAAGGGTGCTACTGAGCTCTGACATAAAATCTGAATATGTGCAGGAAGGAAGATTGTTCATGATGTCTATAAGACCTTTTCCTTATCTCCTGATGATTCTGAGGCGACCTTAGCAAAGGTGACTGTGAGCTGTTAGGAGTAGCATTAAGCCCAAAGGAAGGAATTGGCTATCCAGATAGTTAATAAAGAATGAATAATCAGACAGATTAGTCTAGTTTTTAGAAGAAAGCGCCTCTTCGGCCTGAGACTATGTGATAGCTTTGAAGTTTGATGTGTAGCATGTAATAAGTTAATGAATGAAAGTGGAAAGCTTTGTGTGAACAGAAATTGCTCTCATTGGTACAGTGCGTGCCCATTTAATAATGTATTGTAATGTGTCTTTAAGACTCTTTTTTTAAGAGGATAATTAAAAAATTAGAGACCTAGAGATACTCTGCTCCTGCTTTAAATTGGATTTGTCATGTAGATTTCAATAGAAGCTTTTTGTAAGGAAGAGCTGCAAGAATATGTTGCGTTTGTGTAAGCTCAACCACCTTGACAAAACAAAATAAAATAAAATCCATCAAAGTGGTTCAGTAAACAGCTAAATTCAAGCTTGCATTTTGCTGTAAGCGTGTGAATTGTGATTCGTTTCATTGACCTTAGGGCTGCTCCCATTCATGAGTTTTATTCAATGTCTGCAGAAACTGAGCAAGAATCACTTCCTAAGCACTGAAAAAAATAAAGGTAGGAAAAAGGAAGGTAGTCTTGGTTCATTCCAAATAGCTTTTTTAGTTCTCAAATGTAATTTTTTTCCTAGCCTCCAAGCCCATTCAGTGAGCAATAGTAGTGTAGGAATGCTCTCTGAATTTTTATCTCAAGGCTTAACACCATTTTCCCTTTCTTCCCATAATGCTTAGTATATCTCACAGTCATTTAATCCAACTGGGAGCAATGATCACCCACTTTGTCCTGAGATTTACTCTTAAAAGTGTCTCCATCCACTTTCCCTACCACTTCACTGGCATGAGTGCTCTCATGCAAACAGTGAGTGACGAAAAAAATTCTTTACTTGAACTTGCTTTCTTTTATTATCTTGGACCATTTTCCTCTATCATCATTGTAAATTGACATGCTAGATTGCAACTTCTTTATTTTTTATGTAGCACAAGGCTAAGTTTTGAAGTTTGAAAGCTGAATGCTTGAGAACAAAAATAGTTACATTTACAGCAGTCCCAGTATTTGTAGCAGCAAAACAAACACCTGTGTGAGCTGGAGAGTCCTAGCTCACTGACTTCAGTGAGATAGTGGTGATTGTGATGCTCTCTCTCCTTCTGTCTTCCCAGGATTTTTATCTAGAATTTGGGATAAAAATGTCTGGAGAAACAGAGATGGCAGCTATGAGATATTTCTACTCTTTTTTTCTTTTTTGTTTCCTTTCAGTCTTACATCTCCTCTCTGATATGCTGCCAGCTTTGGTCAGAGATCTTGCAAGGCAGAATTTCTAGAGATGACAAGCCTAGTTACCCGACGTCCTGAGCACATCGATGATCAAGGATTCAATTCAGTCTATACTTCAGCCTGTGTCATAATCACTTCATGGTAATTAACCAGCTTTCCCTAATGATCAAGTATAGCAACTCAGAATATGTTTTTCATATTATTCTAAACTTTCTGCCAAGGAATGTTGAGTCTTATTCTGTTGATGATTTCAATTAGACGGTTTTGTCACAGGGATTACTTAAAATTAAGAAAAGTAAGTGAAAAATTTATTATGAATTATTTATAAATTATTAATCATGATTACATCACAGGAAAGCTGTGTCAGTTGTCAGGGTAGAATGAAATGGGACAGAATTGATCTAACACATGCTCATAGTTATTTGTCATTGAAAGAGCCACAGTTTTACTTCAGCAGAGACTCAGACTGGAAACATTCCTTTAATGTGAAAGGATGAGATGCTGCCCTTCATACTGCGATGTCCATACCTCATTCACATTTAATTAAGTCCTGCACCGGCAAGATCATTAATATCAAAGAGTAAGCGCAGTTGTATTAGCATTTCTTTTCTTTAAAGACTCAGAGTCAAAACAGTTTCTGTAATTCCCCACTCACAAATGGGAAACCCATGAACAGTCAAGGTGGTGCAGCAGCTTCTGGTCACGTCCTGGTAGCCCCTGGGGTGCTAGTGAGTCATCACATCGCTTTTCGGTAGTGTGTGGGGCCGCCCTGGCGCTCCTGAGCTCTGCCAGCCGCTCTCCCCGTGCGTCTCCGGGCGCTCCTCCCGCTCCAGCGGCCGCAGCAGCTGGGCTCTGCTGTGCGGGGCGCTTCGGGAACCCCTCCCTGCTGCCTCGCCGGGAGGCTTTTCCCAACCCACACAGACTCGCAGGCCCTCCAAGTCTACTTTATATCATAGCAATAGCCCGTCTGCTTTTTGGCTTCTTTGATTTAAGCTGTAAAGCATTACAGCATTAAATGTAAATTTAATGCTGTAAAGCATTACAAAAGCTGAAACATTGCATCATCCGGCTTAAGTCTAAGCTTTTAAATAAAAAAAAACTAGGTCTTTCCTTCCTTTTGAGCATGCTCCACATGGGCAGGGGTTGTTAGCCTCCCTCCCTCACCCTGACGTGCTGGGAGCACAGGCAGCAGCTCAGGATAGTGCAACTCTCAGTCATGAGCCTGCTCCTCCTCCCTCTGCCGCTGTCACGGCTGGTGCTTCCCGCTCGGTCCCGCTTCCCTGCGCTTTCACCCCTGGGGCTGCAGTTCCTGTGCTGTCCTTACCTCTCTTTTGCCACCCTCTAGCTGGCTGGGCCAGCTAGAGACTCAGTGCCACATAGCGGGGGGTGCCTGAGCCGCACTGCTTAGACCCGACATGCAAGGCTGCATCTCTCAGTACTGCTTTTGAAGTCTCCTCAGGAAGGAAAACAATGAAAATACCTATTAAAGTATTTATTAAGGGAAGAAATCATTGTAGCTCATGCTCTTCTTTATTGCATCAAGTCTCAGTGTCTTGGTATCTGGGCAACTCTATGCATAATATGTGTAGTAAAAATAGCAATATAACTTAAAATTCAAGTCACTTTTCAATAATTTTTTAAAGTCCCTCCCTGCATGACTTCTGCTGTGCAAATTATGCTCTCCTGTAGGATCAATGCTTTACTCATTTAAATATGTTGTAACAATATTGTCACCAATTATCTTTACTGCTTCAAAAGGCAAATTGCTTTATGCCAACAATTACAAAAAAAAAAAAAAAAGCTTTGTTTTTCCTTTATGTAAATTATTTGGCATTAGCATTCACCTCTTCAAGCAAACATTTGATACAGGACAAGTAGCTGTATTACATAAAAGGGTAGAAAGCAAAAAAATAATCATATCTCTCAAGAGAGAAAATTATAGTAGTCTCTGTGATAAACAGGTAATTCTTAGAAATCAGCTGCTGAAGCTACATCTGCTCCTGGGAAACCTGATCAACAGATATTGTACACAGCAGGTAGGGTATGTTCCCACAGCACTGAGTGAAATCACAACAGCAATCCTTACACCTGTAAAACACATAGTATGCCTGATTTATTTTTAAATTTATGATTTGCTTTTCTTAAATGTTAGGCACTATGTGCTTCTGTATTAATATACAGTCTCTACCAGCAAACTATTTTAGGGGCAAGTACTTCTCGCCTTACATGAACTATCACACTGACAGTCCCATCAATTGTCCACTTAAGGAAAGAAGATTTGCTGCCTCTCCTTATCTGTTCTTCTAACTTCATAATTGCTTAACTATAAGAGAAAAGGAGAAAGAAGAGCAAAGTCTCTACCATAGAAACACTCACATTTGTTTGCTTGTTTGGTGGAAAACCAATGTGTATAACTGGCAATTATAAAAAGATTATAAACTGAAACTGACAGATCAATATCTCCCTTTTGGGCTTTGATTTTCAGTCTCTTGTCCTTTCATTTGTTATTTGGGATTATGAAGCAGTCACTAACTGAAGACAGATATCCATTTTAAGGTGCTGGAAGCATTTGTCTCAATTCAACTCGAGCGCAGTAACCATCTGATGCTGAGGCTTAGGGGTGGTTTAATGTATGTGCAGTATTTGGGGCTCACTGCTTTATTCAGTCAATGTTAGGATTCTCAACACATGATTGGGTTGGGAAATGTCTCAGAACTGCTTTCGTAGGGGTTTTGGTGCTTTTTGGTGGTTTTTTTTTTTTTGCTAATGGCATTTTTTTGTTTGTTTCAGTTTTGTTATTTTTTTTCCACTCTCATAAAAATATTATCCTTACCTTTCTCATTTAGGCATCAGAAAAATGTGTCCATCCAAAAGTGTCATGTGGAAGAGTTGGAGTGTTTGAGTTCATAAAACACCTGTGGTTTTAAGTGATAGAACCAATTTTCCTATTCAGCCATGGTGAAATTCAGCATGTGAAAAAATAGTTCTTTACACTGAGCACAGTGACATTGAAATTTGTGGTGCCTGGGTACTCCGCATACCCGGACTGCACCTGCAGACTGGAGTCACTGGTTTGTCTGCATAGCAGTGAGGTGTCAGTCTCCCAGCAGCTCTGGGCAAGACTCACCTTTTCAGCTGGGAGCACAGGTGGAGCAGGCCAGCTGGGGGACACCAGCAAGGGGCTCTGGATGTGCCTCTGCCCTCACAGGGCTGTGCATGTGTCACAGCAGCCCCAGCATGACCTCTTTGCTGGGACTTGGCAGTGGGTCTCCTTGACCTGCAAAGAATAGTGGCAAAGCTGAGCTGTAGTGTAGTGCAAAACAACTTCATCAAAAGCAGAGTGCCCAGCTAGTCATGCTCAATAAGTAGTACCTGAAGATGTGAAGTTTTAGTGAGATACTTAGTTAATGCCTATGCTACTTCTAAAAACAACAGGTAAACATTTACTATGTACTGTGTATGTCTGAAAACGACCATTAATCAGTGGCCAGTTTACCTTCCTCTGAAGAAGGAGTAGAATTTCACAGCCTGCTTTGGGAGCATGTGCCCTTATTCCCTGCAGAGTAAAGCCCCTTCCTCTGCAGCTTTTCTTGTATCTGTTCCTCAAAGGTCAGCTGGCCTGATGTAAGAATACTTTAAACACTGCAAAGCTGGTGCTTAAATAACATTCAAATGAACTCTATTCTGCCTCCAAGCTACTGTTGTACCAGGCCTGCTTCACAAAGCAGTGCAGGCTTTCATGTCTTTCTGTGGAGGAATAAATCTGAGGCTTCATTCACATAAAAAAATCTCAGTATGATTTATTTACAGGTTAAGGGCCCAAGCACATCCCTGTAAATAATGCTTTAGCCTTATTTTATCCTGTGTGAACTTTGCATTTTTGTGTGTCTCCTAAGGCCTTCAGGTTATTATCACAGCGAATATCACTACATTTTATGTACAGTGTTGGAAAAGACAAGTTGTTTTCCTTCAGCCTAAAGAACTAACACCTAAATCTAGTCTGTGCAGTACTGATACTTGAAATCCCTTTATTCTATTAATTCCTATCATGATTCCATTTCTTTCCAAGGTAAATACCTAACTATCACTCTATATATCTATCTGCTTTGATATATATTTCAAGATGCTGCAAGTAGTCCAAATAAAAACTGTTAAGTAAGACAGGATTGTTTCCAATATGATTATAGTCATATAAAAATAATGAGAAATTGAAAAAAAACCCCACATTACAGAATATAGAGGGAAATAAGTATTTTATTTTCATAACTTATTTCAAAGACAAGGTATATTCCTTTTAATTTCTAAACTACAAGTATTAATATGGTTTATTAGAACTCATGTACTACCTGCTACAAAATATTATTAATTGTCACATAGATTATGCATTAATATTCATTAACTACTAACTATAACTAAATAACTATTTTAACTGAAGTCAGAGCTACAAGTCTGAAACCAGAACATTAAAAAATTGCGAGTCATGTAAAATGATACCATTTCTTTGAAAATGGGTTTCCATAAGGAGATGATACTTTGGCATTGATTTTGTGGTTGCAATCAATATAAAAATATCTTTTAAAATGTCTTTCTGATATTTTAATATCTGACACTTTTAGCCTAGTGTGTGAGAATAAAACACAATTACACAATTACACATTTCTCACTGGGCTTCCAGATGATCTCTTGGTGGAATGACCCCAAGCTCAAAGATATAACAGGCTACTTGCTGCTTCTTATGATGTTTTTACTGGGACTGTTTTTATTAGAGTTATAGTGGATGCTGTTATGTGTCTAGTGAGTGCCTTGGGACATTTATGCCACCTGTCATCCCCTCTTAACAGCTTTGATCTTGCATTCACTGGTTGAAAAAATTATTGTGCCATTTTTCAGTTTCAGCCTGCAGTGGTTGAACACAGCTACTGACACTTTTTCACAATATGAGTTGATACAGACAAGCATTTTTGAAGAAAGCCCCAAGGCTAACAGTAATATTTATATCTTCTGCCATTTGTGGAAAAGCAGAGCCAATAAAGCAGGCAACGGAACTGGTATGTGTTCCCTTTTGCTCATTAATGTTTCAGCTGATTCTGTGGGTGTTCTGTGGAAGAGTGGTTGCTTTCATTTTCTCATGAAAAGAAAATGCTATATTTCTTATTCAAATCTGTTGCCTTTAAGATTCTTTTTAAAGATTTTTCTTGAAGGATGTTGTTCATCTCCTTTACAAAGAGAGATGCACAGCACAGAAATATATCTGCATTGAACAGTGCTGGGTTGGACTTGAAAAAACAGATGCACTGCAGAAAACAGTGTATGACAAATGCAGATGGAGAAACAGGGTGCCTGGCACAATAGGAAGTGCCTGCAGCCTTCCAGGCTGCCTATCTGTTTGAAGGAGGAGGTAAAAGGTTTTCAGAAAGGCTAGTCTCTCCTTTCTGTGGTTGCAAGTAAAAGCTATATTTCTCATCCTGAAGGTCTGTCTTTGACTCCCCCGATACAATGAATATCCAGTTCCCACTGCTCTTTTCCCTGGCTGATTTGCAACATGCTTCTGTTCTCTCCTAGTGCCCCATCACTGTGAGGTGCTGTATATCTTACTCATATTCTCACAGATTTTGAGAGGGCATTTCCTCTGAGTTCCTGCTGAGATGCTTAAGCCTCACTTCACTTTCCCTTCTTTAATTACTCCTCAAGCTCAGAAAGCTTATAAAAGTGTTTATGATTCTAAAGTAGAATGTAGAACAGAAATAGAATTTGGGTTGCAATATCCCATTTTGTATCTGTTGGTACCTGTTTGGGTAGTTTAACAAAAGGAACCATTTTCTGCCTATTTTATTCTTTACTACAGTCCAAATATCCCCTCTACAACTTCAGAACCATAATTTTGCAGCAATGTGGTAGAAGAAAATTGTGACATACAGATGGGGCTGATGCTTCACTCCAGCAACTGCTACAGAAACAGAAAGAATTGGGATCCTGAAATAAAATTAGCTTTTCTGACACTGAAGAATTGAGAGCAGCAATCAGGGATGTCTATGCAGGTGCATGGGAGCCACAGCCCTTTTCTGTACAGAGCATTTGGATTTGTATTGCTTATAAGGCCCTCTATTGACTGATGCAAGTTGTTGTTGGTTTTTTTTTTTTGGTTGTGTTGTTGTTGTTGTTGTTGATTTGGGTTTTTTAAAGATAATTTAAAAAGAGACATTCTGTTTACCTACTCACATCTGTTTATAAAAATATCACACGTGCATTTGTACCCAAAGCAATCAACAAGCCTTTTAATGAAATTGTCCTTGACAGAATAGGCAATGAAAAAGTATCCTTTTAAGAGAGAAAGTATGCTGTTGTAGGTAAAATTGGACTGATTAAGACTGATTTAGAAAAAATTTCTTAATTGAATCCAAGAGAGAAGGGTCCTAATCTGTGGCTGGAATGGCATATGTATGTATGTAAATTACCTTGATAAAGGCCAATATAAATATTTTTTTATTATTATTTTAAAGTACCAAAGTATGCAAAGTAGCAAAATAATTGCCAATGTTTGTATTGTGAGTGCAAAATGCACATAGGGGATTTGTATGTATTGCTTGACATGCATCATACACTTGCTCACATACATGGTATTTGTATTTTATACTGGCCTTATGGATGTTCAATTTCAAATTTAGTGGACCAAATCTACTAGAAAGAAATCCATAGGAAGAATAATCCATAGGAAAAAATCATAGGAAAAGTGTTGATAAATATATTTAAATTATTTTTTCATTTTCATCTTTTAAAGTGCCACTGTGTGGAGAAAAGTTTTGATTAGTTTGATTTATATTACTTAGAAACTAGTCACAAAAATCCAGGACAATTCCATGTAAGTGTGGTCACCTAGATGCCATATCTAAATTAGGATTCTAAATTAAAAAGTTGAGTTCTAATGGTGAGTAAGATATTCAGTGGGCTAAATAATATTTGAAAGTTATTTTACTTGAAAATATTGATAGTGTAAGAAATAATAATAGATTTCTTTTAAATACATTGATGTGAGTCTGGAGCCCATATGCAGCAGTGGCATTCCAACTACTTTCTTTGTGCCTAATTTTGTGGTGGTCGGTGTAGCCAGTGTTTCTCACTGGCTCCATATATTGCATCCACATATTCTTTACCACCGTTTCTCAGCCATCCACATCATCCTAAATGATGTGAAACAATAAAGTACAACTGAAATGTCAGGGGCCAGATAGAAAAATCTGGCAGTCAAAGTTGAGAGACACTGGAAATTCACAGGAAGATGAGAGTAATACATGGGAAGATCAGGGTGACCTTAAAACAGCATTAATAGAAATGGAATGAAATGTTCTGGTACAAGGTCAGGTGCTTAAGAACTGCTAATAAAAAGTCTACTGTAAATTAAAAATGAGTGATAAAGACAGAGATGCAGTTAATAATAGAATCCTTTTGTAATATAGCTTTGAAAAAGACAAAAGCCTTCCTAGAATGTGTAAGCTTAGAGACAGAGAAAGTATTTGTACTTATGTAAAAGGTTTTAGTGAAATCATGGTTGTATTCCAAAACTACTAGCATACTTTCATGCATATAATTGAAGAATTATGTGGTTAAAGAAAACCGCAAAACCCAGCAAAAATAAATCCTCACCTCCTAATTCACAAGCACAACATATTATGTTTGTTCTTATAAGAGAAAATTAAATGACAGCCGACAACTTTAAAGTCTTCTTTCTTTATGGCAGGTGTCTCTCTCCAAATATTTTCGTAGCCACAGTCCTTTACAGCTACAGACTACTACTCCTGATCCACTCTCATCTGATTCAAGTAATTTGCTACTTTAAATGTGCTTGTACTTGAAAATAGTTACAGGTTATGGATTTTAAAACAGTGAACTTTTAAACTGAACTTTTATAAAAGAGCATTTGGGGTGATGGAGACAACAGAGGACATACCTTCAGGGCAAGACTGGAAGATCCCTGCTTAGCTTATGTTGAGGAAACTTTCCAGTCTGATGGGTAGGGTTGCTTTCCCTCAAAGTCCTGTTGATGCTTTTCACTGGGTAGGTAGATTGACACAGAAAGCTACTACTTAAAATAAAAGATAAAGAAATTTTTAACAATATACTAATGGGCCTGAGTAAACATATTTTCTATTCTAAAGTAAAAAGAAGAATAAATACTGTAGGAGTTATATTCTGGAAGAGCCTTGAAACAGGAGCAGTAGAGAAGAAAGCCCTCAAAACTAATTGATCTTCTTTGATTAGTTTAAATTGGGATTTGTTAGGTACATTTTTTTGTCATAGCAGGAGACTTGGCTTGATGGCCCTGGAGGGAGTTCCCAGTTTTTAGCCTTTTAATTTTTTTCTGATTACAAAATCTAATTTTTTCTATGCTAGACACCAACTTTTAAATTTTTACTTATCATTTCCAAGTTCAAATTTGGAAAGCAACATTCTGTTTTCTTAACACTGGCAAAAACTTTCTTCTGAGTTAATAAAGGATCAGTTATTTATATTAAAGCAACAACTACTTGATTAAATTGGGGATTATGTGCTGTTTGTATGTCAGTCCCAGGGCAAGTTAACCCAAGTAATTAGAATATTATATAGTTGTTTTCTGTTCAGAAACTGCTAAGTATTTTATCAGGAGTAATTAAACTCACAACAGTTCAGTGACCTATTGACCTCGTGCAATGACAGCTATCGAGTTAGTGACAGAGCTCCAAACAGAATATTTCTCTAATTCTACAAGTTAGTAAATTTGTTTCTACTCACTATTAGGTAACAACATAGCCCTATGTTTACTGTATTGTACTGTATTTTGAACTATTTTATACAGTAAGGTTCTGTGAAAAAAAAAATACATCTTTTCTTCATAATATTGGAGAAATACTGTCTCATGATGGAATAATGAGAGGTTTACACAGGCTTAATTTGGACAAAAGTTCACTCCTGATATATTTTGCTCTATTTTAGAGTTTTTGATTATCCCTAGAATATGTTATTTGGCTGACAAACAAAGTAATAAAATAAAAATAGAGACTTTTTGAAGGCTGGCAGTAATGGAAGAGGAATGTTGCATCATTTGTCTCTTTGCATCATTGGGTGTTGACACAGCCTCATTAATTTTTCCTAAGCTGACATTTCCAGAACTAAACACTTGCTTAATTATGGTTCATGTCCCAGAAATATTGGTGGTACAAGCATCTCTCATACATCCCAGTATCTAGACAAATAAGTACAAAAAATGGTACAAGTGCAAAAGTGGTGGATTGCCTAGAGAAGTGTATGGTGTCTGCTTTCATTGTTAGTCCTTCGACCAGTGGAGTGTTAAAGAAGTTGTATGAGAATTATGTTAACCTGAGTGGTACTGAAACTCTGGAGAGTTGTGAATGATAAATAAATTATTTTTATCTGGTAGAGGCATGTGCCCTTACTGTGTGGTGTCATGCTGAGTTGCTGAAAGTGACATAGTGGGGACATGATATCACAGTGATATAAATTTGGATTGAAAAAAACCAAACCAAGCCCAAAGTAAACAGAGAAATTTGACATCAAAAACATGACTTGGGAAAATAGGTCTTTTTCCTAGTGTGCAAGTAAGTGTTGTGCTAGGCCATTTCTAATGAAGCCATAATTAAACAAACTATTGAAAAAGGTACTTTGGGAAACATAAGCAAGGATTTTACACGACTTACATTACAGAGTCATACTAAAAATGTGTGAGCCACTGGGGGCATCCTCTACCTGCAATGACCCATCTGGATAGTTGCAAGTAATCAAACTTCCAATGGGTTAAATAAGAGGTAGGCAGGATTTTTGACACATTTGCAAAAGTGCAAATGTTTCTTTCAAAAGTCAATGCAAATACAGTCTTGCTTTTGATTGTGCTTAAAGTTGTGTTATGTACAGCATGAAATCATGCAAGCTAGGGGAATGTGATAAAAAAATATGTGAAAAAGGTGAATTTTTTGTATTTATAGATTAAACAAGCCTGTTCTCTTGGGTGATAAAACCACATCATCTCTGCCTTGCCCTCTCCCAGCACCCAGGAGGGATGTTAGAGTAAAATTTCATGTAGATTAGTTTTAATATATTTATGTGTTATGTCTATCAATCAAGGCAATTGGAAAAAGATGCTTGTATCATTAATTTGTTGTGTCCCATATATTTCTTGCAGTTCAGTACCTAAAGAGGATAACTTAGCACTAAGCACAAAAAGATCCAAAAATCTCACCAGTTCTATCTATTACTCATATAACTCCAAAGAGTCCCAAGTATTTCTGTAGAACAGAATATCTTGGTTATTTCAATCAAACCTCTTAGATCAGGTACAGGAAGAAACCTAGCCATAAAGTACAGTGCAAGCTGCAAAATTCATCTAGGAAGCAAGGCAATTTATTTTTTAGTGCTCTATTTTTTCTAAGTTTGGACTTGTTTGACATGAAATCTTTAAATCCTCTTTCACTTAGGATAAAATCATGACTTCTGTGTTGATATAGTCATTGTTTAGGAAGCATGCCATCATTTTAGACATGATAAGGAATAAGAACAATAATGATAGGTGTCTAAGTATATTGAACAAGTATAAATGAAACAGTAAAGAAGACCGTTGTCCCGTTATGAGATGAATATATCTTGATGGCTCTCTTTGAGAAAATTGAAGAATGCAGTTGTAATATGCTGTGAAAGCTGCATCTGTTAGAAAGCAGATTTATTGCTAGAAAATGATAGTACTGTAAAACACATATAGGAGCCTTTTGCAGTAAAATACCTGTTCAAGGCCTGAAGCTGTGGATTCTGTCAAACTCAGCCAGTCTGCCCTGTAGCTGTCTGTAATGTTCCCAGGGAGGATTGAGTTTCAAGTTGTATTTCAAGTGGCATTCAAATTTTCATGCATCTTTATATTAAACTCTCGTGTGACTTTTTTTATGTGTGCTGTCTTGTGAAGAAAACCGTGGTTCTTTTTTTAATTGTCTGCCTTCCCAAAATGCTGTCAGCTAAGGCATATTATCTTATATATCATCCATGAACAGTTCAAGATTAATTAGCCTTTCACCCATTTTAAAGGTATCATCTATATCCTGAAGGCAGAGTATGGTGTTTGGCAGCCTCTTCAATCACTTCAAATTTTTCTCTGTGTACTGTATAAATAATCTGTGGAAAAATTACCCTGATCTGTGACTAGAATAGCTAGAGGTGACATATTCTGTACAATTCCACAGTCTGAATCTATACAGATTACCCCATCTGAATATTATATGAAGGATTATAAACATTTTTCTCATGTCCTAAAATCTTACAACAAATCTGACATATTAGCATTTATTCTGTTCATTTAGGGCTTCATGGATTTTTTATTTGCCTAGTAAATGTTATTAGGTGCATGTAGAAAAAAAATGGAAGAGCAAATGATAATCAGTTGCAGTGACAATATTTGGATGCCTTAAGTATATGGGGATTATTAGCTACTATTGTAAGCAGATTTAATAACCTAGGCTACTTGTTTACTTCCTGAAAGTCCTACTTGTTAGTTCTATTTCTTGTGAATTTAAATATCTGCCCAGTATCCACCAGTATGAAAATACATTGTCTGCCGTAATGGTTGTGTCTGCTGTCTGAAAGTACACAGAACACTTTGTCTAATGACTTCAGTTTCATCTATTGCTTGTTTGTGATATTGAGATTTTTACCTCCCTTAACAGCCAACAGGGAGCAAAATGGAGACATGCTCTTTTCCTGTGTAATGCACTGTGAACTGGCACCTTATTATCTCACCATACACTAGGATAAGTCCTGTAATTGGGCTTGGCTGTTTACATTAAACATTGGTAACCATTGCCTGAAGGTAAAATCCTCAGTAAAAGCCTCAGAGATTAGAAAAATCTGGAGCAAAATGCTGAAAGGAAGAAAACTGTGACTACCTACTGAAGTGTTTTAAGACCAGTGGTTCTGGAAGAAGTCTTTACCAGAAAGGTGCATTTCACAATCTCATCTGACACCACAGGGGTTGGGTTTAACCTCATTTCTGTCCTGACCATTGTGTGGGCAGGATTTTCTGCCAGGACATGCTCTGGCCCCAGCATTGTGAGTCAGCTGGTTGTTGCTGCCTGACAATACTGCAGCTGATGGAATCTAAGCTGTCACTTATAAATAAATAAACAGGCTTCCTGCATTGCAAAACCAGCAGTCATAATGTGAGCTGCTGTACCACTTTCTCAGTAAACTACCTTTCTGGAAAATCTTTGTGAGCCAAACAGTAGAATAATCGAAGTATGAGCTTAATTGCCTTGTGTTCCAATATTGCTCTTACTTCAAAACTATTTAAACAAGTTATACTATTATGCACAAAAAATGTGGTTTTTTCCAAATGACTTGTACATTAGCCAAAATGTCTTGGCCCAGTAAGGAAATGGAATACATGACCTAGTGCATATTCTCTATTCTCAATGACTAAGAACTACTTTTGCTGGAACCACTGGGCAGAATAGAACTTAGTTCTTTGTTATTTTGCTTCTATATTTTTGATTAAAGCATACCTAGGTTCTTCTCTGAGGTCAACATAAACCAAGCCAAAATCCAATATTTTTCTGTCATTCTCTTCTAGAGATTGTTTTACTTAATTTCCATTATATTTGGACTTTTTGTTCTGTTCTGCTGTGATTCGATCAATACCATTTTTGCTGAAGTGAGATCAGAAGACAGTGTCTGAATATTTTTTTACACATAAATGGCTTTTGAGCCTCCTGCCTTTTTTAATATCCATTTTAAAGATGAGATTGTGAAATGTCTTGGAGCTTTATATAATGACATTGATATATTCAAGACAATACTGTTCTTTGCATTGATGCAAGTATTATAAACTTTACTCTTTTAAAGTTATGGATGGGAAGAAATGGTTGAAACCTTTTGAGAATATACCAAGAAACAAAGCAGACATTTACATTAATAAGTCCCAGGTATACAAGCATACAAGACCTTTCATCCTGGTTTGGATTTCCTTTAAAACTCCTGGTGTAAACTCACTGAGAGGAAAACATGAAATTTACCTACATCCACTGTGGAGATTGCAGCCTTTGACTTAGGGGGTCTGTGCATTTCAGCTGTGTCTCTTAACGCTCCCAGCAAGCTGAGATAACAGGTACATCCTTAAGATAATTCAGCCTAAAGTTTGTAGCTCTCAGCTTTCCTGACTGTTTCTGCTGTAAGTGTGAGAATATCCACATGTGAGTGTACCTGGTGAGAGCAACAGAAGGTCATCTCGTTGCACAGTGCACACCTCTCATCTCAGGGGAATATAAAATACAGTCACTGGATTCAGTGACAAAATTCAGTGTAGATTTTGGACGTTATCCACAAAACTGCCAGAAGAAGGCCATGGCCTTTAATGATCACCAGGATCTATGCTCAATTGAGTGTGACTAGGTGAAACGACAATTCAAACTGAGTCTGTTCAGTGAATTGTCTGCAGATTAAGATGTAGCTCAGTGAGAGTAAAATGGTCCCATGAGAACAAACTTCTCTTGAAAAGGCAAGTGTAAAACCTGATTTGAGGTTAGGAAGTGTTTTCTGGATAGGCTATGATGCAGAATTCTGATAAAGATGGAAGGGAAAGGGATAAAAAATCCTTGTTTATAGTTATTATTTTTGAGAAAGAAAAATACAAGTCACTTGTTTATACAAAACAAAACCACCCAACTTAATTTTTTGCTCTTTCTGTGCAAATATATTCTGTATAAACTGCACCTAGAACTCATGAAAATTTCTATGACTCATGTTGCTCAGACTTTCAATATTCCTTTTGTAAGATTTTCAGATTAGCAACTGGCATGTTGTGTTGTATTAAAGAGCAGCTTTCAAGTCACACAGTCAACATTGCTAACTTTGCTAGGCATCTTATTGGATGAGAACTGGCAGAATTTCTCTTAATTTCTACCTTTCTGTTGTTCTTATTCCATACTGGGTAGTAAAATATTAGTAAACGTAGCAGAGAATAAAAGAAAAAAGAGCCACATGAGGAGAGTTTATTATACAGCACAGCAAAATTCCCCGAAGATAAAATCTCTTTTTATGCAGAGAGAAAAATAGTCTGCCTAAAACATAGTACATTCAAGCCTTTGCAAGCCACTCTGCTTCCTCACAAACTGGGAAAGGGCCTCTGAAATGGGTGAGCTTTTGGGATGGATGATGATCTGCTCTGAAGTTCCTTCCACGCAGGGAAAATTCTTAGACCCAGTCATTTCCCTCATCTTAACCCCAAATCAGAGGTGTTTAGGAGAGAGCCTGTTTGGCATGCGTGATGTCTGTAATGGTGTTTTTGCTTTTCTAGCCAAAATATTGCCATCAGTTTTGTAGATTACCTTAACAATATTTTTAATAAGAAATTTGACCATTCCAGTTCCTATTTGAATACGGATGATTCTGTGTAAAAATCTATTGGAATTCTATCTGCCTTCCTTTTTTTGTAATGAGCATATTGTAAATGTGTAACTCTCTTCCCTGAAGTATTCAACAGATAAATGCAGACAGAGCATAGGTAATGAGAATGGTTTGTCATAGCCTTATAGTCTTCAGGGGCCCAGTATAAATCAAGGGCTAACTCATCCCATGGGGCTCATAATTTTTAGAGTGTAGTTTTATTTTCCATTTGTATTCTGATAACAAGTCATATTTATTATGATCTTACTAATGGCACGTCTTCACTCGAGGATTAGAGAATATATAATTCACAGGTGACTAGAATTGAAAATAAATAGGCCATGAAGAATGTCATCCCTCTATCATTACTCAAACCATTTTAATGAAAAAATATGCATTTTGAGGAGACAAATAAAAAGGGCACAAATTAAAACAGGGAAACTGAAAATTTACAGCACACAAACAGTATTTGCATACAGGCTACCAACTTAGAGGTGATTTACTTTTTTTTCAGAAATTAAACTAGAGCAGAAAAATTGCTCAGTTTTTTCATACAGTTAATTACCTAACTATACAGCAAGTGTTTTTATTATTATTTTAAGTCTTTTAAAGGTTGTCTGCTACACAAGTGACATATCATATATTTGGATTAAACTCAGTTTTAAATCATGGTTAAACTGCACAGTGGACATCAGTTGAAACTGTATCAAGAGCTGTAATTTGGAAAACGTACTTCTGGAAAAGTAAATACCTGAACTGGAAAAAGATGACCAACCAGTTATTTGGGCTAGACTAAGGCTTCAGAGGAAAAGAATAGGACTTTGTACACAAAGCCAATTATACTTCCATATTTGGTTTATGATAGCATGAGTCTCAAAGCAGCAGATTCAGTACTGTTCTACAAAGTTCAGCAGTAATCTTGGCAATGCTGTAATGTCCTGTAAAAATTACTGTGCAGCCATTAAGTTACAATCCTCAGATAATGCCAGGCCAGTTTTTCTTTCAGCTGCACTCCACTCCAATTGCTTATGTACACTCTAGGGTAGTATCATTTTCAAACCTTAGACACAAACCTGCAAACTGAGAAAAATTGGTTTATAAAAACTGTATCGTTCCCACGCTTTACTCAATTTTTTGAAAATGGCAATACCAATTTTTATTGGGTCCCAGGGATGAGATTCTGAGATGTTTCACCCTAAACTAGTATCAGTAGGAGAAGGAAAGTTGTGATACTACTACTACTACTATTACAAGAACAACAACAACTACTACTCCTACTGTTACTACTACTACTACTGCTGCTTTTATGTACAAAAATGAAGTGTTTTGTTTACATTACATGACTCAGAGCTTTCCTAGGAGTGTTTATCTACCTGTAACCTATTCATACTTCCATTTTTTTCCTAGTGGAGGAGATTATTGCTATGGTATGAAACTTCATAATTCCTTCTAAAATCAAACATGCAAAACTGGATGAGAAATATTTCCAATAACTCAGCAATTCCTACCAAGGAGTGCTGAATATGTTACTCTTTCTTCATGCCAGTGAACTGAAGTGTCTTTCTAAACAAAAATAATGATTTTTAGAGTAAGAAAATAAGGTTTTTCTGAGACTCACACATATTTATATCCATAACATAATTACTCTAATGGGCTGTCATTATTTATGTTGCTAACATTCTTAATATATGTTTGAAAGATCTAGAATTTCTTCAGCAGTGCAAATATTTCTTTTAATCATGATGCAAGTTTATATGAAAAGAAAATAATATGTAGTCAGTAAATTTGTTCCATTCTAAAAATTCAGGTAAGACTTTCCAATTCAAAGCTTAATTTGTACTTGTATATGGTAAAATAAATGCATAAGATTAAACATGTAGGTACATTTTTAAAAATCTACTTTTTGTGGTTTTTCATTTTTTCTTGTTCTTGCAGGCAGAGTAATTTGCCTTTCTTGTAGGTAGCACACACAGAGTATATTTTAAATCTCAAATATAATATGTATTTCCCAGAAGCATAAAAAGTATTGAGTTGTAATACAGTTGACATCTGGTTTAGAGGATTATTAAAACCTGATAGAACTGCATCTTGGAAATATTTGTTCACATTTGTCCATATATTCTTATCTACCATGCTGACACATATTTCTTGCTCACTTTGACCAAATATTTATTCAACTGAATCTCTTAAATTTACAAGGCAGAGCATTAACTGAATCAAAGTTGATCTGGCACTCTTCTCAGCAAACATGAGGCCTTACCATGAGCATTGTGGTAGACCAAAACTGGGCAGGGATTGAGTGATTAGGCAGGAGATGCACCGAGAACTGTCAGTTTACATGAATTTACATTCATCTGTCCTCACTCATAAAATTCTGTTATTTATTCCTGTAGGTTTTTTTTCTTTTGCCCATACTGGTAATTTTTCTTCAATTATTTAGAGTGACATTTTCCTTTCCACTGTAATGTTTTTTTAAAGTTTCTCTTTTTTACTATTACAGTTTCTGAGTTTATACCAAATAAAACATTATACAAATGCAAAAGCAAATAGCCAAAGTAATTTTTAGTTGTGTTAAACCAAGAAAAACTCACATGTCCCAAAAAATAAGTCCTTTGCCATTAATAACTCATTGGAGTTATTTATGATAATTAAGCAGAATCCATGTATTGATTTTTATGCTAATTATTTCCGCTGGAGGAGGTAGTTTCTATCAGGTGATTGTCATGCTCTTAGTGGAAGCTCCATATCTATTGGAAGCACTTCACAGGAAGGTCATAGCAGAAGAAATTACGGCTAAATTACCAGGGTTAGAGATAAGCTTCTGCATTCAGTTGCAGTCTTTTTGCATATCTAAATCACAGACTCCCCTAATTGAATGCCTTAACCTTGCTAGCCAAGGTTTATTGCTTCTGAGGTTACTTTAAGCTCTTCATGCTTCAACCCTGTGAATCACTTGCAGTGACAGAATACCATGCCATCCTCTTGGAGTATTTCAAGTGGAAGACTCCAAATGTCACAACTAAACTCCAGAAGACTGAGACATGACCTCAGTGTCTCTTCAGCTCCTCTTTATCATGTTGGCTAAGTGTATTAGATGACAAGGGTGGCTGGGGGGGAAATAGGACACCATGGCCTGCCCTTTTGTGGGTAACCTGCCTTTCCTCCAAGGTGAGAGGCTTTTGCCCGCTCTGCCAGGAGGGAGCCCTTGTTGCCTTGCCTGAGCATTGCTCCAATGAGTCTTGCACTCAAGAAGACAAACTGTCTGATGGAGCACATTAGCAATTGAACAGGACGAGGTGTTTTCTGGTTGCTTTCCTCCCCTGGCTCTTACCCCCTGAAAAGTAGCACCTCCATATGTACACCCCATGCATCTTAATAACTGAGCAAATCTTGAGACAGCTTAAACAGAGGGTGAAAATGAATCATGTTTTTAATGGTATATGGTATTGGAAAAAGTCTGATATTCTTATATGCAACAGTGTGGAAGGATCAGAAAAGATCTTCTGGGTTGGGAGGTCTCTGTTCTTCTAGTGCAGGATTGTTCTTCATGAAACTTTTTTTTAAAATACATTCTTGTTTTCTTCGGTCAGGAGTCTCAAGCAGTAAGCATCAAAGAGGAATAGCACTTGAAAAGCTATTTGGCAGCTTATTTTTATGAGTCAGGAAAATTTCTTAATGCAGTTTTTAATTCTCTCCTCTCTTAATACTATTTGGTGCACCATACGATTTTTTTTTTCATACTGTGTTATACATTCTCTTGATGCACATCTTCCTCTAGATACTCACAGTGTCTTTCCTACTAATCATCAGCTATTGCAAGAGATTCACAGCCAAGGGTTCTATTTGCCATAGTAGGGGCTCAATACTCTGTTTTCCTTAACCTCATTTGGAAAAGATAATTTTAAAAGGTGAGTGAGCAAGTCAAGTTCTTTTATTCTTCCATCTTTGCTTTCATATCTAAGGGTGAAATTTAGTTTGCCATAAACATTGGCATCTAGTGACAGTTTAGATATATTAAAACATCCTGCCTGCCCTCCAGTCACCACTGCAAAGTAGTGTGGGTCTGTCCCGCCCTATTTACTTACTCTATATGGGTCATTGTCCCCCAAGGATGTGTCAAAGAATAGACATCTAAATCATAATCAAAATGTCTGCACTAGATATGGACAAGTGAATTTAGACCATAAAGCAACATGTATAAAATTTACTCCTGAAATAGTGTTAAGAGCAATGATTCAGAAGTATCTGTTTAGAATGATAGCTGATGATAACCAGTAAAGACTCAGTAAGTATGTCAATTCAGAGATCTCGGGGTTGATGTTCCCCAAGATTCTCCTTGGGGCGGCCGTGCCCCGAGGCTGCTGGTTCTTCCCCCAGGGTTGCTGTTCCCTGGAGATTTCCCTGGGGTTGCTGTTCCCCGAGGTAATAAGGTTTTGCGTCTTCTCTTTGCCCCAAGTGTTTCACACCAAAAGCAGAGACGACAAGCTGAGTCTGCCAGTGCATGTTTCCAAGGTTGTTTATTCTTCATTATCTCTTAGTTTTTTCTTCTCTGCCAAGTCTCCCTGGCAGGGTACATTATCTCAGTTCTTTCTCTGCTCTCTGAGAGACATCCTCAGCAGAGCNACAGCTTGTGATTCTTCATACAGTGTGGGTATTCACTCCCATGGGCAGAGGCCAGAAGCTGAGTCCTCCTGGGCTCTGTGGGAGGCTGGTTGACCCCCTTGTACAGATCCCAGACCCCCCTGTACAGCCCCCAGATTCTCCAGGGCTGTCAGAGGGATATCCTGGACTCCAACACAGAGATATGCTTAGAAAAGGAAAAGGAAAAAGCATTAAATGTGGCAGTGCAGATTAACTGTGCCCTGCCCCCTGTGCTTCCCCCACCACCCCAATTCCTGTGGGTCAGTTTTGAGTCTCCTTCCAGGTGCAAAATATAGAGATTGCTGTGATTTCAGTTATCCATCTATGGATTATAATTCACTTCATACCTACTAATAATAACAAATGTTAGCATTCATTTGGATAAGTTCAGGTAAAGACAGTATTTGAAGAAGTGTCGTGACTATTGATAATAGCATTAAACCCTAAATTTAAAACAAATGTGAAATTACCCTGTATCTTGTAGGAAATCTTGTAAAACTACTGTAATGACAAAAATAATATTCTTTAGCTCAATATTGAATTAAAAACATGAGTTCCAGTAAAAATGTTCATGCTATGTTACATTAATGTATCCATTTTACCCCGTCCTAATTATTTTGTTGTTCTGCAAATCAGACCAAATCTTTAATTTGATATAAAATAGTGCTGATGGGGAAAAATAAGAAAGAATATCCCTGTACTACTGAATAGTAGGATCAACACTTTTTCCATTTTTGCTGTAAATTTGACAGCTATGTCTTTGCAAAAGCCAAACTAATAAGGTCAAAGTAAAACATCTGCAATAAGAAAAATGCTGGTCCAGAAATATTTCATGGTACTGACACAAACTATGAAGTACTTCTTCAGTTTGATTAGTGCATATAATTTTTTATTGATACTGATAGTATTTTATTACCATTTTTTTAGTTACACTGCGTTTCTCACATTTCAGCTGCATTTAATTTTGATGGTAACCAACAATATTCTTTTTATATGTAGGATATTATAAGAATCCATTATTTTTCTCTTCAAAATCATTGTCCATTTTGAATAAACTTTCTACTGAAGCAACTACTCCCTACTAGTATTTTTTTCCTAAAACAGCTGGCATAGTAAGGCCTATCTAATCCACTGAGAAATGCCAGCAGTAATCTGCAATAATACAAATACTATTTATTATTAACTTCAGAAGCTACTAGTGTCTCCCTTAAAACATAAAAGGCTAAAAATTGTCTGCACTGAACAAGTTGATTCAATTGATTTCTGGCAATAACAACTTCGTAATAAAAAGGAATTGTAACTTAGGAACATGGGAAGTAAAATAACCACTGAAATACTCTTGTACAATATTTTTATTTTATAAAAGTATAATTGAATAAAACATCCCCTGCATTCTTCAGGTCTTGAACTTCAGTCTCTTGCTTTTTGTTTGTTTTTTTTTCCCTCAAAGAAATACTATAGTCTTTTTACCTTCCTCTATGGGATACTGAGAAGGTTATTGAAAACCTATTAAAAATGTTGTTCATAATGCTGTTGAACAGCTAAAATAGCCCTGATCTTGTGATAGGCACACACACTACAAAATATAAACAAAATGCTCTTTCCAGTGTTGGCAGAGCAAAAAACAGAGCTGTGGTTAAACCACAACTTCTTCATGTCCAGGTTTTATTTACTGTGCATGTTCATTTCATTGCAATGTGTGAGAATGGGTCATGGACCTCTTTTGTGGAGGTGTGTTCAACCATAGGGCTTTGTGAAGCTAGTCAATATTTTCTTCATTCAAAGTCATACAGAAAAGGTTAAAGGGTGTACTGAAACTATGAAGAAAATTAGTTGCTAAAGAAAAAGGTGCATTTTTGTAATTTCTCAAACATATAATTTTGTCTGAAAGACAAATTAATTTGTTGCAATAGAATCACTGGGGAATGGTAATAGTAAAATTCTTTAAAAAGGAAAAAGATTGTGAAAATTATTTCAGATGGATAAAAAAGTATTTCTAGACATGGTCTTATTAATCATATGTTCTGTTTTTATGATTACTTGAATGGCTGTCTTTTGTGGATCTTTTGAAGCTTAACCTGTGTTGGAAAAAGTTACATCCTGAAAAATTTTGGATGACTACTGCACATAATGAATGCCTGGATAATCCAAAAGAGAGATATGTTCCTCTACAGCACTCCACAGAAACCTGCTTCTGAGCTATTAAAATGTAAATTGCCCACCAGATTTCTAACTTAACATGTGACATCTTTATTGAGCACACAGAAACACAAGAATTAGACTCCAAGAAGTGGAAGAAGTTTTTTTAATTAAAATCCTCCAAATAATTACAATATAACTTCCACTCCAAATAATTTTTTTTCTTATATTTAAATTAAGTAAAATCAAACTCAGGTTTTTTTCATCTTGCAGTCTGTGCACTTCCCCAGGGAAGCATTATCTTTACAACAACTGAAAACAACAGTTATGCCTAAATGTCTCTGCCATTCTACCTTTCAAAGATAAAGCCTTAGATTATTATCTCCAAGTTCATAATCACCTCAAATTTTCCGATTAACTTCATGTCTTGGCCCAGTACTTAAAGAAGCACCAGAGTACTAGACTGTGCAAGTGAAAAATTCTACTTATCATCAAAACAGGCTAAGAATCTGCTCAGTGCTTTGCCAAACACCAGCACGCTTGCTTTCTGAAAAATGATCAATCTGATAATGTTTGGACTGAGAAAGGGCAAAAAACGAGAAGAGTTGACTTCAAGAGCCTCATAGTCATAACATTCTTCATAAAATGCACACATGGAATGCTGGATATGTTTTGGAACCAACTCTTGTCCTATAGATCTGAATGTCTGAAGTGTCAGCTGGAGATAGAAGATCTGTGGATCAGAGGCTGAAAAATGTGGTCTGATCTTCTTTCCTGTCAAGCACCTGCTTCTGTAGGTCTTTGTTACTTTATATTTATGAAACTCAAAATATACAGAAATATTTTGTCTTAGGCTCTTGTACGTCAACAATGATGGACAATGATTCCAGCAGAGTAAGATAAGCTTGTCTTTAAAGCACTAGATCTTACTGATTGTTGCAACTTTCAAACTCTGTGTTTTGGAAGGCTTGTTGATCTTGGCTTAAGACTTTCAGCTTGCATTCCTGATTTGCCACAAAGCCCAATAAGGCAAGGATCTGGTGGCTGCTCTGAATGTGTAGACTTATTGGTGGAAGGAAGGGTGTTTAATGAGATAGGGTGTCCTGGTTTAGGACAAATTAAGGGAAAATCTCCAAAGGAACCCCTTATAGGAAACAAAACCTCCACAACTCTCCCCTCCCCCACTGCCGGGTTCGGGAGGAATTTCCGAGAGGAGAAGTGGAAAAAACATGCTTACTAAGAAACAACAAAAAAACCTCCCCAACGCAAGAGAAAACAGCCCGAGATGACAACAAATGTTTTCAGCAGTCCAAGAGAGGGTGAGCAGTCTCTCTGCTGAGGAGGGTGCCAAAGCTTCTCTCAGGTGCAGACTCCGGGAGAGCTCCTTGGCCCGAAGCAGGTCCAATGTCTTCAGGGAGGGGAGGAAGGAAAGAAAGGGAAAAACAAAGACAGGAAAAGAAAAAGGCAAAAAACGAGCAAAAAGCAAAAAGCAAGAGAGCAAAGCGAGCAAAGCGAGCAGGCTAAAGCTAGCAGCAAGCAAGCCAGAGCAAACAGGCGGGGGGCGGGGGGTGCAGCTGTAGACAAAACAAACTGGGAACACGGGAACAGGAACACACGATTGGGATACAGAGCATGAAAATGTCCTGTCACCCCAGGACATAGAGGTTCAATGAAAGGCAGACACCCTAATGACCTGATTTTAGTATGTGTGCACCCTTTATCATGCTTGTATTTTGAAAATGAAATATATAAAAAATATTATACATTTAAAATAAATCTGTAGACTATTTTTTAAAAGTCTGTTAGATTTAAGTTCTTTTTTCTGTGATATTATTTTCCCATGCAATTTTCTGATCCCTCTCTGATTATTATTTTCTGTTCAGCTGATAAGCTAATAGAACATTCTCCATGTTCCAGAAACGTAACAAGTACTTCATATTGATAGTCATGCTTTCATTGTTGATATAGGAGATTTTATAGCTTTTGGCCAAATTACCCCTTGCTCACACTGAGGACAAACTTTTATCTTTAAATTTGTATGAACTAGATATGAAAACCCATAAATGCTTCATAGTGATTTTTTTTAATAGCAGAGTAAGAGTCCATTTTTTTTTCTATCATGTTTGTGGGAGATACCACAGCTATTATCACAGATTGGACGAGCATACAGTGATATTCAATAAAGCCATACAGAAAGTGTATCCCCAAATTTGTCTTCCAGAGTTCTGAAATTACTGTGCTTCAGCCCCTCCCCTTGTATAATTTAGTGAAACAACATGGCACTGGTATTTTTGACTTTTGAAAAAGCATTATTTATGGTGAATTATATTCACTAAGTCAATGTATTTTTCAATTCCTTTCCAGCTTTCCAGCATCTTTTTCAGTTCTGAGGTCATTCTCTTTCCACTTGAATGTATGAAATTCATATTGGTAGTAAGTTCTTTGCTGTGGGCAACATGCTTAGCTGAAAGATGATATTCTTATAATATATAGAGAGAGATGTAAAATACACATCAACCATGTAATAATTTCTTTAAGCTTAGTGACGACACAAGGAGAGAAATGCTGAAAAATAAGGCATGTAAATACTGAATGTTTGTATTTTTATTGTAACTGGAAAAACATCAGGAGTGAAATTGTGGCCTGTCTGTAATACCTGGAGTTTTTACCACTAGCTTCAAGCAGTCAAGAATTCATATCAGAAGTCAGGAGCTAATGGATTAAAAGCATACCATGTTTTTAAGTCACTTCCAAAGATGCTTTTGAAAGTCTTGCTCTTCTTCATGATGTCAGTTGTATAACAGCAATGCACTCAAGCATATTTTTCATTAAAAAATAACCAGTCTGAACTCCTTAATTTGTCATGTGTTCATTAATAAAGAATAAACTGCTTTTATATTGTTCAAGACATTCTTGAATGAAAAAAATCAGGGTTTTAAAATGAGCTGCAATTGTCAGTTACCCCACCAAAGGACACAGTTGTAACCTGCTAATTCACACTTGCCACAGGTGAAGTTTAGGAACCCTGACTGTAGATGACAAGACACGTGAGCTAAAAGCAAACCTGTGCATGATGCGGGGTTCAAACCCATAGTGGATCTCAGCTGTATTACTGCTGCCTGACAAAATATTGTTTGTCTCATTTGGGCTACAGGAACAGGCAGCATGAATCTTCTTCACCTGTCTCAGCTGCAGAGAGAAGCAAGCTATCTGAAATTCAGGTTAAGGAAGTCTCAGCTTTGCAGTTTGACAGCCGGGGGAGAAGCTCAGGGGACACACCTACCAGTTATCCTGAGGACACTGTTTCTCATGATAGTGGACCTTTCTGACAGTCTGCTGTGAACATAAAATAACATTGTCAGGAAAGACTCCCTTTGTTCCAACTCTACACACTCGGATTCTCCATAAGAAAACCCCAGTCTTCCTAGTCAAATAACTAAAGCAGTAGATCACAGAAATTTGGCTGTTACATATAAAAAAACCTAAACATAGTGAAATTAATTGGTTTCTTCCAATGCTGTTACAGGTGTTATGTAGCATCCTGGTTGTATTTTCATACAATTATCTCAAACAGGCCTGCCTGGGAACAAAAAGGGAATTCAGAAGAGATATTTGCTATTCATTTCCTGATTTTTCACATGCTGAAGGCTCAGTTTTAAAATTATAAGACTACAACTTTGTTCAAAATATATTGTCATTTCCTTATGACAGCTGATTAATTTAGTCCTCTTTGATGACGGTTATTAAAAATTATTTTATACAACACCTGAAAAAAATACCACTGTGTTTTTGAACACTTAACTTACTCAGTGGCTTATTTACTGTCCCTTCCCTGGAGTACTACAAACCATAATGACAGATTTTCCTTCTAGAAATCATTCATCATTGCCTTGAGCCTGTCAAGATGAATAAGGCTGTGCCTTGCTCTTCTGTAATGGCATTCATATTTTTAAAGCCAAAGAGTTCACAAAGATAAGTCTCTTACAGGTAGGGAAAACAGAATTTAATGTTACTTGTTACTTTCTTTTAGAATGACATAGTAAGTAAATCCCAATTGTCCATAATGTGTAATGACAATAGGTAAAACACGCCCTTTTAGCTGCTTTTCAGTCTTTGAGTTTTATACCAAATTCTTTTTCATATTTATGCTGAACCTAGAGATTTAACTTGACAAATCAAACTTCTGAGGAGGAGACTATCATAGATGATAAAGTATACTAAAGATAATGTCATTGTTAGTGAGGATGTTTGCATGTGGAGCCAGTGTATAGACAGCCCCTGCAACAGTGATGGCCACGCAGGGCCCCATCTTACTGCTGAGTGTTCATCTGGGGGGAGACCAGAACTCACTTCACCCTACACCTCTCCCATGGCAAATCTGTCCACATGGTGAATATTAATGCAGTGGGCAGCTTTGCCCTGTTCATGTCTCAGACCCGCAGGCTGAAGTTTTGGTTCTCTGAATCAAACAAAACAGGCAGGGATTACATGGCTGGCTTGGATTTGCAGTGGGTATCAGCATTAATAAACAGCATGCATCTTGCTTCTTATATAATCTGTATTAGGAGGCAATTTATGCTGGAAATCAGGATATCAGGTAACCTTATTTGGTAAAGATATGTAGCTAAAAACCTGTTCCTCTTGGGCTTCAAAAACATAAATAGCTTTATGGGAACAGCAGCAGCTGGCTGTGCCTGGGGTTGTTCCAAGCAAGAGGAGCCATTCCTGGGGAAGAGACAACATGTCAGCAGCCACTAGATCACTCTTAGTTCTAAACTGGGCCTTCCTCTCAGTCCCTACCAGAAAAAAAAATGATACCAGTTTACTGTGAGCACATTAGATAAGGCTCTCTAATTATAATTTTAATTGCAGTTAGGTGCCGTGTTGCATTCCATGGCATAAAATTCTCCCTGTTTTTCTGACAGATGTGAATTTACTCAGCTTGAAAACCCTTCAGAGTTTGAGGTATATAAGTTCATGGCAGGCATTGCTCTTGCTCCAGATGGCTACAGCTTTAGGTTTGTAACATTTTTAGGAGTTCTTTTTTGATTTCTTCAGATATGCCTCCACATTTTTGAGAACATATGCTAATACAGAGCAATGAAATCAGCCAGCAGGCAGAAGCTCTCAATCCCTCCGACCCCAAAACATTTCATTTCACATTATTTATTTAAACATAAAAGAATGGAACTGAAGGACCTGACAGGATGATTTTGAAAAAGTGCAAATAGAATGAATGGTATTTGAAAATACAGCATATGAAACAGACAGGTGAGAAATGAGAGAATAGCTAATATTTTGGTCTATTTTCTAGTAGTTTATTCTACAAATGCCATTCAAATTCTTTATTCTAAAAATGCATTTTTTTCTATAGGAATAAAGTAAACAAATGATCAACACCATCATGGTTTTCTAAAAGTGGAATTCAAAGATAATTCTACTATTATCTCCATTAAAGTGTTTATAAATACACATGATAGAACTACTTATCATCTGTAAAGTCTTTAACCCTCAGCCTTTAATACACTGTAGTACTAACATTCCTATCAAGTTTCAAAATGTGATTCTGCAGTGTAAAAAATGAGAAACTGAGGCACACAAAGGGAGAGTCCTACAGAAGGACAAAACTTTTATCAGTTACAGGTACAACACTGAAGCTGGTACAAAATGGATTAAGTATACCCTTACAAGGAGGAGAATATAAAGAAAGTAAAGGACTATTGCTTTTTGAGAGTATCTAGAGGCAACAGGGCTTATATATCTTCAAGATTTTGAGACAGGAATTCCTTTGCTAGGTGTCTTAAAAGTGCATTTTGACTAATGAGAATGTGTCCCATTTATCAGCTGTAAATTCCTCCTATTTTCACTTTTCCCCTTTTGAGCTCCACTAGGATAAGCCCCAGTAGTGACCCTGCTTTTACTGGCTCCAGGGAGTTTTGGTGCTTCACATAATGTTTTTCACCATTTAGTGATATAATTTACCTTACCCTTTTTCTCTTTACCTACAAGAATTGTATTAGGTATTTTGTACATATCCACAAAAGCAGACTTGGAAGTGGTTTGAGGTAAGGCAGGAGATCCTTAGCTAATCTGAATTATTTTAGCCCTGCTGATTCCTTCTCCCTGTTCAACTTCATCTATCTGCCTGTGGAGTTTTTAAGGTTTGTTTTTTTTTTTTTTTTTTTTGAATTTTGTCTGGAAATATATGCTTTACTTAAGATCTTTAGTTAAAAAAATATATGTGCAGTATTAATATTTAGTTCACACAATCACAGAATCACAAAATGGTAAGTCTGGAAGGGATCACTGGATGTCTTCTAGTCCAGTCTCCCTGCACAGGAAGTCTGGCTCCTCTTCATAATTTTTTCTCAGCGGGTGCCTGTGTACGCCGAGATCCTCTATGAGCCTGCTGTTTTCCAGGCTGAATGGTTCCAACTCTCTCAGCCCATATGAGAGATGCTCCAGACTGTTAATCATCTTTGCAGTCCTGTTTTGGACTCACACAAACAAGTCCATGTCTTGCTTCTACTCAGAAGCCCATAACTGGACTCAGCACTTGAGATGTGGGCTCATCTTCACCAAGAACAGAGGAAGAATCACCCAACAGGAAGAATCCTTATGTGGCTGGGGATACTTTTTGCTTCAAGGGTGTACTGCTGGCTGCTATTGTTGTTCCCTAAGACACTGAGGCCCTTTTTAGCAAAGCTGCTTTCCAGCTGGTGAACCCTCAGGATATACAGGTGCTTGAGGATATCCCTCTCTGTGTGCAGCGCCCTGCATTTCTTCTAGAACTGCATGTTGTTCCCCTCGGCCACTCTCTGCCTTGTCCAGGACCCTCTGAAAGATGTCACAGCTGTCTGGTGTACCAGCTGCTCCTCCCTGTTTTGTATCCTCTGTGAACTTGCTGAGGCTGCTCTCTGTCCCAGTGTCCAGGTCCTCAGTGATGATATTGAACAGCCCTGGGCCCATTGAGATGCAGCACTCAGGACTTGCCTTCAGATGAACCAAGGCTCCAGTAAAACCACGGTAAGAAACATCCACAGATCTCCTCTCAGGCACCACAGCAGCCTCCCTGTGGTAATCCATTGGAAAGGTTCACTCCTTTCCTCCCTGCTGATGGTTCTGACCAGGTGTCAATTAGTTCAAAGAGTTATTTTATCCCACTCCAAGCACTTGTCCGTCACCCTGAGCCCAACCCAACCTTCCAGAATGTTCCTCTTAGTTCAGTAGTCCATTGGTCGACTCATTCCTGTCACTCCCCCATCACACCCTGATTGGTTTTTCTTTATGTCTGTAACTCCCTCCCTCCTCCCCTCATGTTCTGTGATTGGTTCTTTGCTGTATCCACCTGTAGAAACCACCCCTCTTTAAAAGGCCATGTAAGTCTGTATTTGCTGCCTGTGCTGCCTGGCTCCGTTCAGATGATGAAGTTGGTCTCTAAGTGTCCGCACACTGGTGCTGCGCAATTCTTTATTGACCCTCTGTCGTGCTGTCATCACCTAGAGCTCCTAAGGACTTTATCACTGCCCTCCTTCACCTGGAGCTAGCCGGGATCACAGAAGAAGTGAGACAGTGATACCTCCCCAATGTAGAAGGCCATCGGGTTGGTCAAGTGGGATTTCCCCTTCCTGAATCCAGGCTGACTATTCCCAATCAGTTTCTTGAGCTTCATGTATTTGGAAATGCTTCTCAGGAGTAATTTTTGCTATAAAAGAGGAGTTAACAAGGCACATTTTATCTGTGTTATTCTCTTCTGCATATTTTGGATATAAAGTCACAAAGTCGGAAAGTAGGTTTCTATTAAAGGGTGACTTTACATGTATCAAAACCTGACAGATAATAATAGTTAATTTTTCCTGTGTTCTGTAGTTTTCTGAAGATATTACCAGACAATAGCTACAACAATATGGGCCAGTGGAAGGAACAGAAAAATACAGTTACTTTTCAATCAGGGCAGCAGTATTAATTTCAAAATGTCATTACCAAAATTAAGCAATGCAATTATCTCAAATGGCTGTGCTCTGCAGAGCCATCACTTTGGACATATTGTAGTTTGGGAGCAATCTGTCAGGCATGACCACTGTTCTCTCAGCAAATGTGTATTGTTATAGTTCATAACAACTTGAAAAGCAAAGAGGAAAATTGATGTGGCTGATTGTTGCAGAGGTAATGTTAAGCACTTGGCTGGGCTGGCTAAAATGAGGAGTCGCTCTAGCCTTTGTGTCTAGAGAGAAAAGAGAAAAATCATCTTCAGAGGGTATTTTTGATTCTAAGCACACTGTGTTGCTTCCTTTGCAGCCTTTCTCCCAGCAGATGACAAGAGCCATGAATGGTCTCCACACTGAGGTGATGTTCTCAAAAGCCTAGAAGCAGCAAGGAGATAATAAAGCTTCTGTTCAAATGAGAGACATAAATGTTGAAAGTCTTTAACTTGTGGCTTCAGCCACATCACTGCCACACAGCACTGGCTCATAGGCCCACAGACATCCTCACTTGTTCAGTAAGGCTTTACTGTTCCTGTTGGGATGCCTGTGTGAAACCTGAGTGGCCTCAGAGCATCCCTGCATAAGCCTGCAGCAGAGCTGGCTGCAGAATTAGAAGCGAAGGGGACTCGAACTTTACAAGTGGAAAGAAGCATCAGGTAGAGCCCCCCCAGAAAAATGTGCTTCTCTCAGGAGTGCTGAATAAAGAGCATGCTCACTAATGGTATGAAAAATGGAGCAACTTTAAAGAAATAGAACACACAAGAGAATCTGTAACAGAAGCTTTATTTTCTAGCTGTAGGGCTGGCCATTGGATATCCATTTAAAGTTAAAAAAAAAAAAAAAAAATTGCACTCAGTGTCTTCTGCTTTGCCACAGTCTAAAAGAGACTATTTTCTATTTCTGCATTAGAATTGACTAATTATCAGCTCCAAGATTTTAACAGTAAGTAGCAGATAGAACCAATATAACCTCAAGCCTTCAAATGTCACACTTCTCTTTGGAATATGTAAAATATGTTAATTTCTCTATCAATAACTGGGCAATTTATTTTAACCTCAAATTTAGGCAATGAGTTTAGGTTTAATGTTTTTTAATAAACTATGAAACAGATATAGATTGTGGTGGTGTCCTTTCCTGTTCACATGGAGAACAGATATTTGTTTTTTCGATGTCTGGATTTTATAATATACGGGACATGAGCGACAAGTTCGATACAAAAATAAGTCAACAAAAGATTTATGTCATAGACACAGATATTAGGTCATTCACTAGTTTTCATTAGATGGCTGAATAAATGAATTTTCTGTCACAGAAATCCACTTGTTCCACATTCCTCAGGAAGGGACCTAACTCAATCTCCAACACAGGCACATTTGTCTGTAATATGAGACAAATTGTGGTTTTGGCTTAGCCAACCCAGTAAAACCTTTCTCTTTGCATACTGATTCTATAGCTCAGTTTCATCCCTATAAACTTCAAGGTTCTAACCACGATACTTAAGCTGAAAAAGAAAGTGTTCTCTGCTCCTTCTGTACACTTTGGTGATGAAGCAAGGGACCCTCAGGAAGTCACTCCCATAGAGGCAGGTCATGTTGGTGCTCCTTCGATGATAGAATCTGGGTAGCTACACTCGGCTTGAGGCACTTAATTAGATGTGGTTTGGAAATTATCAGCTAAATGCTAATTGATTGATAGGGATGACTAATTTAAATTTAGGCCTTAAACTGCTTCCTGTGTCATATCATGATTTGATATGACAGTAGGACGAGTGGCCTTGAGCTAGGATAACTGGTCGTTTGGGCTGAGGACCCTGGCAGCAGCTTTCAGCCCTTCTGACTCAATGTTTCTTGCTTTTGTTGTTGTTTTGTTTGTTTGTGGGTTTTGTGGATTTTTTTAATACTTTTTAATTTTTCTGTGCATTCTTTAACTACTAAAGGCAAAATGGTGAAGTAGGTGAATTAGGTGAATAGAACTTGTTTTCTATTTTGTGTTGTTTCTTGAATTGTTTCTCTAATTCAAAAGATACGTGCTGGCAAGCTTGTTCACAGAGGGGCTCTCTCTACATCCTATAAATTATGTCTAACCTTGGGAAAGGGTGATATTTCAGGTACATTCCTCTTTCTAGTTTGCTTTACTGGGCCCTCCAGACAGCTTCCTAGTAAAATTTTGTAGGATGTTGGAAGTCAACCACAAATTTTATTTTGAGTAAAAAAGAAGGAAAAAAATTAAAATTACATAGAGCACTTACTCAGGGCTGTAGTGTCCCTTTTGGCAATGTGCCAATGATGGAAGAGCAGTCCTTCTGAGCTGCTTTACTCTCCCACCTCTCAGTTTCTTTGAGCAGCTGTGGATATTGGTGAAAGAACAGATATGGCAGATCCTGTGTATCTCCAGAAAACGATCTTAGTTTCAAATCAATGAAGTAATCTGAGGTCCTTTTTCCCTTCCTACATGACTTAAGGAGCCAAAGTAAATGGTTTGCTCGTCACAAATGTATTACTTGATACCACACCAAAGAGAAACACCAGTGCAAAGAATTTGTTGCTGCTTTAATGGTGCACAATACAGAGTTCTTTCTTTTAAGGCAAACAAACTCAAAAGGGCTTGGTCATGTCCAAATTTTGAGGGCTGCCCTTTTAATCAATATGCTGTTGGAATCACTGCCTCTTTGCTATTTCTTATAATTACCTAGGTTTATGTTGGGTAAAGTTTCTGGAAACAAGATCACTGTAAATCTGTGGATTTTTAAGTCAAATTTTGCAGCTTTTAGAGTACCTAAAGTTGCTGTTTCCGAGGGCAACCTATTCTCTCATCACCTTTTTTTTTTTTTTTTAAATCTATCTTTCCCCAGTTGTTTAGCCATAAATGTGGGTGGTGGGAGAATCTCATTTCAGCTTGCTTTGCCAATGCAGTGCTTTGAATTTTTAATGATGACAGCTAAATAATAAACACTCCCCATAGGTAACAAAATCACAGTAACATTCTGATGACTTCTCTGTAGTCTGCTTCAGAAACAAACATCTGTGAAAGATGATTTCCTTTAATGCTGCTTGATGGAGATGACCTTCAGAGTTATCACAAAGGCAATGCTTTAACCACCTGCAGAGGAATAAAAGGCAGATATTTACATGGTAAATATTTTAACTACTGCAGGGGAAAATATCCAAAAAGATTAGGTAAGTCATCAAATGATATAATAGTTGGAAATGGGCACTGGGAATTTCTCCAGTTTTTTACAATTTGTGTTCATGTTTAGTAGGTTATAACAACACAAACAAATAACTCAGAAGTACCAGATACATAGGCTTTTGAATAGGCACACACAATATTTCATCTGCAAACTGGGAGAAAACAAGATTAAAAAAAAAATAAATTTAAAGTTACCAAGACTTTGGTAAGCTGTGCAAGGTAATGGCTGCAGTATAGACTAAAAGAACTTGTACTGGGTAGCAGCTGGAAGTACACTAAGTGATGGTGGTATGGGCTGATGCAAACTAGCAAATTACTTCTGAAAAATTTCCTAGGTTAAATTGAAATGGGAAGCAGAGTTCACAGATGACTTCCATAAAACACAATGCAGAATAGAGTTTGACATTTTTGGTATTTAGAACAGTGGATCAATATGTTTTGAGTATTTGAGGGTATCATTTTTCCAAGGGGAAAAAAATTTAAAAGATTTAAATTTAGGTTTGCATATATTTTTATAAAATCCAGTTATATTTGCACATAGGCGACATTATGCTAACATATCAACATAATTCCACATAATGTTCATGGAATGCAACGGGGCTGAAAGGGACCTTTAAGATAACCTAGTCCCAACTCTCTCCAATGAGGAGGGACACCTTCCACTACACCAGGTTGCTCAAGGCCTCCTCCAACCTGGCCTTAAAAATATATGTTTACACCAAATGCAGGAAAAAAAACCTCACAAATCACTCACTTTATTGTGAAATTGAATTCTAATTTTCCACTAAATTATAATTGTTTTGCATCTTGGACTTCTGTCTAAAAATCCAGCGCTTCACCCAGCTGCAGTAAGTTTTTTGTTCAGTGAAAAAAAATTGTACCCCCAGAAATACATTTCTTACAAAATTACTTGGAGACACTGATTAATTTGGCCTTGAAAGCAAGATGAGCCAGAAGTAAAGCCTCAAAAGTTACTAGATGTTGAGCTACTAGCATTTTTGGGAATTTCTTCCTTCATGTCCTTGCTTATGTTGTCAGAAGGGATTGAGTCACTGAATGTGGCTCAATGGATATCTTTGCTTCTTGATTTTTTGTTTGTTTTGGGATTCTGAGGCTTTTTTTGTGTATGTTGTGTGATTGGGTTTTTCCTGCTCTTTATTTGCCATTCAGATGGGACTGATTCCCAGTGAAGAGATACAACAATCTCTAAAGTATCTGTGATGTTTTCTTGTTTCCTATTAGCATATAGATTTGATTTCTCAAAGTAATCTTTAATACTTGAGGGACTATATTTTCAGCACAAAAATATGTGGGAAATACCTGTGATTGTCAAGAATAAAAATAAATAATAAATCTAAAGGGATGAAAATACATCTTTATTTTTCCCAAACTGATTTAGTGACTGGAAAAGAGGTAATATTGATTTCTTTTTTCAGAGAAAAGCAATTATCAAAGTTGGTTAACTGTTGACTGTGGCATTTAATGAACCTTAAATGATCCAGACAGAAGATAAAGCATTAAAGTCAGCCTTTAATTGTAGAGGCTGGGCATTTCTGGTAGGAGTTAATGCAAAATATCATCTCTGTACAAACAGTGTAGATCCATTTCTTTTAGTATATCAGATATGCTGTAAGATTTTGACAGTGATTTGCTTAGACTCATTGTAGGTAGATTAATGTTAGTAGAGTTTTTATAAGGGTTTTTTTGAGTTTTTTTTCTATCTCATCATTCAAGCTGAGTTTATATGATCCTGTCTATGGTTTTTCTGAGTTTTTACCAGTTTACAGTTACTTTAGAAATGTTCTTTCAGCTGAATTAATGGATACATTTTTTTCTGATATGTATGCAGCCCATTTAGATCTTGCCTCTCCAGGGAATACATGCTACAAGATCCCCCATCTTCTCACATAAGCTGTTCTAAGTTTTGAGAGATTATTTCTGCATTTTTATGGACTCGTTCTCAGAAAAGAAATAACTTCCTCTTTTTCCAGAGTTTTGAGATTTGACTACTTGTATGATGTTTGAATTTCAGCTTGAAGTACCTTGGAAGTGGTCTGGGTAGGTAAAAAAGAGAAAAATTTCCTTTCAAGAGCCTAAAGTGAAATAATTTAAGATCATTTGTATCTGTAGGTACTTGCTAATCATGGACTAGAGACACTCTTTGATTATGGGTAGCTTGTGCTTGTGAGAAGACTTTGAGTTTAAGATGAAATGTGTTAGTTTGAGTTCCCAGAAATTAAGAGTTGCAGCTAATGTCAGAGGAATTTTAGAAAGTAAAAATTTCAAGTGTATCACATTATGTGGCAAGTAATTGAAGCATGCTCTCAGCTTCTACCTTAATCATAAAAGTAATACAATTCAATTATCAGTTATCAGAAGCAAGAATGTGTGAAGTATCTTCTTTAGGGATCAATCTAAATTTTAATGAAGGATTACATTTGGGACTTTGAAAACAATATAAAGCTCTGTCTGTTGGTCTATGGTGAGAAAAATCACAAGGGCTGAAATATTGATGATTCAAGGATTTGGGTGTTTAAGCAGTTTGTCTGTGCTGAGATTGTTTTATAAGACCTTCATTAAAATTCTGTTTGAGCAGCAAAAGGAGAGAAATAGCTTTACTAAACCCATTTTCTTGTAGTAGGACTATTATATTATTATCCACCCAAATTCTAATTGAAACATTTAACCTGTTTAGATCTGGGGCACAGGCCCATATCTGCAAAGCTATTTGAGAACCTAATTCTTATTTGACCACCTAATTGTCACTGATTTTGAGAGATTGGACTTGCTAGAATGGGAGTTAAGTGCCTAAATACCTTGGATCAGTAATGCTTTTCTTCAGAGCTGTAGCTTATGCAGGTACCTATGTTCTTATTTTTAGTCAAAGCAATACCTTTCTAACCTTTTCCATTCAAACAACATGTACCTGCAAATTACAGTCTAACATGGTTAAACAGTAAGGTTTTTATCACTTAGTTTTGTCTACAGTGCTGCAGAAACATGAAAGCTAGAAATTTATGTAAGCAAAGAATGCCTTGCCAGTCCATTTCTTCAATATGCTTTGATTTTGTAGTTGTTAATGCTTTCTCTCTGAAATGTTGATGCCAGTAGCTAAATTAAGCTCTTGTGAATAAGCAGGGAATTTTTCCTAACTGGAAGTGCAATATTCAGCCAGCAGAGCCACCTGATTACTTCACATCTTTATGTTTATGTAGCTGTACTAACTTCCATGTAATTTGGCTGCTACTATTAGCAGAAACCATTCAGACTTTATTAAACATATTTGTAAACCTAATTTTCATTGAATATATGACATCTGCATTTTTGTCTGCGGGTTCTGCCTTCCTACCTGAAACAATCAAAGCTAGACACATTATACATAATCTAGACTGCCTCAAGCAGAAACAATACATTTATATTTTCTAATGAAAAGAAAGCCTCTGAATGCCAACTGGTAGACACAAAAGATTATCTTTCTATTTGCCAGGCTTAGTTTGTCAGACATTAAATTTTTTAACAGCCTCTTCCACTGAATTATTGATGTTCTCACTATTTAGAAAATGGATCACATCACTAGAGTAATTAGCACCCTGCCACTTCTGGCTTTATTGTATTTAATGTGTTGCAAGAGAAGGCTGTGTTGAACTATTTCTTTTTAAGTGGATGTCTAGCTTTGTTTCTCAACCATTGCCCTGTTGCATATCATTCAACTAGCCTAGACAGATGGTGTTCCATAGGGTTAGGATCCAACATGCATATGTGGCTTCCATTTAGTATAAGTATACACGTTTCTTGTTGGAATTTAATGGCATGGATTTTTTACTAAGGATTAATTTTTACGTGCAAAATAATATGGATGCTTTCCAAAAGTGTTGACGTTGCAGTAAAAGCAGTGAAATGTGAGCAAATTTGTATAACAGAGTGTTATATGTAAGATAGTTGACTTCAGGACATCTAAATATTTAAAAATAATGATAATTAGCGGATTTTTGTTATTTCAAATGACTAAAGCAGAATTCTGCTTTGAGCTTTCTATTCAACAAATAACACTTCGTGAAGAAGTGTCTACAGATTCAAATGCAAAAAAATCCCAAAGCCTTCAACATAAATACAGACAAATGAAATCTCATCAAAGTTCCTTGCCATATCTTTCTATCCCTTTGCAAAATTAAGATGCAACATTGGTGGTTTTGCTTTCTTCTTGATTTATATACATCTATGCCCTTTGGAATTTGTTATGTGCTAATCATCTATTTCTTCCCAAGAGCATGCTAGAAATGACTGGAAACAACTGAATGTGTATTGGCAAAGTAATTTTTATCAGGCCAGTAATTTATAAACATACTGAGTGTCACTTAGAAATACAAATTTTAGAGCATGTCTGAAACTGCATATTTGCCTGGGTTATTGGGCACTTAACTGAGTACTCAATTGAGAAAGCAGTAATAATAATGGAGGTACTTAAGAAAATAGGAATGTGGGAAAAAAATCTCATCTCATCATGCTTAGCAAAGTTTTTTTTTTTAAAAAAACAGTGTGTACCTAAATAAGAGACTGCAGAAAGAGAAACTGGCCTCATTCAGGTATTTCAATGGACAGTGGCATTGATCAGCATAATTGGATGCTTAACTGGACATGCTAGTGTATGGTCTTGAAACTGTAACTATGATACACAATATTGAAAGGTAAGTATTGAAGGTGTTCTGTTTCAAAGGGCTTTGTTTTCTGGTTTCAGGCTATTTCCATTGCTGAAGAATGTAGATTATGTAACAAGGACAATAGGGTCAAAAAAACTCCAGACACAAAGATTAAATAAAACAAAAGCTGAAAAGTGAAAGTGAAGACTAAACAATTAGAAACAGAATAAACATAATGACCTTCTGGCAGTTATTAAGATAATTTATTTTCCGTGATAGACATGCATTTAAATTGTCATGCAATTGAAAAGTGAAATTGTGTCCTTATTTCCAAGTATAAGTGGACTTTTCTCAAAGAAATTATAGAAACTGAAGAAATGGAAGCTTTTCCGCTTGATATGTAGCATATTTGGAAGAACTGCCAGGCAATTTCTGTGATCACCTGGCAACTGTCTCTAACTTGAATGCATTAGGCCTTAGGATGAACTTCATACATTAAGGGAGGCTAGAATCGTAGAATCACTTAGGTTGGAAAAGACCTCTAAGAATATCAAGTACAACCATTAACCCTGCACTGCCATGCCCACCCCAAACCATGGCTCTCTAAGTGCCTTGTCTATATGTCTTTTAAACACTGGCAGGGATGGTGACTCTACCATGTGGCAGCCTGTTCCAATACTTGATTGCCCTTTCAGTGAAACCAATCATCTAATACCTGATCCAAACCTCTTCTGGCATAGCTTGGGGCCCTTTCCTCTTCTCCTGTCACTGCTTACCTGGGAGAAGAAACAAGCCCCACCTGGCTACACCTTTCTTTCAGGCAGTTGCAGAGAGCAATGAGGTCTCCCGGAGCCTCCTTTTTTTCCAAGCTAAACATCTCCAGCTCACTCAGCTGCTCCACACAGGACTTGTGCTCCAGAGCCTTCACCAGCTCTGTTGTTACTGCAGCAGCTCAATGTGTTTCCTGCAGTGGGGGCTCAGAACTGGCCACAGCACTCAAGGTGGAACCTCACCAGTGCTGAGTGAAAAAAATGGGGAAAAATCCCTACCCTGGTCCTGCTGGCCACACTGTTGCTGGTACGGGCCAGAATGCCATCAGCCTTCCTGGCCACCTGGGCACTGCTGGCTCGGTTCAGCCACTGTCAGCCAGCACCCTCAGGCCTTTTTCCTCTGGGCAGCTTCCCAATCACTCTGTCCCAGCCTGTAGTGCTGCATGGGGTTTTTGGGATTCAAGGGCATGACCTGGCCTCTTCTATATCCATCAGATGAGTCACTTTGTCATAAAGGAGATGAGGCTCGTCAAGGATTTACTGCTCTTCATCTCAGCTTGGTGTGTCTATTTTGCTACAGAGCTGCCTCTGTGCTGGAAGGGAAGCTAATCCTCTGCCACAAGCTAAAGCACACAGAAAGGTGGCAGAGGTGGTTATATCTTCACCACCTGCTGCTCAGTGGAATAACAACAGCTCCATTTCTGCAGTGCAGCAGTGGGATTCACTTAAATATGTGAAGGGTCTGCCAGGTCTTTCTGCATGCCCAAGCTGTCTTGATTTCTTCTAAAGACCTATATCTCTGCAGAGCTCTTTACCAATGTTACCTGTTGTATAGCCTGCTTTTTGGTGCTGTAGAAATATATTATATGTTGTTACCTGTACCTGAAAGTGTAACAATTTGTGATTTGTTCTTATTTTCATTGGTAATAGGGCAAAGGGAGATACTGGTACCAGTAATACAAACTACAACAAAGCCAGCAAAGAACATGTGATAGTGACTAAGGCACGCTGATCACAGTGCAAATGAGAGCACAGCAGCCATCTATTGGCTATGCTTTTGTCAGACTGAGCTGTTTGCTGTACATTGGAGAGCTGATACAGTGCTCTAGAAAGGAGATATATGTGTCCTTGCCAGACTGTTCAGCTTACCTTAATGCTGATGTAGGAGCCTTTGATGTTAGGCCAGGTTTCAAGACCTGAGAACAAGTTAGCAGAAGGGTTGGACTGGTGTGATGATGAGCCTATGCAAGCCTGTGTGTTTTCAGTAAAAGGTTGCTCCTGGGGAAAAACACTTCCAAGGAAGCTGCTTCCATATAGGTGTCCTAAATTAGGGTGGTGGAATTACTCCAGGGGGGAATTGTATTCTGATGCAACTGAGTTTATGGGTTGTGAAGCACTTGTAGTAGAAAAGAAGAATATTTGATTTCAATGCAGAATGGAAAATAAGTGGTAAACTGTACATTCACTGGCAGGTATCAGAGAGATTGATTGAGATATTTGAATTGGGCAAGTCACCTGGCCTCTTTGTCTTTCTACCTTTCCTATTGTATTTGCCTGTACACTCTTTTATATTTACTAAATATTTATATTTATTTATATTTATATTACTAAATATTCCTGAGCAGACCAATTCTGCATCATGCTAAAAAAACCTCACTCTGCTGGATCTCTTGTGCTTCCTGATTCTGCAGCGGAACCTCCTGCTTGCTGACTCTCACATGATTGCAGAGAAAAGTTTGCCTTCTGTTCTAGACTCCATTTCTGGATTAGGATCTGAAAGTTCTGCTTTTGTTCCAGAAGTGGTAATGTTGACTACAAATCTAGAAAATGTTTGATACTTTCCACAAGGTGTGTTTTACTTTCGCCTTTGTTTCCAAGTTCACAATTCAAAGTTTGTCTCCAGTAGCAAACTTCAGTAAGAAAGAAAAAGAAATTAAATTAAATGTCTCAAATGAAGTGTCTCTAACAGTAATGGTCTGCTGCAGTTAGCAATACCAGGCTTATACCACTGCAGTGGAATCTCCAGTCAGTGGAGATCACAGTGATGGTGGAATGTTAAAAAATAATAATTTCTGTATAAGTTAACCATGGGTAGATGAGCAGGGTGGGGGAAGGTAGGAGATGTACAATCTGAATTTGACGCAGCCTGGCTTTGGAACAAACGTCAGCTTCTGCAACCAGCATCATACTATTGTTCTAACTGAATCAAGTGTGACTGCAGCCCAGGAGATAATTGAGAAGCATTGTTTTAACCAAATCAAGTATAACTCAGGGTAAAGCGTAGGTATGATCTAAGATAGTAAATAAGAAAGAGGATAACCAGTATCTAGGGGTGGAGGTTAGTCAACATATGTATAATTTGAAACTATAAAATCACAAATCAACTCTGTATCCTTGGGCACAAGATTTGGGTGTTGCATGCCCCTGTGTCCTGCATGCTCAAATAAAGAACCCCATATGATCGCCTTGGTGTGGTTATGTTTTCCTACGCTAACAACAGGATGGGAGTTGCTCTGTGAGCTGCCAGTTGCTACGTGCATATCTTGGTTTGCATTCCAACACGTGTACTACCAATACTTTTGAGATTAAGACCTTTTAAAATTAAGTCTGCAGGAGAAAAAGACTGCTGTTATGGTCTCAGAACACAAATTGGGAAATTCTATAAGCAAAAAAGGAGTATGTGTGTGTGCTAAAAATTGCTTGAATTATGTTGGGTTTATATTGTTGTCTGTGTAATTAGCTTGGATGTACTTCAAAGAACCATTGTGGTTTACAAATCCTTTTTTCCTAAGTACAGCCAAATAATAATGAACAAAAGATGTTTAGGAAAAAATAATTAAAAAGTCACTTCAGTTGATTTCAAAAAGTACTTATGTACACAGAGAAAAAATAAGAGACACTGCAGACTAATAATTGAATTTAATATTTTCATTTATCTTAGATGGCTGCAATAGTCCAGAAGACTACTTGACTTCTCTTTCTATTAGGATTATAAAACTCACCTAACATTGTGTTTTTATGCACGTAATATCAATAGGAAAGTCTCGTATCTTTCTGCTGTAAAAATATTGCTGTAGTGTTCAACTTAAATAATTACATCACACTGTCTAATGGAAATGATAATAAATAAGCAAGTACTTTGGTGACTCAGGACTTCCTTCTCATTGACTTTCAATAATACACAGGCGTCTACAAGTCTTACTGAGTCATACAGAAAGACATTGAACATTAAAACGCAATTCAAACAGACTTCAAGCCCATACATCTGTTTAGAAAGTCCCATTTAGCAGTAATCTCCTCCAAAAACTCAGTGCCTCCTCCTTATCTGATCTAGCATTTGCATAGCCTCTTGCTTGAAGTAGCCGTGCAGCTGTCCCAGTCTGCCTCTCCTAAGCTTTGCAAAGATCTATAATTTAGGGCAAGAGAATCTTTAGTCCTTTGAAGGAATTTTCTGACACTTCTGCTCTAGAGGTGCCCCATAACGACCCCTGAAACACTGGCTAGACATGGCAGCTTTTTTTTTTCCTTCTTTTTTATTTTGTTTTGGTTTGGTTTTTGTTTCATTTAGTTTTGTTTTGTTTTGTTCTGTTTTTCCCTGTCTGACAGCTTAACTGCTTTTGGGAGAGCCTCTCAGGAGAGAAGCTTCAGATGCCTTCTGTGATTTCTAATGGCAAAGGAGCAATGGGATAGTTCTAAAACTGTGGCTTCTAATCTGCAATCTGTGAGTCAAGTTTCCCTGAAATCTTCTTAAAGAAGAGTCCAAAAAGAGGAAAGGTAGTAAATTTAGCTTATTATTTGGTGTCAGTTCACAATATAGAACTATTCCTGATGAGAAAAACAAACAAACAAAAAAACACAAAAAAAACACAAAAAAAAAAAACCAAACCAAAAAACCCCCCACAAAAACAACAAAAACAAAAAAACCACCAAAAACCTGAAAAATAATGTATTTTCATCAATCTCACTGCTCTATGGACTTGATACTGAACTTAGATTTCTGAGTGGTCTTAAATGCCTCATCTCTTTAACATTACAGTGAGATATAAAATATTTAGGGATAAATAGAGGCTCTGTTACAGCACATCTAAATCCCATATGTAGGGACTCAAAGGAGTAAATTGGGGTCCTGAAAAGCTATTTGTTTGCTAAAGTATCATTTTGAGCTTCTAAATAGAGGACTAGAACAACTGTCAACATCCTGCAACATTTAAAGGTGGCTTCCCTTCATACCTGCAGTCATGCTTAGAAACCTAACTTGAAGCTTTACTTGTGTTGTCTCGGAGGTCAGAGGTTATCCCACAAATCTACAAAGATTTCATATCCTGAATATCCTGAAATACTGTTTAGGTAATACAGACACTTCCCCTGCAAAACAAAAAATAATACTTGTCTTTCTTGTTTTCCTCTTTGGTAAACTTCCTGTGAAATAATGAGGACAAAATATGTGTTTTGTGTGATAGGAGGGTAATGAAAAGATCTGAGTATATAAAGCTGCTCAATTATCTCTGGATTTTGTGGACTGTACTTCTGCACCCATGTGTTTATTGTTTTACATGGCTTATGTTCAAATGAAAACCATGTATATGTGTGCTAATATACTCTACCTGGGGAATTCCAGTACAGAAACGAATTATTTATTCAAAGTGACACCATGCACAATTGATACTGATGGGTGATGAGATTATAATTGTTTTGTGATTGTAAAAGTAGTGTCATCTGTTAGTGAGTAAGGGCAGCTGACACTGTAATTGAGTGATGGCCATAAAATCATTGTCATGTGTAGTTGTGTTATTATCTGTTCACAATAAGAACCTATTGGACTTAAAGTTCAATAGCAATAGATTTTTCTTTCTAATGTACTGCCAAGCAGATACAAATTCTGGTTGTACTAACATTACTACAATTCCAGGGAATTGTGGTAAAATCATCTTAGGACTTGTCCATGTGGAAGCTAGGTCTGACATGACAGCAGAGCCTTTTTTGTCATGGTTTGGATTACAAGTGGGAGCCTAATAGCAATGGTGTGAGGGACAGAGATCAGTGTTTTAAGGATGTGTTTTTATCACTGTGAACAGTAGTATATTTATTTGGTTTTGCACTAAGATTGGATGGGGGCAAGGGTAAAAAAGAGGCACTGAAATAAGATCATCTGGGCATCTATTTTAACCTGATATAAACTTCATTTTTCTTTCCTGTCAGCCATAGATCTGCTACTGTGCTGGTTCTGTGACACATTTTTTTAGGCCTTTGTATGTCTGGAAGGTAATTGTGTTGCATTTGTTTTATTTACATATTTTGGATTCAAGGAGAAATCTCTGCCCTTGGGGAAAATGCAAGGGTAGAGGATGAGGAGAAGAGCATCATAAAAATGTATTAAGAGGCAGACAGGCTTCTCTGAATTAGTTATGGCCTAACTTGGAGCCTTTTAAAATAATTTAACATTATTTCCAGAATTGCGAAGTCAAATACTTCAAAATGGTCACTGTCAGGATCATTTCAACATTGTCATTTTGAGCACATGAGTGGCAATGACCTTAATGTGGTCACATACTGCTCCCTTAACCCCTCGAGGTCCCTAGACTTATTCAGTGTGCAGAATGTCCTTTGCAATTAGAAGGTACGAACCATTAGTTAACCTTTTAATAGCATTGTTCAATATATGGCACTCAAATTTATCTACTGTTATTCTAACCCTCATAAAAATATAAAATTATTTTACTTATATGCTTCTCTGGAAATCTTTGTTATCCTACCCAAATGCATGAACTAATTTTCATGATACTAAGAAAAGGGGTATTATTCTATTAGTTCCATTTCCCAGATAGAAGACCTGGGACATCAGGTAGCATCAATATTGGAACAGCTTCTGTTTTTTTTCCTTTGGAAGAGCTTTCATTGCAAACTTAGTGCCTTGAAAGCACAGTTCTGATCAGCTTTAGACGCAGTTGTGATGATTCAGTGACGCAGACTGCAGAATCTCAAGATGTGTGTCTATGAGTAGAAAATATATTGGTATCCAGCTGTGAAGCTTGATATGAATGACTGTGCAAGCATCACATCAGCTTGGATCAGTGATAGTGGCCAGCAGGACCAGGGCAGTGATTGTCCCCCTGGACTCAGTACCGGTGGGGCCACACCTTGAGTGCTGTGCCCAGCTGTGGGCCCTCACTACAGGAAACTCACTGAGGTGCTGGAGCCTGTCCAGTGAAGGGCAATGGAGCTGGTGAGGGGGCTGCAGCACAAGTCTTCTGAGGAGCAGCTGTGGTTGTTTAGCCTGGAAAAATGGTTCAGGGGAGATCTTAATGCTCTCTACAGCTGTCTGAAAGGAGAGATATTGTAGAGGGGTTGGTTTCTCACAGCTAACAAGTGACAGAACAAGAGAAAAAGGACTCAAGCTGTGCCAGGGGAGATTTAGATTGGATATTAGGAAACACTGCTTCACTGAAAGGATTATCAAGCGTTGGAACAGGCTGCCAAGTGGTAAAGTCACCATCTCAGGAGGTATTTAAGAGATATGTAAATATGACACAGAGGGGCATAATTTTGTGGTGGTATTGGGAGTAGTGGGTTAATGGTCAGACCTCATGATCTTACATTTAGTTCTCTTCCAAAGTAATAGTATAGAAAAATCAATACTGAAGGTTCAAAGCAAGAAAATCTAGCTACTGAGCTTTTCTCCCTCTGCTTTTCCTTCAAGCCAGACTATTGTTTGTATGTGTCTGCTCTGCAGTGATTGGACTTCTAGAAGTATTGTTGCTGTAATCTACAGACCAGTGGATGCACCAAAACCTTCTGGAGTACTAGGGTAAGTAAGCTTATGTCATGACAGCACAGGAGACTTACGGTTTTTGCACTCTGCTGTCAGGGAGATTACAAGTGCACATCACTGTGGTTCTTCAGGTACTGCTAGAAGGCTCATCTTTTTCCTGGCTATGAGTTGAGAGGATGTCATGATAGTTTTGGTTCAGACTGAGTAAAGTGACCAGAGTCTCTTTTATGGCTATTTTCTGAGGACTTTCAATTTTCTAATATTTTTCAGGCTTTTGATTAAGGTTACAAAAAAAACTTTCTTCATTTCCATCTTCATTTCCTTCCAGTCTCTTAGCAATGTATTGCTAGACAGAATACTTTGTCTATTTTAATATATGACTAATCTTTTCAGACCCAATTCCATTGCTATCTGTGCACTACAATTGCTAACTGTATTATACCTTTCAATATGGCATGCAGCAGTCCATCAATCCTTTTTCTTCATCTAAAGGCAGAAAATATATAGTAATTGCTTAATAAATCTGCCATTCCTTTATCTCGGTCTCCCAATTCCCCATTTGCATTTTTAGTACTTTTATCTTTAGGGCTGGCTGGTCATCTAACCAAGACAGGATGATAGCTAACTTTTATAGTATAGAAAGCAATAGGATTCTATGGTGAATTAATATTTTTTTTTATTAATAACAGATACTAAATCTTGATGGAATAGTTAATGTCAGGCATAGCTTCAACCCCTGCAGAACTTGTCTTGGGTACATGGGATGGATAATATTCTCTTCATTTGCCTCAGTCCTGTAACCCAAAGAAATTTCCTGCATTTTGGCACAAATAATTTGGCAAAAAATTCAGGGCTGAATTCCAGCAAGGTCAGCTTCTGTGCAGTGAGCAGCGATTCTTTTCAAGAGGATTATTGTACTTTTAATGCCAATAGTGGCACCTCATTGTTACAAGGAATTCTTTTTTGTTTCTTGCTAAGAAGTGACTGGTTCATTAGGAGTGATCTTATTTTTCTGCTACAGTGTCAGAGATGTCATGTTAGTTGCAACTATTAATGATTTCATTTTTTATGTGTATAGTTATTTATGAATTGACAAGAATTTTTTGCCATGAAGAGATATAAAAGTTCTAGCTAAGAAAAACAAAAGTAAAAGCACAAAGGCTTTCAGTTTGTGTATTAACTACACCTGTGGTTACAAGTGAGTTACACCTCATTCTGTGCTGTGCTGGAACTTAAGAACTCTCCATTTCCTAACCAAAGTGTAATTTTCTATTTTCTATTAATTGTTTGCCTTATGAACTTTGAGCTGTGTGATAGGGAGGATGTGCAAGGAGGCATTTATCATTGTTCTTACTTATATATGTACTTCATGCCATTTCTGAACAGGAGCTTTTGTTGCTCAAACCTTCTGATTTAATAATGAAAATGTTCAGCATTTAGGAACCATGAACCTCTTCACACTCATAAAGCATATCTCATCAGCAAAACAGCTTTTTGTAAACATCCTTGACCTAGCCCATCCTTCCTATTCTTCAAGCTTAGGTCAGAAACTGAAAACAAGTTCAAGATTTCTGTCTTCATCCTGAGGGAACTCCAGATAAATCTTCAGATGTCTAAAAGAACTTAAGAAATTACAGCATAAAACCTGTTTTGGAAAATTGGCATGATGCACCATCCTTTTTTAGGATTAAATCTCATTTCTGATGACAGTGAAACTCTTAAGGGCTCTACTTGAGACTATGGTCTTAACAGGGAATTTTAACAAATGCAAATCTCACGTCCCCTCTCTTCAAACTATGCCCTTGCTAGGATAAATACATAGCAATAGACACAAATGAAGAAAAAAATCCCCAAACCAAACACTTTAAAAAGCAAATTGGAGAAGTCAAGTCACTAAGTCAAGACATGGATTGCCTGTGTTCCTGAGGGATGGTTAATAAACGGAAAGACATGGTTGATTGTCGCGGTGCCCACCCT